>VZRO01005068.1:430879-507088 GCA_013397915.1 Daphoenositta chrysoptera
GCCGCGGGGGGCGGGGCCGCGCTGCCCCGGCGGGAGCCGCTGCGCCTCGCACGCCCGGGAGGCGGGAGCTGCCATTGCCGCCGTCGCCGGTCCGGTGTGCCGGGGCTGCTGGTGTTACCGTACCAAAGAGCGAGGCTGCCGGTGTCTCGGTCCTCTGCGTTCCCGTCTGCCCGCGGGGCTCGACCGCCGTGTCCTGGCTCAGGGGACGAAGGGTCCGCGGCCCCGCTCGGGTGCCCGAGGGAGGCGTCTCGGGGCCGGGCTTGGTACCCCACCGAGCCCTGCTGACACCGGCGCCGCCTGAAGAGTAGAATCACTGAATCACTCAATGGATTAGGTTGGAAAAGACGCCTGAGTTTATCGAGCCCAACCCGTGACCGAACACCGCCACGTAACTAGACCATGGCACTGGGTGCCACATCCAGGCTTTCCTTAAGCACCTCCAGGGACGGTGACCCCCCCACCTCCCTGGGCAGCCCATTCCAATGTGTAATCACTCCTTCTGTGAAGAAATTCTTCCTGATGCCCAGTGTAAACTTCCCCTGGCACAGCTTAGGGTTATTTCCTCTCGTCCTGTCACTACTTGCCTGGGAGAAGAGGCCGAGTCCCACAACCTCCTTTCGGTGCTTGTAGAGGGTGATAAGGTCACCCCAAAGTCTCTTAGCCCTGAGTGACGGCAGGTGGGAAGTGCAGGAATGGGCAGCTGCTCCCGCCGCCGGCCGCTCCGGCTGCAGCGACAGCCTCGCCGCGGGAGGCCGGAATGAACACCCTGCGTGGGCTCGCCTGCCCTTCAGCTTCTTTCTTGCCCCAAAGCAAAACTGTTTATTCAGGAAAGAACATGAAAATCTGTCTGATCCCACGTAATGCGGTGCTATTCCCACCTTTCCCGCTCAATGGCTGAAGCCAGCTGCGGTTCACCTCGCTGGACAGGGACCCGCTCCTGCCCCGACAGCTCTGTATGGCGGTTCAGCTGCTGCAGTCATACCCTGCAGGCTTTCCTTGAAAGCTGGGATATCCCTGCCTTACACTCCCGAGAACCCAAACTTTAATGTGCTGTCTGTAGAAATGGCATACCAATTCCCACACCATGGTCCGCTGATGCCCTTGTCCCTTTCCTTACACTGAGGTGTTTCCTCCCCACACACCGGATACATCAGCATGAATGAACACCCGTCACTCGCAAGACTCGAGACCGCAGCTATACAGTTTGTATAGCATTTTTATTTATTCATCTGTTCACTTTCTGGAGTGTTTTCAAAAGGAACTGACCCTGAAAAAGATTGGAGCTTTTCTGTCTGGAGTTGGAATTCTCTCCCAGTCTTCCACATAGGCTCATGATAGGATTATTCTTCCAGGGCCTCCGGAGTTAGGTCCACAGTACAGCAAATACTGTGCAGCTTTTACCTGTAAGGTCATCGGCACCACCACTCACATCAGGAAATCCTTGCACAGAGCTCTGAGGGCGCTTTTTAGCTCAGGGGACTGATGCAGCTGCAGCTCTAAGAGCTGAAGCTTTGCCCTTTCTGTGGGTTCAAATGCATCCACTCCACCAAGAAGACGGGATAGTTCACTCCTGTGTGACAGTGCTGCTTCCCACAGCTCCCTACCAGCTGATAGAGATGAATGAGAACGAAACCTCGATTGCCTCAGCACAGGCACTCGTGAGCCAGTTCAGAAAGAGCCAGAATGCTGAGACTGCGGTTACCCTTCTGTCATAGAAAACTTGTTCACAGACAAGCTAATTTGAGTGCCCAGACCCAGCTGCCAATCAACCTCGTTAACTTTGCAGTGTCCACATGATCTGGGACTCAAGATACTTTTATATAGCTAGGGATCTTTTTTCTTTTTTTTTTCTTTTCCTTTCCTCAGGCTTATATCTCATAGTCATTTAAATATAATTCATGTATTATTAAAGCAATGACAAATCTGGCTAAAAATTGCTGTATCTTTGGGTTGATGAATACAAATTTTATTTAGCCTAGATATTTCTTGGATTTTTAAACTGTTTTTATTTCAAGAGATTCACCAGGAATTTTTTGAGAGCTCAACACTCTTTAAAGTAATAATATATCCTGCAGAGATTTCAGAAGGTATGGAACTGGGCTGTAATTTTATGAGGACCCTGTTTGCACCCTCTACTTTGCCTCTTGGCCACCTGCCAGAGAGATACCCTAGGTAGCATTAGATAATTTTGCTCAGTGAACATGGTATACTGGTATATATGTACATGTACATATACTGTACATGGTATATTTGCTCATGAACATGGTATACTCAGCTACTACTGACTCTTCCATCTAATTTCCTGTAGCAGCCACTCTTCCCCCAGTGACAACTAAAACAAAAACATACAGAAATACTGCAAGAAATCACAAATTAGTCCTTCAGTTGTCATTAAAGCCTTCTGCCCCTGCCTTTCTCCTTGCTTCCAGGTTTTACAGGGGTTCTGGTCCCCTTCATTTCACCTTTAGCTCTAACTGCATATATCATTTTATAACAAATTTGGGTAAAATAGAATACTTCCTTTCCATATCGTCTCCCTAGCTGTATAACTTTTACAAAATGGACCTCCCAAAACAATAAGTATTACCCTACATTTTCTCTAAAGTTATAAGTGATATCCCCTACTGCTTTTCAAACATGACCTGCTTAAATGTTAGAGATTAACTGAAAACCTACACTGTGCACACGAGTCCACAACCCAGCGTAAACAGCACATTCCTAATCAGTAGAAAATGTGCATATCTGGCTGGTTTCTGTGGGCTAAAACTCAGTGCTGGCATTGCTCAAGACGTGTGTGTGGCAAGAAGCAAGCAGCAGTGACGGGCAGCAGGGGCGGGCAGTGAAGTAATAAGTAGGTGAAATAATGGTTTGTATGTGGCAATGTGGAGTTAATGGCTAATCCAGGGATTTTGTGCCATTTCACGGCTGGCCCCAGTTAAGCTTCGTTTAAGATTACCAAGGCAGGATATTTGTGGGAATACATGTGTGTTGGATTGACAGTGATGTGTGCGTGCCTGAAAGAGTGGGCATTTTTTAATACAAGTGATGCCCATTTTATTCTTAGTGGTGATGAAAATAACTATGAACTACAGAAATGGTAAATGGGAAATAGATAGTATGGGATAAAGATAATTTGCAAACAGCTTTGATACTGCACTAAAGAGAAATGAAGGTGAGTTCTTATATAGAGTTTTTAAAATTCCCTATTTTTAATGTTCTGTTGTTACTGGTGAGGAGGTTCATCCTTTTAGTAGTAGTTGTCAACAAATCTCAATAATTAAATTTTTTTAATGTTCAAATTAATGAACTTTAAACCAGGTCCTGCCAAAAATCAGTACCTTTGGGAAGCTACTTGATCCGATAGTCTTTTCATGTAATTTTCTCAACTTTTACCTCTGTTTTTAAAAAGTTAGCTGTTTGTCTGAAGCATGTGTACATCTAGTGTTTTAATAGGCCTTCATATTGGTTTGACAGATGGTAACTGCTCTGGTTTCACAAGAAGGCATTCTCAGACACTGACAATATTCGTGGTACATGGATACTTTTTATCTGCAAAGCAAACAAACTCTTTCATTTTCAGCTGAGTAACTTCCCATGGAAACTAATTCACTAAACAACTGTAGTTAGTTCTTCACCACTTCCCCGTGTACCCCTTCTAGATTACACCATTTGTGAAGAAAGGAAGGAAATCACCACAGATAATAAGGTCATCTTCACATTAAGAAATGAACTGAGAAAATTTTGAAAGATTCATGTACTATTTCACCTTGGTTTTGCTTAATAAGAGGAAGATTAAATGTTAATACAGCAGTGGGGAATAGGAAGAATGTAGGATGGGTAGCAAAGAAAAAAGGACAGATACAAAGGCAAAAAAGTTATGTTACTGTGTCAAAATGAAATAACTGAAAAGTGGCTATATTATTTCCAGCATTTTGGGAAAAGGGAGGAATTTTAGAAAACAGTTCAGGACACCCTCCTTGTGCTAAAAGAAAACTCAGTTCCTAACCAGAACACATGGATTGGAGGGAATTTGTGGTTGAGCAAACACAGAAGTAAAAATAGAAGTGTGTGGTCATATTCTATGTTAAAGAAGGGATGTTCTGCAAATAAAAGGTAAGTAATAAAACAACTCAAAATTTAGTTCCAATATATTTTTTTAAAAGATGGTTGCAGATTTTACTGAGAGAAGAGGGCTCTAAGATCATCACAGACCCTAGGTGGAAGGTTTGGAGGTAGTTAGAAAACTTCATATTGTTGAAGAGATGGTACTGCTTGGTTCACAGAAAAGACAGTGAGATTTCAAATTCTCATTTAATAATTTGCAAAATACATGCTACTCATAGTTGGGGCCAGACATTCTGGACTGTGGTAGTAAGTTAAATCCTCCTCCAAACTGTCACTGAGCCTGTAAAAAGAAACACTTTTGGATGGTTCAGGAACATGCCTTCTAAGGCCTGATGGTATATATTAAGCCTGGAGTAGGTGATCAGAATTTTTGTGATGGAACATAGGGGTGAAAGAAAATAGAACATTCTCAACTTCAGAAAGGGAAACTGTGGTAAGTGAAGGGATCTGGCAACAAAGTCATCTTGTATAATGAAAACTTGAACGTGGAAGAAGCCTTAGGTACCTTGAAACCAAATGACTGGGATCCTGTATCTCACAGAAGGCAAAACGGTTTCAAGGTAGAGACTTCAAGACATAAGTGCAAAAGAAGTGACATCCAGAAAGGGGTAAGAATTATAAGCAGAGAGCATGAAACAGAAAAAAGGTCGGTTTGGGAAGGATATCAAACATCAGTAAGTGTGAGAATGAAGGGAGAATTTATCTGGAAAATCAGGTTGATTTATGGTATACGGCATCTGAGAAAACAGCAAGACGTTATCCAGCTGTGACATAATATTGTAAGAAGGAAATGATGTTGCTTTCCGTTGAGGAAGAAGTGGGGTTTAGAAATAGTCTACATCTGATTCTAAAACTACATGCATATTTTTGCCTCAATTTTCAGTAAAGATGGTGATCTCGAACACAGGGTTAGAGGGCAGGATGGCTAATAGCTACGAGGGAAAGGAAATTGCTAGTATTACATATAAGATGAAAGTAAAACACAGTCTACAGCTTCTGGGCAGAAAGAACAGATAATGCCCATTCCAGAAGTCAGAAAATCATGTCAAATGAAATCAGTTGTCTGGTAGTAAGCTTTTTAAAGTAAGTATATCAGGAAATGAGAAAGTGTAATGTTTGTTTACTAAAGGTGGGCCTTACCAGATTAACCTAAGATCTTCCTTTGTTAATATCATTCAACTTCTAGATGAAGGAGGAGATGACAGGAATCAACAGAGCAGTACCAGAGACTAATGGAGGTGATGGATTATCCACAGAGGATAAAGCAAAATCTAATCATCAGAAATGAGGTGTCTGAGTAAAGGTTGTTCTCTTTTCTTCCTACCATCACAAACCCCCACACTCCCTCAGTGCCCAGGATAAATATTGGGCTTAAACCTATTAGATATTTTCCTTAATGACACTGATATGAGAAAGTGGTGGGGAATAAATTTGTAAATGACCCAATGCTTAGGGGTACCAACAGGAAGGAAAACTAGGAAACCACATGCATTTAAACTGATGGAGAAATAGAAATGCAGTTAACCTCAAGAGTATAAAAGCAAGACCTTAGTATCAGAAATTTCCTCTAGCTGCTGGGAGCTCATCACTTCAAAAAGATGACAGAAAAGGACAGAATATTGTAGTTTATCACAGCATGATATGAAATGTCATTCAGCTTCAGCATTAGAATGACAAATGCAGTCTTAAGCGTGGCTGGGCAACAGGTTAAGTGCCTTCACACAGGCACTTAATTGGCAGTGTGGAAGTACTTATTCAGAGATGCACACAGGCAGCCATGAGCTGGCTTTGAGGTGTAACAAACTGAAGGGATTGATGTGCCATGATTATATCTGTTGCCTTCATTTCAGCTTTGTTCATGTTGTTAAATTGGGTAGGGACAGACAGCCACAAGCTGTCAAGCCAGTTTGTAATTAAGCCATGACTTAGCATGGCTTAATAAGTTACTACACCACAGACAAGCTGTAATAGCTGCCTGTGTGTGTGCTCCCAGCTCACCCAGCTGCCAGAGGAAAACACGTTCATTTAAGCTATGATAGGCTACCATAGCATCCTTGCTGATAAGGAATAATTTGCCTGGGTAACCCAGTAACTTGTGAGCATGTGTTCACACTTTTCCTCTCTGCCACTGGGAAGCTCAGAACACAACGCAGTATTGTAGGTAGCATGAGACACAAATCAGAAGCGTTAGTTTTGTTAACTTCTTGCTGAGATGTCTCCTGTTCCAGTCTAAAATATTGCTAAACATTTGGCTTTGATGTTAGAATACCACTTTTTGCTTAGACTACTCTCACCCTCCATCCCTAATGTGTCTTCATCTTTATTACTGCCCTGGTTTGTTCTTCACTGACTATCCGGACTTTAGATTGTCTTTTCTACCCTTGACTGAAGTATTTTAAGAGAGCTTAATATGTTGTAAGATAGTCGAAAAGCATGCATGTCAACTGTAAAATATTTATGTTCTTATCATCTTTTATGTTATTGAAGAAGTCAATCAAGTTTGCCTAACAAGCTTGCTTTTAAGCTCCATAAAATAGATGACTTCTGGTAACAATATCCTCTCAATTTTCAAACATTTTTCAAATGCTGCATAGACACAATGTTTTATAGCTGAGACCATTCTAATGAAAATTTAAAAGTAAGCATGAGAGTAAAAATAAAAATGAGCCTGAAGAGTTTATCATTGAAATATGCAGCTATTAACTGAGGTATTTACTGTCAATGCAATTCCATTGCTACTTTTTGCTGCCCACTTATACTTCTTTCCTAATCATAGTCTCTAATAGTAATCTAATGATAAGTTAACAGCTTCCTATTTAATCTTTGTGATATTTTCCTAATTCATTTGGAATTATCATTACTGTTAATTCACTATTTTACCCTTTCTTGCTGTAACTATGAGAAGTAATTACCTGGGAGAGTGGCAAAGGTTGCTTCATAAAATCACTGACATTTTAAAAATACCTTCCCACATAAAATCAGTGGAACTTTAAAAATACCTTCCCACATTTCCATTCACTGTCATCTCTCTTCATCCCCATTGCTGAGGAAGAGTAACAGCTTGAGGACCCCAGCGAGAGCGGGGGCTTGTAGCACACACTGTTCTCATGGGTAAGTGAAGCTGCCTGGAAGGGGAAACACATCAGGCAGAAGCAATCTGATCTATGTGAGTGGTCTGTATTTTTCAAGGATGTTTCTGGTGAGGGCATTCTGTTAAAATCAGAGGAGCTCTTAAACTGGAAAAGATGTGAGTCACCATCCTTCTGAGGGGAAAAACACCAGCAACCAAACTGTGCAGTGTGAAGGGGAGCTCTAATACGCATTTGCAACATTAACAATGAACAAAGCAGGTCCTGAGAAGCCTTTTTTTTTTTTTTTTTTTTTAAAGACTAAGGTGGGGAAAATGTCTTCTGACAGAAACTTCATGCATGTCCAGTAGGTCACTGAACCTTTTCCTAAAGAGCTGAACTGCAGCAGGGGCTGTTGAGTAATTTGTACATGCATGCAACTGATGAATACCAGTTTAAATAGAAAGGAAAAGTGGCAAGAAATCAATCAAACTACAAAAATTAAGCTTGTGGCAAGGGAAGGGCCTTTTTCTCTTAAATCTGGTAATGTCTAAGCAGTGCTGTTGGTATCCATGCAAGTGGTGCACAACCCCAGAAGTAGCCCAGCAGGCCAGAGCTGCAGGTGGGACTGTTGTGACCTCGCTAATGGAAACTCTTGGTGGTGACCCAGTTAAAGAGTCGCCAACAGCCAGCCCTTCCTGTAAGATCAACAGGCTGCACACCAGCTTGGGAGGTAAAGATAATGAGCATGATTGATGCAAGGATAACACTGACTCCGAATGGAGCCCCCCATGCAAGAAAAAAAAGAGCTAATTATTCCTTTTCTGCATTTTTATAGGGTAGTTTGATGGGTGCTGTCCCTGACCATCAAAGCTGCCCATGTCAGGCACTGTCACATTACAGTTTTAAGCTCTGAGCAAAGAGCTTTACCTTCTGCAGGCAAAATCCAGGTACATCACTTGTGTTGTCTTGCAGTATCCACAGTTCAAAAATTGACACCTTTCATTTTAAAACATATAAGCATACAATGAATCTTCACAAAGAAAAGCAAAACAATGTCGGCCAGGTTACATGTTGTTGTTTATTACCCTTTTATTCAATTAATGGTGTTCAGGGGTTTTTTCAAACTATATACCAACAAAACAACCGTTCTAAGATTTTAAAAGTATTGTCAAATCCTTTGTCTAGTTATAAAATCCCTCTTAAAAAAGAAAATGTGTGTATTTCTTGCTAGCATATCTGCATGAAGATAATTCATGACAAGGGTAATAATTTATATAAGCTATTCTGGATTCTAGAAATTATATTAGTGTCTGGACAGGAAAAAACCCAACACTCAGATGCATTCTCACCATGGTGACCTACGAAAGAACTGTCACAACAGAAGCTGCTGTTGCCACTACAATTTCCAGAGCTCCTGCTGTTCGTGTTGCTGCCGAAGAGAAAATCCACTGCCCTTCGCTGCGCTTAAAGCTCAGTAAGATCAGATTGCAGCTTAAAGATAATGTTCACACTTTACTGTACATCAGTATCAAAGAGAAAATGAGATGATCAAAATATGCCAACCATAATAACAGTGTCAATATGAAGTGTGCTGTATATTTCCTTTGAGGTACCGAGCGCTCTGACTCCCTCCTGTTATAGCAAAGACAAACCAGCATCATGATCACAGCCTCTGGGGTCAGCTCTGCTCAAGCCAGTCTTGGTAGGAATATAAGCCAGGTAAGAAGGAGAGGATTGATACCCCTCAAAGGAAAAATAAAATCTTGTGGTGTTTTTGAAACACAAAAAGAAATCAGTAGTCACAGTTACCTGAGAGAAAATATAAAATAAGAATGGTCTTCTTGTCTCTCTGCACAATGAATGTTACAAACTCTGTTTCCACACTCCACCAAAGGACTGTCAGTTAAAATATGCATGTTGGGAACATGGTTTTTGCCAGCTATGGAACCAAGTCAGCAAAATGTGTGAAGCACACCTTTTTAACAGGCTACCTATCACCCAACTAAATAAGTGTATTTCAAATTAATAGACAATATTTTCTAATTTCAAAGATAATCAAAAGCTAGTGACAAGGGGACATCAGATTTTAAATGTGAATGCTCCACTTTGCAGAAATGAGCAGTTTCATGAATTTCATACTCTGCACTACAGAAATGAAACAAAACCAACAAAGCCTTGATGATCGGACTTGACATTTTAAAAGCAGTATTTCTGAAAGTGAAAGGGCCCCCAGAAGACCTCTGATTAGCCTGCTCATGATCAAGAAACTCTGGAATAAATAACTCTGCAACTGCCGGGATATCTATAATTAACTACAGCTAAGGGAATTAGAGTTGGAAGTTACTGTGATAGTTGCGAAGCTTCTGATATGATAAAGTGGGGAAGTAAGAGGAATGAAATTATTTGAGAAAATGCTCCAGACCCTAAACTGATCATCATTATTAGTGGCATCTCATGTCTGAACCTTATGAATAAAGCAATCCATTATTCACAAGCTGTGAGGTTAGGGTCTGATGCACAGTTGATAGTTTTATTATATGTAATTTATGAGATCTTAAAAAGGCATGAAAAAAAAGTTTATAAAAGAAGTTACACTGTCTGGGAAATGGAGACCCAAATCAAGTTATAATTCAACTAACTTTCTAAGCGGGAAGGTAAATCTGAGTTTGGAAATCAGTGTGTCAAAGGACATCAGAGATTATTCCATTTGAAGCAAGAGAAAACAGGTTTCATTTGCATTCACCTGAACAGCTCTGATTGGTCAAAACTACCATACCATATATTAGAATTGCCTCTAAATTGGAGGAAGCAAGGGAAGGGAGTTGGTCCAAAGAAATGCTTTGAGGTTTCGCCTCTCTTGCAGTTGGGAAGTCCCTCATGCTTTGGGCGGAGGCAGGCAAAAACCCAGCTGAGAAGTAGATCCTGAAGTGTCATTGTACTGGCTCCTTGATTCCCAAAGGCAAGCTGTGAGTGACTGCCAGAACAATGTATGCATTGAAATTGGATTTTCTTGTTTCTATGCTTTTTGTTTGTGTGTTTGTTTCCATGTTTTAATCCTTTGCTTTACCAGGATAATTTTTTTCCCTTTATTTAGCTTTACTTTTTTATAACAGTGATTTCAAGTAAGAGTAGCAAGCACAAGGAATGCTATTTCTAAAGAAGCACGATGTCCAAATAAATGACTTGGCACACAAACCTTTAGGATACCTGTAAACTGGGAGAAATTTGAAAAATCAAGGCATTTCTTAACAAATCGCAAGAGTCAGTGTTACACTATGGAAGACGTCTTTCCAGTGGGGTGTTTATTGAACACGAGATTGCACAATTGCAGGTGCTCAACTGAGATTAAATCTTTTAGAGGTTACACAGTGCTCTAGCTCTGCCGTGGATGCAAGAAATCACAGGAAAGGAGGGGCAAGGCAGAAGAACAGGTGGAACTCCAAGACAGTCAAGTGAGAGTGCCACAGGGAACCACAGAGTATATGACTGCCAGGAGAAGTCAAGTATCTCACATCTCTAAAAAGATTCAAGAAACGTAAATATTACAGTCCATTTCAAAGGGGTGTAAGAACAGCAAAATTCTGAAAGCTGGAAAAGAAAGAATAACAACGTAATAACTGGAAAGCACTACTGCACAAAGCTCTGACATGGTAATAAGGTCAGCTTTTTCATAAAGTGCTTGAAATAAAAATAATTAAGAGAGGCTCCACAGCTGAAGCGTAATAAGCACAGAGGTAAGTACATAGTGGACACTGCCAAACACACTGCTGGCACTGCCATACCACAGTATGGTACTTAAAACTGGATGCTAGCAGTGAATAAGCTACAGAGGTACAGAAAACCTCAGTGCCAGTTTATTCAGCTAGAGAGGGACCTTTGGATACAGGCTTTGCAATCATGTATGTTTACCTAAGATAGGCCAGTATTAGCTTAAACACCATAAACTACTTATTTGCATTGCTAGAGGGGGCTTGGGAATTTTCACTCCTTGAAAAAATGTTGCTTTTTTTTCAATTACCAGCACATCCCTTTCACATTGTCATTGTATTTTTTGCAAATCAGGAGTAAAAGAAAGGAAGATACAGTATTTGCAGAGACGCCAAACAGAGCTGGGGCATCCAGTGGCTATGACTTCTAGGTTTATTTATTTGGTCTGTGGCTCTCTGGGATAGGCTGTAGGCAAGAAGACTTACTTTGGTACTAGCAATAGCCTATTTCTTACACGATTCTTTCTAGAGGCCCTTTCCCTCTCAGCAATAAAACACAGGAAGGACCAGAGCCCCTTGAGAAAGACGACTTTTAGAAATGAGCTACTGTCAGATTAACCCAGTAATCACTTTTTTCTCCTCACAGGTCTGTAGCACTGCCTGGAAATTAGAAGACCAGCAGCGAGCTGTCTGAATTACTTGGTGAGACTAATCTACTTTCATCTGCCATATTTCCTGGGCACTCATCTCTTCAGCGAGGGAAACTTGCTGCAAGCAACCTGTTGGATATATTCAGTAGTTATGGCACTTTCAGGAAATTGCTGTGTCCTGCAGCAAAGGATGGAGTGCAGTATGTGGGCCTCTCCTCCCTTTAGAGAAAGCTGTAGGATGTCAAAAGTGGGCAGCTCTGCTACAGAGCATCCCTCTCACAGGAGTTCAGCAGAGCAGAGTCCTTTGTTCTTGTTTGATAGAAATCGTGGATGGTCTCAGACCAAATGAGACTGTGAGTGGCACTGCAACAGCAAGAGAAGGAATGTTAATGAGCAGAACATGTGGGGACTCGGAGAAACACATATTTCAACTACTGTTCAAACCTTGTCGTACAGCTGTGTGGTTCTCCTTGTCTCATGCTCCATTACATACAGAATCTTAAAGATCACTGAGGGTTGAAGTAACAAAAAGAAGCAGCTATATTCTATTTTCAAACATATTTAACTCAAAGGACAAACCCAACAACTTCTGAATTCTAGTGACAGAATTACAAGAAAGCCCTGTGTGAACAATGATGTGGGCAGGAAGGTGTGACTAAAGACTTAAAGTCTGGGGGTTTTGTTGTCCAAAAGCAAAACAAAGGACTGTATACTCAAAGTAAAAGGAAGTCAGTGAAGCAGAAACCACTGGGGACGAAGTGTCCACTCATCCAGCACTTTCAGATTTAGAGGACAGGGCAATTTAGTAAATCCCAGAGATGAGAAGACAGAATCATGGACGAATTCTTGCAGATTAGGAATCATGCCTGACTGACTGCAGGAGCAAGAGAAGTAAAACACACAGCCCCAAAACATTGTCAAAGCTGACATACTTTTGAGAAGTGACATAAAGTCCCACAGAAAGAGGGAAGGGTATGTGGCTTGGGAGCATCAACTGTTCTTTCAGAATATTGGAAAGGTGGAGAAAAGTCTAGAGATCTCGATCAACTTACTGAAGCATTTGATCTTTTTTTGGGGGGATTGGGGGGGAAGATACATACATCTCGTTTTCTGTTGCTTGAACATTCATTAGTCATTTTTCAGAAGAGTTTAAAAAGCAAATAATGCAGAAGTAGTCCAAGCAAAATATTTTTTTCTCTCCCTTAGCCTGTGTGGTGGGCAAAGAATCCTGGAGTCAGGGTAAGACTATCATAAATCCTGATTTAACAAAACATATGAGTCTTCACCAAAGAGTACAAGATTGAAGAGAAGCTTTTATTTGGTTCCAAGAGAGAATCTCACTAGGGTAGTTTTCTCCTCAGTCATTACAGCTTATACTGTAACAACAGGAATTACTTTTCAGGCTTCTACACCAGAGCAGATTTTGACCAGAACTTGGAGAGAGACAAATAATTGGACTGATCATGTTCCTATTAAAATTTTCCATCTAATTTCTATGTATTTCAGAAAAAAGTAAAATCACTCTGAAGACATCTGTGGTAGCATTTAAAGAATTGCTTTCACACGTAGTTTTATACAATTTAATTCTGTTGACTGCAGTGGGGCAATATACGGTTTTCAGTCTTAAAAATAAAAACAGAATCACATCAATTTGTCTTTTTTAAAATTAATTATTCATTGCCTAAGCCTAGGGACTTATCACAGTTGAGGGCCACAAGCACTGCTGCTAAAGCCATAGCAGAGAGGCAGTGATTATGTATTAGGCCTTTAGGTCCGTGGCATCAGTAGATTATCAATGCTTCTACCTCCAGTGCTTTCAGACAGACCTTCATCTTTGGAAAGCACAGTTGCACTTATCCACATTATTTTCAAAATTGATTTCAAAGGATTCTGCAAAACATAATCTGAACACACATTTAATAAGACATAAAAACAAATTAAGGCAACTATTGAAGAAGCATATCTGTCTCTGTAGTTAAAGCCTACTAAATTAAATTTTAAAGAATTCACTCAGACTGGAAATCATATCACTGTGTGTGGGCACAGAAGAAGGCTCAGTAAATGCTGGCTCGGTGGGTGAGTCAGCATGAGTCATCAGCAGACATACCATCCTATGGTTATATGCATCCACAAGGTACATTTAGAAACATGTCACACTAACAAAATAATGCCATCCTCCTGCTTTTTGTCTAGATGACAACAATGACAGCCCCGACTTTCCTAAAATATTGTAGGAGTTCTCAGCTCAACATGTGGGGTTAGAAAAAAAATCCCTCTATTTTGCTATTTTTATTAAGCAAAGCTAACACAAATATGATAAGCTGGTGGGAAAGCCTCAGGTTGTAAATAAAATCTTTTAGGTAGTTGCATTACACTGACAAACAACTGAGCAACATCTGCTTATCAGGTGGATTTCTCATTACTTGATTGAAACATGAGGAGTTTTTTCTTTCTCTTCAAATTTTAATTGTTTCCATCACTCAGAATTTCAAGTGGGTAATAAGATGCTATGACAAATGAAGTTATGTAGCTGACATCACCATCTGTGTAATAAGGAAAATCATGTCAATTTTGTTCTGAAGGAGTTTTTAATTGTGGCATCTTACTGAAAGACTCTGAATGCAAACTAGATGAGCATTTGTAATGCTGAAACTATTGCTGTTTTCTTATCTTCTGCTTTTCTTAATTTCCAGGGAAAAGTTAAATTGTATACTCTATATTTCATTTTCCTCTGAAACAAATTTCATTTTCTTCCAGCCTGTCATTTCGTATAGGATATATAATTACCCAAAATACCCCAACTTGTACAGCAATACAGGAAAAGCACATTTCACTCCTTCTCATATTAATTTTTGGAGCTTTAATATATAGATTTTCTTTAATTTTGCTAAAGATTAGGGAAGTTTCACCAGTCATACCTCTGCACTTAGGACATAGTGAATGGACTAGGATTGCTCATAGGCATATCTATACACAGCTATTTGGCTGCCTGACCACCTCATAGCCCAGTCTGGAAATCCAATCCACTGCCATGATTAGTCATCCCCTTGGATCCCACTTGTTGCAGTGATGCCACACAGATGCAGCCAGATTCACATCAGCTAATCTAGTTACAAAACAGAGGCCATGGTTCTATCAGATATGTTAAAATCTGAGTAAATAGAAATGGTTTAACCTCTTAGTTTAGGCTGCAGACTTTTGTTTCCCGCTCTCCCAACAGCATGGTAAATGCATTCTGAATTTGTTCTTTCATTATTCTTAAGAGAAGGATGTTTCCCGGATTTATTCCTGTTATGTCTTGGTTCATTAACTAACTCCTTTCCAGGGTTATAGTTGTCTCTATATCATGTACTTAGTATTTCAGGCAATTAGTGCTGCTCTTCATTTGCTATTGCTATGCCCTAGTAGGCCTAGTGAAAACTTGGGGTTCTTTTAATTCTGTGAATTACATATTAACTCCTATACACTGCATAAAGGAGGGTACCCTTGGCAGTGCCGCTGACTCTGCCTGTTTTTATAAGGCTTTAGCCATAGCTGGAACTTTTCTACTGGCTTGGGCCCTGCTGAATGGAGGAGTGAGTATTAGTGTCATTAGAACAGGTAACTTTGGCACACCTTGCAAAAGAACACAGGCCCCTTGAAGGTTTTGCAAGAAGCTCTGAGGGTAGAGTGTTTTTTGAGTGTCAAAGACACCATAATGCTGGATTTGGCCTTCCAGGCTTTAAGTACAACCACAAGGACAAACTCAAAGTCACATTTACCAAACATCAGTGCTGTTTACTCACTGGGCAGGCAGGGTTGCCAAATCCCCACACACAGCCCAAAGATTTCAGCAATTAACCCAGGCTGTAAATGAGATCAGTTAGTAACATATCTGTTAATAATGTCTAGCATGTCGCAAAAAAAGCACATAAAGAAAATCAGAAATATTTTTATTCAAACATGGTCACTCAATAATACTAATCAGTAATAACTTTACTACACACATTTTACTCAATATCAAATATTGCAGGACATTGCTGCATTTTGACTGTAAACAGGAGAGAGTGGAAAACATGTTCTGCCATAAAACTCATTATTGTACAGATATATTTATATACATACATATATATAGTGCATATATATGTATATGCAATATACCCTTATGCACATGCATATACATATCTTTTTAGAATATATTCTCAGCATGTAGTCTTTCCACAGAGAGTCAATATTCAATATGCTTCGTATATTTTAAGCTGCATTTTATACAAAAATGTAAAATAGTGTCTATTTTAGTAAACTCATTATCAAATGTTGCTGGAAGCAACACTCAGTCTTCTGATAGATTGCTCTTTCTTCAGTTTTCCTTACAGTTAAAGTGGGTTGATGAACACTAGATTAAATTATCAAAAACGAGGCAAAATCCTCGTTTCCTTACGCTTTCTATCAGCTATTGAAATTAACATTTTCTGTAATTTTGGGGGAGTTTATTTCCAAACTTGCTATGAGTAGGAGAAATCCACTTTGGTAGCCATACAACAGGTTCAGAGCAAAGGATTTTTCAAATATTGTTTAATACTTGACTGCAGCAGACGACATAACAAACAATAATTCTTGAGTTACCTTTATAAAAGGATCTCTCTGCCAGCACAGGACACCAGAATCTAGAGGAGGTACATGGAATTTCCTTTTCTTTCACCACAAGCTCTTCCAGGAGAAACATCAAAACTCGAATTCACAGACACGCACCTAAAAAATTCCAGTCATACCTCCAGAGATAGAGACCTTGAGAGTGATTAACCCAGTGAGTAGGCCTACAAGAGGGAAAACCACAGGTTTATTTATCTCCTTTTTGCCCCTAAACACTTTCTGGTGCATTTAAGAGCAAATCCCTGGGCCACACGGAAGAGCCACTGTCCCAGCTCGGCATCTCACCTGCCTGGGCAGTGGAAACTCCCAAGTGCTCTGGCAGTCTCTGCTCACTCCCATTTAGGCTGCCCAAAGGGGTGGGATCATGTCCAGGTTTTTGGTATATCTTGGGGTAAGGGCTGCTCCTCACTTCAGCTCCACAGCCCTTGAATGTATCTGACCTGAAAAAGCATCTCAGTACCTTAGTCCCCTCAAGACCACACACAGGACTCTGAACAGGGAAATTCCAGCTGCCATGACTGACTAGCAGGATGAGTGGAAGTGTTCAAGAGGGCCTACTCCAACGGCTTGGGATGCTTTTTCTTAAAATTCTTTATAGCCTGTGTAGTGTTTTTCTGATTAAGTAAGTCCTGAATGTGCTTCTAATGTCACTCTCTGTGTAAATAGACAGTGGATTAATTCAGCTAAGGAAATACGTGGTTGTTGTGTATCTTGCTGGAAAGGGACTAGTAAAGGCTTTTTTTATTCTAGCAACAGGAAGATTTCCTAAAATGAATCTGCTGGGTAATCTTGGTCATTTTCCAGTATATGCTGCTTCATTTAATATAGTTTAGGGCATCTTTTTCATGGCTGTAGCATTTAGGTAATCATTAGCTAAGAGTTGCAGATAACATCAAACATTGAGCTGTGCCATGCAGACCTACTGCTACATTGGATAGATTGGATGTCAAGATCAGGCACAAATGTTGATATTTCAAATAAAAAAGAAAGAAAGAGACAATGAATGGAAGAAGGAAAGAAAGGAAAGAAGCAAGTAGGCTCTAAAGAAAACTATTGGACTAAAGCTTTTTCATTAATTAAATTGTTACATATAATGACTTTTAACAAACACAGAGATATGTTAAATTATTTTTCAGCATTCTTCAATTTTCATACTTTGTTGATAAAAAATCAAATAAAATTCCTAAAAATAAAACTGAAGTATGACAGAATGAAATTATGTTTGTTCACTGACATTGACCCACATACTTTGGCAATGCTCAATGCTACTTCAATTTTTTTTCACAAATACATTGAGAATCTGACTATCTTATAGCTCTCTATATAATTTGTTGACTAGATGCATATTTATGTAATATTTATTTCTATTCATGTATTACATATTTATGTACTTGTGATAAAAATAAATATCATAGATTTGAATTAAAACCAGTCAATGCTACTTGAGTTCATTTTATGTATAATTTTCCCCCTTAAACCTACGGAAGTAGCCAGTGCTTAGCTCAGGTTACTGAGAGTGTGGAGGGCTGGAGTTGTCAGGGCACCGGAGATTCGGACATGAGACAGCAGTGCGTGGGAGATGATGAGGCCCACAGATCTGCAAGTCAAAAATAGCCAAATAAATGCCAGTTGTTTAATTTTCTCTTTCTGCATGCAATATATAGACTGACTGTGGGCAGTGCTACTATCTGAAAGAAATGTTTGCAAGTGGCTGAGCTAGCTTTTATTGGGTAGGAAAGTGGGAGGCAGTGAGGAGGCAGCAGTAGAAATTGTGGATTTTCCATGCTTTGGAAAAAAGTCACATCAAGTGTGTGTGCAAAAGCTGCTGGGTGACACAGTGCATAGTGCTGAGGCAACATTGTTCTGCTTTCTGAACTGACAGATCAGCAGATTTGACATCTAGCAATGCCAGTCATGGAACATGGAGAGCAATTTTGGAGCAAAAAAAAAGTCCAGTAGGGGGAGAGGAAGAGGGAATACTGGCTAGTCAGCATGGTCAGGTTAAGGCTCTGGCTCAGTCAAAGGCACGAGTCTGACAGGGAATTGCTCTATGGTGTAAGCACCATCCTTCCTTAGATGCTACTGATGGTGCAAGCCAGCTAATGAAGGACCAGAGTGGGCTGCAATTTTTGATTGGAAAGTGCAAGGGAAGGGGAAAACAGAGTAAGAGGATATCTGTGGGGCTTGTGGCAATGGTCAGATTGGCACAATGAGGTGCACAAGGTGGCAGAACTGCTTGCAGAACTGTCTTGCACTCTGCTGCTGGAGTTGAGCAACCCTGAGGCTTCCCCTGAGTGTGCCAATGCAAAGGATCTCCCACTGAGAGCTTGGAAGCCAGGAGAGGGTGGGCAACCATGGAGCAGAGCTGGGGACAAGGGCTCTAAAGGAATTGCTGCCAGAAGACAGTGCAGGGGAAACCAATCCATGTAAAACTGCTTAATTATACAGTGCTTAATTATATATATTATATCTAAATGTAGAGAACAATGAGTAGGAGTAGCCCATATGAGTTGGCTGCCTGCAAAGTAAAAAATTCCCTAGGTACTGCAGTTGGGTAAGAGAATTTAATCTCAGATGTTTGTTTCTTCTTTTTCTTTTTTTGGAAACCTGAAAAGCCTCTCTGGTGAATTTGCATAGCCATCAACTTGCTGAGGGTAATGCTACTAACTATGCTGCCGAGAGAAGTCCTCCCAGAAGACTAAAACCTGTGGGCTTTATTTCTTTTCATATTACTGATTCATTGCTTGCTCTCCTCCCTCAAGACTTACAGTACGTCACGACCTGACTGGAGGAGCTGCCTGTCATACTTCCAGTTAATCAATGACCTACTTTATTATTGCAGTTAAAGCATGGGCTCAAAGAGAGACTTTCTGCATCGAGTGAAGATCTGATCAATAACGTACATGAAAGACACGGTAGGGAACAGGATTGTGGAAGAGTGAATAATTTTTATCAAATGTCATTTCATGGCACCTCCTCTTGCTAGTCCTGTCTATTTTAGGTACAACAGGATGTCACCATTCTGGTTACTCTTTCAAATACAGACGTACAGATTGTGGAAATATACTGAACACTGAACTAGGAGACTTTTATACAAATATTAGCACAACAGAAGGAAATACAACAAATTTCATTTTCATTCCATGACATTTAATTGTGTGCATTTTCTTTGAGATAATGGCAAGGACAGTGTAACTCAGCTGGCCTCAGAAACATAAGAGGAAGAGTATGTTGAAAAAAAATATTTTCTGCTGGACTAACAAAGGGCAACCCTGTCATGAAACTGTTTTGTAAGACTGTGACCACTTTTGAGAACAGATCTATTCATTTGTGTCTTCCGTATCACAAACTTGTAACTTCGTTACAGAAGTTACCACTTGTTACTTTTTAAGCACCTCTGCAAAACTGCCAAGAATAGAAGAGAAATTAATTGGGTTCTGCTTCATCTCATACATCAAGGGGATTACTATTATATATCTATTACTTATACTGTGCATAAATAATATATGTGTATATATATATCCGATAGATAGATAGATAGATAGAGTTATGCTTCTGAAACCTTATTTAGCCAGTAGACTCAGTGGAGTCTCACTTTAGACCAAAACCACCCATGCACAGGCACAGCTGAAGAATGATTTGACAGAGTGTTGCCACTGTCAGGACAAGAGTTGAAAAGGTTTTGAGTTTGAAATCTGGGGTGAGTTTGGATGTTTCATAACTGAATAATATCTTCGGTCTCGATTCATCTCACCTGGATGTAGGCAAATGTTTGAGTTGATCAGAAGGGTAAGCAATAACCCTCAAGTCTGCACAGGGTTAGTCACAAGTGACTAACTGAGCCAGTGCACCTAAGAAGATGCACTTCCTAAAGCCTTTCTCCTGATATCAATATTTAGGCAGGGTAACATGCAGTCCTGTCACAGGTGACAGAAAAATGCAAGTAATACCTGTAAAACAGAGCATCAAAAGTTTTGTATATTAAGAAAAATGCCAATACCTTATGCTAAACTCCTAAACAAGCATCTCAGTTTCAAGCTCTTGCCAACGATGAGGCATTTTACAATGCAACAACTAACATTTTACAACAAAAGAATGTGTTGGTATATAAGAAGGATATGATTTTTAAATGTCACATTAAGCTAAGTGATAACAGGAAAACATAGGAGTACAGTAGTGGAGTGATGAGAATGGGTTGCTAGAATGTTACAAGGATGACTGAGATTGTTCCAAAAGAGTGTCTCCTCTCAAAACTGCAAGCATGCAGTTGGGCTGAAGAGTTAAAAGCAGATAAATTAGATGTTAGCTACATGGCTCTCTGGTGTGACGGAAGTTGATATATTTCAACAGTTGTAGCTCAAAGGGTTCCAAAGATCAGACAGGACAAGAATGCTGATTATAATTAAATTTATAAGATAAGACTATGCAGAAAGAAAGCCTATTTATTTAGTTGCAAACTGAATAACTAGATATGGAAATTAGTAGCCATGGGTCACATAACACCATCATTTTGAGAATAACCTCATTGTAATAGCTGATTTAAACTGAAAAGCACACGGAACAGCTGAACAGAACATAACAGATTTAAGAAGTAAAATTGTATTGAAATGACCACATTCCAGAGAAATTAAAATCTGCTCCCAAAATCTCTTTGTTCAGACTCTCATACACTAAATCTCCCTGATTTTTCCTGGACATTTAAGGTAGTCAAACTTCCACATTGCAAGTCCCTCTTCTGTCACTGCCACACAGAGCAGAGGTACTGATGGCCTGTTTCATTCACCCTGAGTGTGGAGAGTTTTGCAGGAATACACAGTTCCTTCCAAAGAAAGCAAATTTATTAGTTGGTTCCTTAGTTAAGTGCAACCTAGTGGGGCTTTTTGCCCCTATTTTTATCTATCATCAAAAAACTGTCCTGTTCTGTGAATGAGGTATTTTGCACTGAAGTCATGCAACCAACAAAATGTGATGTCTTGTTTCCTGTTTCTATTCCCTGTCTCAGTGTGACACAGACTCTGCAACCCCCAAGCACCTCTGAAGCCTTTCAGTCTGATGTTGGTGTCCCGGCGTCTCAGCCTCCTCCCTCTTGCACTTCTTGCTCTTTAAATGATTCTCACCTCTACAAGCAAAAGAAGGACACATGCCTGAAAAGTCCTGTATTAGCAACCAAACCTTCAAGCTTCTAACAGCTCCCAAAGTGCTGAACATCCTGAGCACACACTGGAAATTGAAGCCCCTCTGCATTTCTACAGCCAGCACCAGTGAGCACCATGGGGAACTGAGATCCACGCCTCACTGTACCCATGGGGAAGAGGGAGGAATGGAACTGCCTTCTGCACTGCTGGTGGCTGGGGATGGCATTGCTGAGCTTCCTCAGACCCAAATTGCTTTCCCTGTACCAAAAGCCTCCATGACCAGCTCAGAACAGGGATTGTGTAGCAATGAGGAAAACATTCTGTCAGAGTGAGGAGTATGAAGTGCTTCTGGGACTGCTGTTCACATGCTCAGGGTGTCTCACAGCACTTGCCAGTGCTTTTCTGGACCACAGCATCCAGAATCCCACACCAGATATGTGGCCATAATTGACCTAGTTCAAGATGAAAACCTGTCAAAAATTTAGGAAAGACACCACCTTTTCTTGGTGCTTGTGTCAGATTCTGCATGAGCCAAGGGCTGAATCTCCACCCTGAGCATTTGCCTCCATTTTCCATACCTGTGATGTTAATCCAAATGGTTACTTTGATTCACACAAAGCTGCCGAGTTACTATGTTGTAATGTTAAGCAAAAAGATCCACTGAAAATGCACCAATAAAAATTACAACAAAGGACAATTAGTTTCTTTTTTTCTCTTATTCACACAAAGAACATTTTAAAAGGTGAATTGCTGACTGAGGCACCGCTCCAGCTGGGATGAGGATAATTTGGGGTTGGTAGCTGTAATAGCTTCTAAGTGAAATTCGTTTGCTGCCAGTAGTGTAGCTCTAACTGATTTTAATCTGCCCTTTTATTAAAGCAATTACAAAACAGTGTAGTCTCTGGGATGTGAAAGTGTCCAAAGCTGGGACAGGAATTAAGAACGTAGTAAGGCAAGGTACCTAGGGTGTGGATAAAGTGTCCCAGGATTAGAAATGTTAAGGGCTTGTCTCACAGATAACTGCCTGGGTATAACAGTGGGCACAGTGGCCTGCCACAAAGCCTACCTTGCACTCGAGTCACTTCAGAGCCTGGGAACCAGCCCTGGCTCATGCCCAGGTCTTCCCAGCACTGCCAACACTTTTACAGAAGTGCCAGAAGTAGAACTACCGCAGCCATTTCCCAGTGATGTATCTTACCAAAAAGAGTAGGGTTGAGATAAGGGAAATCTTTTGTTCTTGACAGGATTTAGTGATTCAAGACTAGACCTAACATTTGAGCTAAGACTCCCAGTGTCTCAGAAAGGCTGAAAAATCTGATTACAGCTGAGGTGAAATGGGGAAAGATTTCAAAAAGCCATGCAGTTGTCAGGGATGTTTTGTTCATCAGAAAGATCTATTTCAGCCATCCACAATTCCATAAAGGATAGTAACTTACAAGGAGGAAGAATAGGTCAGAAGGAAGGCATAAATGAATTGTCACTTAGGAAGTTTCTGTTGTGAGTAAACATCTCTGAAGAGATCTTTGCTTCTGATAAACTGAAGATCTCAGAATACCCTTTCACTATTCCATTAAACATGCATTCATAGCATCACAGAAGCATAAAATGGTTTGGGTTGGAAGGGACCTTAAAGATCACCTTTTTCCAAACCCCCTGCCATGGGCAGGGACACCTATTACACCAGGCTGCTCAAAGCCCCATCCAACCTTAAACACTTCCAGGAATGGGGCATCCACAGCTTCTCTACGCAGGGTGTTCCAGTGCCTCACTATCCTCACAGTAAAGAATTTCTTACAAATATAAAATCTAAACCTTGCCTCTGCCAGTTTAAAGCCATTCCTTTTCGTCCTATCACTACCTGCCCCTGTAAAAAGCCCGTCTCCACATCTCTTGTAGCCCCTTTCAGGTACTGGAAGGTGCTATAAGGTCTCCCTGGAGCCTTCTCTTCTCCAGTCTGAATAACCCCAGCTCTCTCAGCCTGTCTTCATAGGAGAGGTGCTCCAGTATTGAGAAATTTTGCTGTGCTCTAGAGTACTTATTTGTACAAGCAACCTGCTTGCATTATGCAAAGTTTTTAACGAAACACATTGGTTTTTGCAGAACATTTAAAATACTTGAACGTCAGTGAGTCAGAAATTAAGACCACTTGGTGTTATATCCTATGTTCTTTCTCTACATATTTTAGTCATATAATATACATGCAAAAGAATAAAAGCAACTGGCATTGCTTTCCTTAAGACAACTAAGTCTTCTTTCCAGCAGCTCTCGATCTGGCCCTGCAGCTTTGGCTGTCTGCCAGACAAGTTAGTGCTGGTATCATGTAGGCTAATGTAACTCTTGAATCACTTGACTATATTTAGATGCTTGTCTCAGAATTGCCTCCAAACGTTTAAATAGACCTCACAAAGATGCTTTTCAGGTTTTGTGGGGTTTTGTTTTTTAAATCAGGCACACGCTTTTTTAATTTCTTCAGCAAAATTAAATTAATATTCATAGTTACTCATTCAAAAATATTAATCCTAAATAATGCTTTTATAGCATGGTGTGTGTTCAGCAGCGTAGATGTTTGAGTGCCTGGGTGCAGGAGCCACTGGTTCTGGCAGCCCCCAGAAGAAACACACACAGCAAAAACTGTGCAACTCAGCATTATACAACCCCAAACACAATGGCCATGGTGGTATTGTCTCTTCAGGGCATGTGTCCGGAGCTACTCATCAGGAAAGTGACTTCAGACCAGAGGGAAATCAAAGGCACCCATCCTCTCTCTGCGTTATCTTCTCTCTATCCTTCCCGCCCTGAAGGTGCAGGAGGTGTGGGAAGTGGGAAGAGTCCAGCAAAGCAGGTTTGCAGTTAGGTCTCACCACCCTTTTCAGTGACCCCACACTAGGTGTTTGAGCTGCCTTTCTGAATAGCTGATGGTATGGTTGTGTTACGATGAGCTATAACTGTGGGCAAGTCAGCCATGATGAGATGCAAAAATGTGCCAATTCACTTTTAGGTGGCAGTCAGGTCCAATGACACATCTGACAAGCAGAGACTGAAGCTTGATTGGCACAACCCACTCACTGTTGGGAAACTGTAGGCTCATAGGAAGTCCCAAAGACTCAAATGAAACACCAGGGAAAGGATATGACTCCAAGGCATTTCTGAGCCTCTGGGAAGGAAATCCCATTTTCTGAGCTGAACCCCACACCAGTAATTTTTCTTTAAAGGATATTCAAAGAAAGGTATCAAACAGAGGCTAAGCTCATGGATGTTTTGGAGTTCATTACACACTGTACATATTGGTATCTGATTGTCAGTGTATAGAAACTCCCCTGCTGCGGAGCTTCAGAAAGTGAAAGCAAAGGCTATAACTGGTGTGTTTGAGAAACACCGCAGAGAAGAATTGGGTAAGCAACCAGTCGAACAAGACTTATGAGAATATATATGAAGGCTTCAGTTGTAAACAGCTGAGACAAACAACGCCACAGTTTAATTAGTGACAGGGATGTGCAGTCCCTGCTGTCATACTGAGGCAAACGATATGTTTATGTGAGAAGCAGAAAGTTTGGAGTGAGGCGGAGACTGTGTTGACCTCCTCACACTCCATACATCACTTGGGGTGGTAACACTCTGCTCCACTCATGTTTTGTATTCTTACAATGGACGGTTAATATTCGCTCAGTAACTGTGGCAGCTAAGTTTGGTTTATTCTATATAATTAATGAGTTTGTTCCAGAAATACATACCGTAGCATCCTTTAAATTTTTCTCTGAAGCATCTGATATTGACCAGGGTCAGATCCTAGATTATTTTGGACTAGCTTCGAAATTCTTCCTTGTTTTATTAAACAAAGTCATAACATTTTCCTTGCATGTGGCAAATAGCCACATTTGAAGCTTAAAAAACAGTGTGTTATCAGCATCTACTCCAAAAGAATCTGAACAAGTTGGAATGTATAATTCTACATATACATACAGATGTGTATGTACATAAATATATAACTATGTATATTATATATATATATATCAATATGTACATAAATACCTATCTGCAGGAAGCACTGAAATACTGCATGAGATCCCTAAGGAAAAGCATAGCAATTGACTGATGCTGAACTCATCCCATAGCAGCAGAAGGAAGGGGAATTTTGACAAACTCCTACAAAAACAGGGTTCCCATTGGTAGCTCCCATGCACAGCATCTCTCTGCATCAGGCCTCAGCTGAGAGTGCAGCACTCCACAGAGCAACACTCCTAAGTCAGTGCCTTGGAGTTGAGAAAGACTGAATTTACACCAGAAGACTGAAGTGTTCATTCATAGCCAGAAGACACAGAAAGTTTGCAATGAAAGGCATCCAGTGGAAGATGCAGCTAGAGAAGCAGGAAATTGTTGTGTCCAAAAGGACAAAATTAAGCCTGGAGGTGTCTGAGAAACTGATCTCTCAAATCTGCTGATGCCCATCAGTGCAGTGCCTGGGCTTTCTGTGTACTGACAAGGTCTCAGTGACATGGTATATTTAGGGAAAGGGAGGTGAAATGGGTTACTCAGGATAAAGCACTGGGTTTAACAGTGACCAGAGCATTCAGGCACCTTGTGTGAAAACAGGCAGAACTTCAAAGACAATCACAGACATTGGCTGTCTCTGTTTAACTTTATTAATTCTTTAATTATATAATTCATTATCTTCCTCCTTTCAGGAAGAGAAGGCATTTAGCTATAGGTGAATGTGAAGTTGCACCTAATTTTGAAGATATATTTTACTGAAAAGTGTTCATTTCAGTTTGGATGTGAATTTTACTTCTCATCACTTTAGCATTTAAAAATACTTATCTGGAAGAAAGTCCTTTACAATTGGGAGTGTTTACCTGTGTATCTGAATTTGACACCAAAGCTGACATGAACCCATAGTCTATGTATACACCATGCAATTACACTTTCAGAGAGATGTAGACTTTCATTTCCCCATGTGGCCTGTGGCCCAGACTACAGCAAAATGCTTTCCACATGCCAGAACTGAATTGTCAGCTTTAACAGTAATTTCACCAGCAAAACCATCACACTGGCCAATGTCAGTCATGGTTACTTTCTACCATGACATTCTGTCTCAGATTGAAGTTGATTACCTCTAGCTTTGTCGACAAAGCAAAAAAACCACACTCCTAGGTAAAACTGCAAGCTGAATGCTTGCTGAGCAGTCATTTTTTGTTCTTCCTGTAAACTCCATCTCTTTCAGTACCATAAATATCCTTATAGCATGGTTTGAGATTATCTGTATCAGATGAAGTCACTATTAAAATTAGCATTTATTCAGTCAGTGTCAGGGGGCATCCAATTCTAATTTTAATACCCCTCATCTTTATGCCACAGAGACAGCCAAAAGAGTCCAAAGAATGACATAAAAATCCTTGTTTCACGGGTGAGAAGGATTGCTGCTGAGCAGGAACTGGAGGGACAACTGTACAGTGTTGTTTGGTGACCTTTCACAAAGTCAGCAGTAGAAGGCATAGAATTGCATTGCTGATGATTGGACACAGGCATATTACACTAATTAAGCTGCATTGCTGGCAGCAGCCCAAAGTTAAGAGGGCATAAAGTTGGAATTCCCACAAAGCAAGGTAGAAATGAGACAAAAAATCCTTTATGATATACTTCCCCTTTAAAAACAATTGCAATTAACTAAAGATGAGAGCAAGAGACTAGAGATATTCTTTAAATTTGAGTAAATTTTCTCACAGTATTTTTTCTATTGAACTTCATTCTCCACTACTCATAAGCCAGGAAATAATGTTTTCACAGATCTTTCTTAGTATCAGTTTCCAGGTAGTGGCTCAGCCTATGAGCTATTACTCCCCTCTGCACTGCCATTTGCTATCCTTTCCTTGAAGATTAGTCAAAACACCTGCCCTAGCAGTTTGAATTACCTGACTTTGGAAGGTACTGCTGTGTATACAGCATCAAGTACACCATTTGGAGAGCACATTGAGAATGAACAACACACTATCTCACTTGCAGAATATGATGCACAGGCCAGTTACTGTTGGTGAAGAGATCTCACAATTTTTCTTTTCAATGGGAGAGTGTTTCAAGGGAAGATTGAAAGAGATGAATGGTCCTTATAATCTGCAAAGTAGCAGCCTGTTCTCAGCAGAAGTGTGATATGAAAAGAAGTGCAAGTCACAAGTGGGAGAAGATGACAAAAGAAGTAGGCAGCAGAAAATGCACAGAACAGATCAGGACTGACTCATACAGCTGTCAAGTTTGTGTATTTCTTTGGAGGACTACTAGAAATCTACTTGCCTCATGGACAATTGCTAAACACAGCCTTGCTTTTTGGTTTTCTGCCATTCCGTAGGCATAAACCTCCTTCCTCAGACACAAGCCCTATAGAACAAGCTGGGAATATGAGGGGAAGAAAAGGGGTGTTTTGTTACTTCCCTAATCTGCAGGAAATTGGAATTAACCACTCCATCCTTGCAGTTATCTATCCTTTAACCATAATGATGTCAGTGTTCTCCTCACCTTTACAGTATTTCTTTGCTACTGAGAATGAACTCCCTAGAGCACCCAGAGCTGGCTGGAACCATGTACAAGAAGCAGGGAAATGATAATACTCTGCATTTTATAGCCTTCCAGGGACAACTTCTCATCAACCACATGCTGGAAAACCAGACAATTCAGATGCCTCTAAGATATCACATGGAGAGAGCGTGGGTAGAGTTCAGGACTTAGGTAGCCAAAAACAAAGAGAGCTTTCAGGAGAGCACTTAGACTAAACTTTTTACAGCCTGGAAACTTTGACATCTGCAGAATGCAATGCTTAGTTATTCAGCCTCTGTTTACATCTCCTTCAGATCTAGCCATCTGCTACACTTCAGCTGTTGTGTTTTGATGCCAACCTCCCTGTAAGCAGGCTTGCATTGATTAGATTCCATCTAGTAGTGGAGCTGCTTCTCTGAGAAAGCCTGGCTTAGTAGTGCCTTTCTTACTTCTGCTTGGACATGAGAATATTGCTCTCTCATCAGAATCAAACTGACATATCATACATCTACTAGTTGCCCACATCCATTCTTGCAAGTCCATTCATTCACCAGAAATTCCTACCATGTTACTTCACGTTACAGTGCTGCAGAGTACGAAAGTCGAGGCATTCCGTACATGACTGGATATGACAGATTTAGCAGTTAGAAGTTCACTTTCTTGCACCTTTCACTGGCGTCTATTATATTCTAAGCAAAAGGAACCGTTCATTACATTAAGTGTGTGCCATTTTAAGAGGCTGAGTTGGCTGAGATGCAAAGATTTACTTAGACCTTTTTTTTTCTCTGCTTTTTTACTTTTTGTTATGCTTAAACCTGGGAATAATTTTAAGTAATATTTACTAAATGTATGGATAGTAGAGGAACCATTGAGTAAGGTGCTAAATCATAACCATGCAATGAAGTCTGAGGAGTGGGAAGAGAAAGGGTAGAAAACCTGAAAGAAATGGAGAAAAGTATAATAGGTATAGATCAGTGGGAGTGAAAACTTTGTCATTCTAAGATAGTAATGATGCCTTCAGAAAGTTATTTTTTAAGATGAGGTTCTGAGTTTCTTATTGCATAGCTAGAAACTGTTACTCTTTCATCAGTCGGAAATATTCTGTAATTGTTTCCGTTTGCCAGCGCAAAAGAAACAGCAGGTATTGGAAGACTGGAAGTGTGTCTAGCTTTAATTTCACATTTTATCTGCCTTCCTGCCTTACCCTTCATCTCTCATTTCATACTTTTTCCAACCATTACACTTTGGAGGAGGGGCTGTGCCTTCTAAGAGCAGCATTTAGGACACTGTGAGCACACCAGTAACATAAGTAATCAATAATAATTCTACCACTGAGCAGTCAATCAGCAAAGTATGTCCTGCAGCTCATCCATAGTAGACGTAGGATCTCAATTCTGAAAACATTTCCACAAAGTTGTCTTACATAAATCAGTCAGAAGGCCCATGTTGTGAAGGGCAGCACATGTGTATGGGCTTTTGGGATTAAGGCCCAATAAGAAATGGAAATTTTTCACAGAAGGAGGAAAACAAAAAGATTTCTTCAGGCAATTTCCGTTACAAAAAATCCCCAGGAATTATAAAGTGTATTTTTAACATTATGATTGGAGTCTGGGCTTTTGTTATAAAGCAAATGAAGTTCAATATGCACTTCTTCCTCCATCTTTCAAAAGCTGGTTATATGTGCCAATCAATCAAATTTTCCGTTAAACATACAATGGATAATACCCACTTGTTCACAAATAACTTCATCAGATTCTGAAAATACCATTTTCTATTACGTGGAGAGTGAAACCCATGGTACTAATTTGGGGATTTGTAGTAATGCTCAGTGATTCTCAGTGACTACAGAACTTAACCCACCAGCATCCTGGGTGGCAATCCCTTCTCATGGATTCCCTCAGGGATCATTGTTCAAGGCAGAGGTCTCACATGCTCTATTATATTACTTCCCTCAACTGTTCTGTCACAGCTCATGCTAAATTATTATTTTTCAGCATGACACTATTTGCAGAAATATCCAGGGTTGTCTAAGGGACATTTATTTAAATTGGCCTTTTCAGCTCAGGGTACACTAGGCAAAATTGGCCCCTGTTTGCCTGCAATGAAGAGTTTTGGCCATCTCTTGTTACAACATAACATGCAGACATGAAGCTCCTTTCACAGTAATTTGAGATCTCTGCAATTGCATCTATGGGTAGGTAACATTTTTGAGAGAGAGGTGATTTACCTTATCAAATCCAGCAGACCAGATTTTGGTCCCACAGGGTCTGATCCCAGTCTCACACAGATAGAATAAATTTTGTGCTAAGTATGGACTAAACTATGTCAGTGCCACATAACAGGGAGGACACACAAATCTGTACATTTCTTGCAGATTGCTACAGCCTAAAGAAAAAAATATTTAATAATCTTTTTAAACATAAAAATCCAGCTTTCATTTACATGGAGGAGACATTTAAGAGTTACGAACACAAGATATTTTGAACTGAGTATGTGCTTATGATGCTACCCATCTTTCACAGTGAAGAAGCTTTTTCCTAGTTCTGTGTTACTCAGGTCGTTTCACATTATTCATAGGTATATAGATGAGGTTTTGCTATGATGAATCAGTTACTCAAGACAGAGCACAGTTTTGGCATAGCATAGCAAGGTTCTTTGGTCCTGCAATGAGGATAATTTAATTTAATCTCCTACAACATTTGAATGAAGTATAACCAGATTCTTTCCTGTGGTTTATAAAGTGATTGCTAATACAAATTATATTATCTGTTTCTTCCTACAGTTCATTGATATTCTCAGGTTCCTTCTGTGGTTCATTGATATATATCAGTGAAGTGTTCCGTGATGTCTTCTCCCAAACTATGATGAAATTCTCTGGAGAACTCCCTACACAAAAATATTTATTTAGAAGATTATCAAGAAAAGCTGCTGTCTCAGAGAGAGGGATTTTGAGGACAATCATGGAAAGCCAGAAGAGGAAACACCAAGAAAGGCATCTGTTTTCTATGAACTGCCTCTGCTGATTGAAGTCCAGAATTTCTTTGCAAGAAAGCTTCCAGTCTGGAAGTCTGTGTGCACATGCAAAGGTCAGGACAACATGGTGAGGTTTTGGGGTGTATTTCTTGCAAATTTTATGATCAGAGGAGAATTAATGACATTGGTCCAGGCCTTTAGATGCCGTGATGATTTTTTGCCTTTTCTTTTAGACCCCTTTTATATACCCTTTTATATAGCTTTTTAATATCCTCAGTGCTTTTAGCATGCATACTTGTAATTCCTTATGCCCAATAACTTAGCTTAGACCTAATATTTTGTTAAACCAGGAGACCAAACATCTTGGAGGCCTTGTGGTTGGAGGCCAGAAAGCCCTATGCAATCCTGAGAAACCAAGGTCTTCCCTAGAACATCCTGTAAACTAAGATAGGCCCATCCGGGGTGGGGGGAATTCCTCGGGATGGGGGCTTCATTCAAGCCTCTCTTTGGGGAATCTTTGATAGATTTGCTAATTTGCAAGGCCTATAAAGTGCATGTGCCTTTCAGCACATTCCACCTTGGTGAAGTGGTGCACCTTAAGGATCCTTAAATAAATACTGAGGTAAAAACCCCTTTTCCCTTAACTGTGTTTAGCTCTTAATTTTAAGACCAGGGAAGGGCAACACTTTCACTTCTAGATGCTGTATAACCTCTGGCTTCTACACTTTCAATAGTCCCTAGTAGGATGATGGAAAGGCAAATTTTCCTCCTTAAGAGTGGAGATGGATAGCTGTGTGCAGGGACTCCCTCTATTTGAAACTTCTTGAAAAATAAATCCTTCCCATTCTCACCATTACTTTGTACCGACCTTCTCAATTCACATGTTAAGGCAAAGATCCAGAGCCTCCACCAATAGGAAAAGAGGCCTGTAAATTTCATGTACACAAACCTGTGTAGCAGATTTCAGAGTGGTCCATGGTTTCCAAGGCAGATCAAAAAGTATATTTCTGGCTATTTTTTAACAAGTATTCCCTGACTACAAGTCTATTGACAGAGCATGCAAAAAATACTGCCTTAAATGTCTGTGCTTAGACATAAAGAAGGCATTTTGCCAAAATGAAAATGAAAATCATTGGCCAAATTAGCATCGTGTGATCTTAGCTTTAAAATGACCCTGATGCTGTATAAACAAGATTACATAACGGTTCAGAGGTATGTGAAGCAGTTCAGTAGTGCCATCTTGAGGGAAGCTCCTCGATGTTATGTATAGTTCGAGATCTTAGATCATCAGCATTTGCCTGTATTTTATTAGTCGGAAATAAGTCACTGAACCCCCCCAGAAGGATGAGATACAGTAGATTCAGAAATGCATAAAACATGCCCTTATTAGCAGAAGAGAAGTCAAAGCCAGGACTAATGCATTTCTATTGCTGCAGAAAATTATAGTCTGGGAAATAGAATTGTAATGTTTTCCACTTTTAGCTGTTTATTGCAAAGCCACTTAGTAATATGAATAAAGCCCTGCTAACATTAACACTAATTTAGACCATAAATACCTTTGTGTCAGAAGGGAACTAGTGGAAGCAAAGAGTTGATGCCAGAGTCACACAGAATTCTGTTTATGTTTTTAATCTTTATTTTTATCTGGGATGCAGATCAGGATCTGTTTATTCTAGTCTGACTTTCAGTAGAATTGTAACCATACATCGGAAATCAGATTGATTAATTTATGAAGTGGCAAATGGTCAGAATTATAAAAGAGGATGCTTACAATTACGATCTGCTTTGTTTTCCATCCATTCCTATCTTCCCCATCACATTGGTCTGGAAGTGCCATGCACCATCTGGTAGCATAAAATCAGTAAATGTCAAAAGTGCTTTTCATTTTTCAGATCTGTCAGATGGTGACAAGTAGGGCAGTTTAGAGATCATGCAGATTTTTGTTTTTCTTTTACTTGTGAGGGCTCTGTTCTTATCCATAAACATTTTTGCATTTCCTGACCAGAGTCAGAAATGGCAGCAAATGATGGAATTTCTTTCCCCCCTTCCCCCGCCCTATTTCCTTCTTTTAGTGAGAGCAAGTTTCCACCACAAAAATAGTGCATTATCTTTAATGCTTAGATGCTGATGACTTGTTACTTGACATGCACAATCACCAGAGCTGACGTATGATTTATTGATTATCTATGAAAGGACAGACAGCTGTGAACTTTGATGCTTCTGTAAATATCACCATCACTCCAGTGTGAATGCATGCAGTGTGTGATCTTACAGCCACACACAATTCCTCTGGGACCTCTGGGTGGAACTAAACACAGAAATTCAAGTCACTTCTTCACAGGTCCCAAGCACATTCATTTATTACTGAGTATTGCAGGTATTCAGTGACTTTAGGAAGCTCTGACAAGTCCAAGATTGTCGTTGGAAGAAGTAGGAAGGCAGAGGGAAAGAAGACAGCTTCCCTTCCAGGAAAAATTAAAAGGAGAAGTGAACATTCCCTTGAATGTAAGTGTAGATGACTTCAGAGCAATCTGATTCCCTGATATATTAGTGTGGTATTCATTTCACAAAAGAGGTTCTTTCAATAAAAAATTAAAATTGTGGTAAATGTCATCATATTGTACTGATAAGGCACCATGCCATGACTTTTTGGTATCTTGTAATTCTTCAGAGTTGGCAGAGTACTCAGACCCTGTGTGATACCAGATGCAATGATGTTTTACCCACATTCTCATGCTAAGTATGTAAAATACTGATGTTGAATAGCGTGGCCAGCAGGACCAGGGCAATGATTGTCCCTCTGTACTTGCCACTGGTGAGGCCACACCTTGAATCCTGTGTTCAGTTTTGGGCCTCCCCAGTACAAGAAAGACATGGAGGTGTTGGAGCAATACCAGAGAAGGGTCTGGAGCACAAGGCCTGTGAGGAGTGGCTGAAAAAGCTAGAGCTGTTCAGCCTGGAGAAAAGGAGGCTCAGGGCTGACCTTGTCACTCTCTCCTGGAATGAGGTTGTGGGAGTCACCCTCTTCTGCCAGGCAATCAGTGAAGGACAAGAGGACACAGTCTTAAGCTGTGCCAGGGGAGGTTCAGGTTGGACACCAGGAAGAGTTTCTTCATGGAAGAGGTCATTAATCATTATAATGGACTGCCCAAGGCGGGCAGTGGCGGAGTCACCATCCCTGGAGGTGTTCAAGAAATGACTGGACATGGTACTTAGTGCTATGGTCTAGTTGATGTGGTGGTGATTGGCTAAAGGTTGGACACAATGATCTTAGAGGTCTTTTCCAATTGAAATGATTTCGTGATTCTGCAAGCAAACTATTAATCAGCTGAAAAATAACCAAGACAGAAAACAACTTTTCATTAATCTCCTGGATTCAATTCCTGAAAAAGTGCTGAAGAAGAATACTTTTGCAGGTATCCTTTTGAAGTGCAATTTGCTTGAAAGATATGCAGAAAATATGTATTTTTGCTTAAATGGGAACTATATATTGACTTTGTAGGTCCAGGGTATCAGTACATGCCTTCCTTCTTTTTTTTTTTTTTTGCTTCTTTCTCATGTCTTACATCCTTTGTGCTCTTCATCCTGAGTCAGATTCTTAGGAATAAAATCAAATTGGTAGCCTCTGAACTACAGCCAATTATGAAGGTGAGGGCCTGTCTTCTGGTTTCATTGTCTTTTATACTTTATTGTTATTGATTCTAGTGTCTGAAGTTAAATTTTCACATCAATATTACTATAACAGTGTGAAACTGAAATTTAATGAAAGAAATAAAAATGCTAGTGTTTATTAGAGGTAGGTAAATTATTAATTAAGACATATTTTCCTCATTTACTGAATTTATTAATAAATTTAATTTTCCTTACTCACTGTGAAAAGGACAGAGAAAAATACCTTGGTATGTGATGATCACATAGATGTATCCAATCATTACGAAATAAATAGGTAATAAAACTTTTGCTAGGTTTGAAGTAATGCTTGACTCTTTTTTCCATCAATACAGGATGCAGATAAACAATTACCCAAATTATGATGTAATGTTACTTTTTCACCTCGTCCTCGCTGTAACTCAAAACTCTGCCTAATCCTGCCCTGGTGAAGAAGGTTTAAGTATATACATACTCACATACACATGAAAGGAGGAAACTTAAGGGAAGGCTGTCGTGAAAATTTACATTTTTTACTTATCCTTTCCATACAAATTACCACCAAAAAAAAAAAGCGTGGACACTGGAAATTGCACTGAATGCAACAAAAACATTTTATGAAAAATACACAGAAGAAAGAAGGAGCTTTTCTCCCCTTAAGTGTTTTTATGGATATGCCTCACCACAATTCCTATTATATGCTATCCAAACAGACTGCTACAGTATTGATATCTACAAAGTATTTCTATCATCTTAGTTTCCTTTAGAATTTTCTTTCTGTTCTGTTTCCAAATAACTGATTTGCAATTTGACAGTTTCATTTAACTGTATTTCCTAACCTCACCATCCAAGTTTGTAAGTGAAATAATTTTTCCAAAGTATAGAACACAAAGTCCCAGTTGCAGGGAGTTCCCTTGATGCTTCTCTTACCATTTATTTTTAATTTTAAATGTTCACCCTCAAAGGAATGGGGTGAAGGATGAACATGCCAATGTGTTTCCCTGACCTACAGTCCAACATCACTGCCTGAAAACTGAGAACCATCTGCTTCACAGTGTTAGTTGCTCCTACCAGAGCACTGTTTCCCAAAAGCAAATTCTGTTCGCAGGTTTACTGCTTCAAGCACAGTAGATGTGCTATTGCATCAGTAAAATAGCTGAACAAAAACTAAGCTTGCACTGTATTCCTGGGAAAATTGTTCTGGAGTAGTGAATAAATGTAGGAAAAAATTTTCTTGATGGATCTGTCCTACTGAATGTGAAGGTTTGCACTCTTCTACAGGTTTCCTGTAGAACTTGAGGCATGGCCCGTGAGAAGAACAAATCCCAGCCTTCTTTCAATTTTTATTTTAACTAGCAGGACTTTCTAACCCTGCCAAAAAAACCCCAACCCACAACAGATTATAATTTCATTTTACTCATATATTTATGCTACAATCAGAAATTAATATACATGATGGTCATAGCTATTTTGTTCATGTTTAAGTATGACTTCTCTTGCAGTGAAGTAGCTATTTCCCCCAGAAAGGATCCTATTCCAGCAAATTTACTGTGCCAGTATGGTGCTTTGCAGCCATTCAGAAAAGTTGCTGAACAATGGGAGAGGGAAGGGAGAAAACTCATGAACAAGAAAATACTGAGAGTGTATTTTAAAAGTACACTATACTAAACACTCAGTTTTTCTTACTGAAATACAAAGATTTTGAATAACTCAGAAAACTCCCTAGAATTTTGTTTATATCTGACTGTATCTGCAACACATAAAATTCAATATTTCTTCTATCAAATCGGAAGATACAAAGAAGCACTACGGTTCACTGTAGGGAACAGTCTATAAGGCTGTACATAATTCTGAACAACAAAATTACACATATGTTTAAATGAAGACTTAATTAGACATAATGTTTTAACTGTCTCCATGAAATACTGTATTTGATTTGCAATTGCATTTTAACACCAGTTATTTCTGACTCTACGTACATTAAAGCCTTATTCATTCATGACTGGTTGCAAACAATAATCTGATAAACATCATCTTTAACCCCTTGCATGACAGCCTAAGAAAATAAGACCCTGATCTTGACTAAGGTCTTAGTAAGCTATAATAAGACAAAATGATACAAGTTTCTCCTATAATTTCTGTCAGAGGTCATCAATCTGTATTCAACAAAACCATTATTGATATTTGATGCCAATGAGTTCCTAGTTCACTGGCTGAAAAAAACCATGTGACACATTAAGCTCATTCTTTTTCTTACGTGAGACCCATAATTAATAGGACGAAATCATTCTCCACAGATAATTAATTCTCATATAATTCCCCAGGGTGACTGACATTTCATGTAAATACTTCTTTGGATAGGAGGATGCAAAGGAAAAGGGTTTAAATGCTGAACACAGAGAACCGCAACAACACAGGTTTCCCTATTGTGTCCTCCCCCAGTCCTTTCGCAAATGGCTGGAGAAACAGTCTGTAATTTGAAAGAGGAAAGGGATTGACACCTGCTGAAAGAACCAGAAGGACCAAAAACCAAGATTATTGTAGTTTTGAAAGCATATCATGAAGTGTAATGTCTGTGTAACTCTCCTGTGGTGATAACAGCTCAACACAGTCTTTTGGTGTATTTAAGCAAGATGGCTGAGCCAACCCTATATAGTACAGCAGTGCTACCGAAGTGCAATCCTGTTCCCTCTTCCTCTTCTTTGGAGGGAGCTCTTTACTGAGCTGACTCAGGAATCCGTTCACCAAACCTGCAAAAAGTTTCAAAACCCACCTAAAATCCATAATAATCAGTTAAAACAGCCCACTACAGGAGCAAGGGAGCATCAGAGTTTGCCACAGATATGGCCGGTGTGAGGAGAAGGGGACAAGGGCTTCCCCTACAGCCAACCATGGCCTGGATGCAGAGCTTACCTCCTCCAGACCTGTCCACCAGAGTCTAACACCTTCAGAACACCCTGACAACCTCATTTCTCAGCCAAAGAGAAAGAAAAGGAGGGCAGGGAGGACAAAAAACACTCACATGCTTTCTTGTCCCATCTATCTTCAGAAGCAGATGGCAGCACTTCGCACACCCTCACAGAGCAGGCAGCTGTGCAATTAGGCAGCTGCTTTTTCCACACAACAGCTTGGAGTCCTAAAAACAGGAACTTACCCTGTGAGGAAGTTTGTATTGACTACTCTTGTATTGGGAGAGAAATGTACTTTGCCTTATCTCCTATTCATCTGGGGACAGACACCTTGCAGGTGCAGATTCCTTTAACTACAGGACATACAATGAAGCCAGCACATAATAGCAGAGGATCCAAACCCATTTTAGCTTGTTCTGACGGAACAGTGCTGGTGACATCATGCAGTTTGTGTGCCTGTATGTCTATCTGTATTTCCTATTACATTTTTAATCACTTCCAATGCCATTTGGACAAGTGACAGAGGTCTCAGGGATGTTAAGTTCCTCTGACTAGCAGGAAGAGGCAGTTTGGCTATTAACCAAAGGAAGGGCTGGAGTGAACTAATTTTCTGGGTGAGGCCACATGAAAGCTCGACCTCAACATACAAGTGTAAAATCAGGATTTATTGGTTCCACTGAACCCACAGAACCATCATGAGTATAAGACTTGATAGAGGTTGACTATATAAGGCTGACTGCAATATAAGTCAGCTTTTCAGGTCTATAGACCAAGTAGTTTAGTTCCTTGCTTACAGGAAAACAAAGTAATAAATTGTAGTATTTTGCATCTTTTTAGACATATTCTTTCTTGTCCCATAAGATATATGAATAAAATGCCTCACAGATAAAATACAAAGGCTTTCTCTCAATTGTGTTTTTATAGAGACCCCAGGATTCATGCAAAATTATAGCAAAATCCGTGTGTAAATCACAGCTTTTGTGGTAATGCTACCTGCTACTTAACATGACGATTTTTGGGAAAAAAGAATGCTGGATTTAGCACCATGCTAGTCAATATAGATCTATGCAGTTACACTGAGTTTTACAGTAAGTTTTACTTACTGCCTCTTGGAAGCTATTTAAAAATTGATGTGAAGGCATGGGAATAAAAATAGAAAAATACAACAGATCTGTTAGGTCACCAAGTCCATCTATGTGCCAGACCAAAACAGTTCCCTGTGACAAATTCACCCAGCTGAGTTTAGCAGTCTTAGGCAATTGGACAACTAGCACTTTCCCTTAGATTATAATTTTTTCAGACCGTATGTTGTGTGCTCCATTTCATTAATTCAACCATATTTTTTCCTCTTCCTTTTAAATAAAGATTGCAGCACTCACATGTCAAGCTGAAGAAGACATTATTCTAACAGTAACATCTAACATCTGTTTTTGGCAGGCACTATGGGCAGTTGGCAGCAGCTCTGCAGTTCCCTCCTTATGTAAATGATCATGTGCTGGTGGCTGTCTAAGATAACATTGCTGGAAGACAAAGGAAGAAAAAGTCTTTTTCCTTTTACTTGATGCTTACTGTTAGCTAGAACATAAGGAGTTTTGCATGTTGAGCAGACAGCCTCATTTTCACTGTATGTGGGCCAGATCTGGCTTCAGGGAAACGGAAGAGAGCCCTGTGCAAGCAGGAATATTCACTAAAATATTTATCAAAGGGAAATGATTTTTAGGGTTTTATTTATGCACAGAGTTATTTACTGTAAAAGAGGAATGCTAGGGAACGCTGCCTGACACAGAAGCAGTGAAGAAATGATGATGTGCACCCTCCAATACACACAGCAGATGTAAAAACCTTTCCAAGACTGGAATACATTTGTAAAAGATAGGTTCATTGGATGCAAGTGATTGTTCAGACCTTTTGAATACGCTTGTAAAAGACAGCAAATATAGAGTCCCACTTACTGGGAAAATCTGGCCTTTGCTGGGCATCACGTAGGAAGTGGATTATGTATAAGTCTCCCTCACATTCTATGCACTGACGGTTTGATGTATGCAATAAACCCAGGATAACCAGGGAAATTATTTTCTGTGTTGTACAAGCACAAACCAGAGGGTCCTTTTACCTCATCTGTATAGATCACTGACATGCAGCTTGTGAAATTTCAGCATTTTTAGCTCTTGCAGAGATACGGTTTCCAAAGGTATCACTTCTCTGAGGTGTTTTGGTGATTCTCACAATGCCTCTACTCTCAGGCTTTGTGACAGTACTAGCCAGCCTCAATTCAGCTGAAATACTAATGGTGGATGCGGTGAGAGCATGAGCAGACCTACAGGATTACCATGCCTGCACAGTGAAGTTGTCAATGAGGTTTCCAACTCCAAAAAGCAGGTGTTGGCCTGAGAGAAGTTTCATATTAATTAGCCCATGGTGTTTTGAGATGATACTTCCATGCTCCTGCCTTGCCCTCTCTCTTGCTGCATCCTACCACCTTGTATTTTTGTGCCTGTAGTGGTGTTTTTTAAACTGTGGCAGGTAGCTTACATGGCCAAACACTGATTCTACAAGAAACAAGGGCTCTTAAATCAGAGAAAAGCTCTGTGCTCTCATACTGCCATTTTAGCAGCTCACACTTGTCTCAGAGCTGCATTATGCCATGTTGATGTTCCTCACAAGTACTGAGGATTACACTTTGCAGTTTCAGATTCTGGCTAAATACCTCTAATTAGATCTGCATTGTCAGCTACAGGTGTTTTTCCCAGCTCTCAGACACAGCTTTACCATCGCAAAAAAGACCTCAAAGCTGTTAGAACTGTGGCTATGGGCAGCAATGTTGAAGTGCTGTCATGCAGTTCAGCCAATCGTGTTAAACAAAATCAAATAACCCCAGTATTGGGCATCTGAGTGACATAAACATCAGTATAAGAAGCCAGTTGTGATGTTCTATGGCAGTAAGAGCACCAAAAGAAAGAGAAAACTATGGAATTTGAAGTAGAGGATGAAGATCAGTTTAGATTTGAGCCTTCCTATGATGCTGCTCTTGGTAAAAAGCAAATCAAGACATTTCACAATTTGGCGAAGTTCACACTTCACCATCTTCATACATGGAACTTGTTAGAAAGATAAAATTGATGTAGCTTTAGAGTTGAGGTCTGGGTATTGTTTTGGTTCAATTCTAATCTCCAGGTTAATTTTCAACCCCAAGTAATTTACACAGCAGGAAACAGAGTTTCTTTGGTTAAGCGGTAAAATTTAAGAGATATAGCTGCTGAGTATGCTCTGTTCCCTCAACCTGCACTGGCATAATAAGAATGCCCAGTGACTTGCAGAACTGTGCTTCAACCTTCTGCAACAATTAGTTTGCCTCATTAGTAAAATGCTGCTAATTTCTCCATTTTCTTCAGGGACATTAGGAAGCTGCTGCTGTGTGTGCAATGGAGAAGCCTAGACATTTCACTGGCAACTTCCTCTGCGTGTTTACACCAATCTTTCTATCTAAATGCCATCTTAAACTAGGCAGAACAATGGTGGGGACATGCTGTGCATACTGCTGTGAGAAAGAGAAAGGAATGAGTAGAAGGACGGTAGGAAGCTGAATGGTGTGTGAAAACGAGAATATGACTAAGTGACTTACCATTCAAATTGGCTTTCACCAAATATGTGTGATCAATTCCAGGCAGTAGGGATGGTTAACATTACAGAAGCTCTGGCCATGGATTTGTCCAATATTGTCTTTCCCACAAAGTGACCTCAGATACCTAAAAAGCATATGCATGAGTTCAGTAACAAAGACTTGAGGCTGAACTGCTTCACCTTTATAAAATCATTTGTATTCTAGATTTTAGGTGTCCCTGCCATAGTGATTTTATTATCAGGGAGCAAGTAACTTCTCAGTACTTGCAAAACTATGCCTACCAATTTGACTGAAGACTGCTCTTTGCAGTTACTCAAATGACAGTACTAAAAGAATTTTATATATTTTATTGCATTTGAGTTTTATACAGAATGTAAAACAGTAACACTCACATGCATGCCTCACAAGAAAATAAAACTGTATTTGGAAAAGTCACTACGAAAATGATCTCTTGCTCTCCAAGCTAATTCATGTCCTCTGAAAGCACAAAACCCAACAACTCTAGATTTTTTAATAAAGATGTTAAATTCCAGGTTGCACTAAAAATGGTAACCCAAACCTTTGTGGCCTTTATATTCAATTTAACAGGTCCAGAAGATCTATGAGATTCTCACCAGAACTAGTCTAAAATCCATTAAATCTGTAACTTTTATTCATTTATAATTTTAAAACTATGACTTTTCCCTTCTGTGGAATTTTGTGCTTCTTCAGAAATCCAATTCTCCATTCATTATTTCAGCAGAGAAATTCCCACCAGCTCTAATTCACATCCAGAAATCAGAAACCAGTTGTGAATCTCTAAAACAGGAAGCCTTCTGAGTAATTTCTCATCAAATGTATTTGCATTTCTATCTTGAACTGGAATACCAGAGAAAAAAGCCTTGGGGACATTTGATCTGTCCTAGCTTGTTTCATTCCAAGCAAAGAGAAGATCTGTATGAGCCTTCAACTTGCATATAAAATAATCTGTAGAAATTAAAAATGTTTAGAAATCATGCTAGTTTTCTGAAAAACTAAAACATAGAGGCTCTGCGCATTGACCAGATATAGGTATTTGGTAGCAATCTAAAACAATTCCTTTGGTATTAATCGAGTTTCTATTTATTACACTAAAAAGTAACATCAGAACTTGCCCTAATTTCTGAAGTTACTTCCAGTACTCATTGCACAGGGAAAAATCTGTCGTTAGAGTTCTATTAAATGAGTTCCGTATCATTACATCACAACCTTAATAGCATGTGTCTCAATAATTTTCAAGATTAGTGAAAAACACGGGCACAAAAAAGAAACCTGAGCTTTCTTATGTAACTTTTCTATTGCCTTTTTTTCTATTGTCATAAGGAGCTTCTTTTCCTTGGTGCACTACAAAAGAAACCTCTTTAGACAGCTTTCTGCTGACTTCTTCTTTTATCTGTAAATGCTTTCAGTGACTAGTTCACATATCTGGTTTTTTTCTCCAAGCAAAATAGTCTTCTATAGCCTCAATGAACCTGACAGTGAAAAGCACTAAAGCTGGACTACACAGGGTCATATCACAGTTTACTGAGAAACGTGGGGCCACCAAAAGGAGATAACTGTAGACAGCACAGAGGTCCAGGAGAGCTCCTGCTTCAGTCCTGCCTCAAGGTAGCATCTCATGAGTACCCACTTTCCATTTCAGTAATCCATCTTTGTATAATATACTTATTGTTTATGGCCATCAAGTAAGGCAGGCAGCCCTCATCCCATTACTATTGTAGCTCCAGGGTAAGGCTTATTTTTCTTATCTTCAAAGAGGATATTAAGGAGTGGAATACATACACATAGTTCTCCTTAGGTTTATTGTGTTCAGCCTACTACCCTGTCAATCATGCCATTTTTGTTTTGTTATCACTTTTCTTAGTTTAGTGCCATAACCTCAGGCTCTGATCTCATCAGATCTCACAAACTAAATAGGGTCAGGCCAGGTCAGTATTCAGACAGGAAACTTCCAAGAACACTCAAATGTTTGCAGGAAGGAGTACTTTTCCACCCATGCTGTATTTTTCAGTCTCAGTCAGTACCCAGCATTACTGAACCAACACCAGGGAATGATTTTCAATGTTGACGGACTTCATGTCTGAAGTGAAACTCAGCTTGAGTGCACTCTAAAACAACAATTATTTCAGTGGGATTTTTCAGCGGGATCTTTCATTTTTCAGCTGCCCTACAAGTATCTGGTTGCCTTCACTGCCTGTCTGCAGATCTTTCTGCCAAAACTGTATTTTTCCCTTCATTGATAATGGTCACTGAGTGCTCCTAGCTCAGAGTTCCTTCTTCTCAAGGTCTGTCACAACTCATAATGCCACAGGATCAGGTTCCAGTTATCGATGACTGCCTCCCTCACAAGACATTGGCATTTCACTGTATTTACTATTCACACCCTTACTACAGTAACATATTTTACTTCTCATTTTATGCCATTAACTTCTGTTACTCTGTGTTCTGTTACTCTGAACAGCTAAAAGCTTTCTCTCCATTTCTACTTTGGGTAGATTTATGTGGCAAATAAAATAATTTCACATAAGTAATTGTTAAATTAAATTGAGACCCTTCTGAATGGAAGTAAATTACTTTAGCTATTAGTTCTATTATAGATATTATTGTTAGTAGTTGTTTAACCAGCTTCATATTTTATTAGGTTAGGGCACGGTCCCAACACAATCTATGGTCAGTAAAGTCACCACAAGATAAGAACATATAAAGTGATGTCATCTTTGTGTCACTCATTGTCTCTCTGTGTCATTCTGTATATTAATCCCTGCATTTTGTGATCCTGATTATGACCTTTCCACCTCATCATCACTAACGAGTTTGTCTTATTATCATGTAAGATTTTAATCTTTTCCCCCAAACAAAACCGTAAGTCAGTAACAATAAGTCAAGCTCCTTATGACTTGTTGAGGAAACTTGTGCAACTCAGTGTGTTGCCCATAATGTAGTGGACAAGCCAGTTGGCCTTTGTTTAAAACTTATGGACTTTCTTGATAGTTTGGAAAACATGTACCAATTTTATTCACAAAAGGTATTTCTGTCTTCTACATGGCAGTCATGGAAATATTGAATAAAATATATTGAAATATATTTAAATAGGTGTCATAGAACCTGTGCTTCTGATACCATGACCTTAAACCAGTTATAGACATTATTCTTGGCTTATATTTTCAGAGGATAAATAGATGCATGACAAGTTTATTTTAATTGTTAAAATGTTGTTTTCACTATAGTTATAGGGCAGGAGGCAACATGATCTCATAACCAGGATGGTGAAACAAGAATTGGGGTATTTGGGTAATATTATCGTGATTTTGCCATAGTTGTCACTGTTATCTTGAACAAATCACCATTTCAGACTGTGACTTCCATGTTTTAGAGCTTCAATTACTCACAGATAGGTAGTCATAAAGCTGGGGAAACAAACAGACTCAGGGGCACATCAGCCTCAGCCAACATCTTCACAACTTTCCTTTGGTTACATTTAGATCATCACAAGAAAAGTTAAGTGGCATCATCTGTCCACAGTTTTTATGTCACTCAGTGCCCCATGTATAAAATGAAGCTAAAAATACCAGACAAATACACATTGGAAAATTCTTTGCATACCTTAAATAAACAATTCTGTTTAAAGACATAATACATTCCTGACAGATAGATGTGATGTGTTCATGTGCTTATTAGCATCTTGCTCTTTAGAATGCATCACTGACTTAAAGTAAGAGAGTGGAGCCAAATACAAATCAAAGTACTTCTTAAGGAGGTCTGAATTTGGATCACAGGGGTTGGCCAATTTGCCATGGATTGCAAATAATTTTTAGGAAAGAAGCAGGACTGCATTAATTTCTTTTAAAGTTTATTCTTTCTTTGATTTATATTCTTTCTCTTGAGTAAACAGTACAACCATGATATAAAAATGTTACATAAATGTAGAAATTTATGGAGTTATAAACAATGAATTGTGAACCTATCACTTGAAAACAAAGGGGGAAAATGGACACAGTACAGAAAGCTTTGTAAAATTTTTACATTGACACTATGCACCATGTGCCTTAAAGAATCTGCCTGTGATTTGTTTTCATATTTCATGTTTTCGCAGTATATAAATCCTGCTAGAGAGCTTATTGCTTGTTTACATCAAACTTTAGACGCAGTAATGAAACTTCACACAATGCCACAAACAGAAACGGTACTGAAAGGCATGAAAAGAATGGGTCCATGGGATTTCTATTTAATTTAAACAGTTCTCTATGTCAACATCCATTTAAAGTTACCAGTTTTTATCCATTAATAACCACTGACTGTTAAAACGTGTCACAGATTCTGTTGGCTTCTGCACTACAAACATGCTGACTTCTTTGTCAAGAACCACTTTTAGATAAGGGCATGTGGCAGATTACTGTTTCTACTGTTCCTTCCTCGCCATTATGAATCTCAGCATGTTGTCCTCATGCTTTACAGAATTTCACAAGATCCTCTATGTAATGCAAAATTTTCACTTTACATGGCCTAAAGTACCCCACGACAATTCCCAAGGGACAAACCCTCATCAACTGACAACACTTAAATGTGAGATACAGAATGGAGAAAACTAATACAGCTCCCATCTTATTTTCACAGCTGGACTCTTATGAATTTTTGACCCCAGTGTGTTAGACATTAACAGGACTGATTTTTGATTCAGCATTTAAGCTTCACTTTGACTTTTTATTCCCACTGCCAGATGATTACTATCTCTGATCCCACTATGAAAGTTTACCAGTCACAAATCCCTATAATGTGTAACCTTTATACTGCCTTGATTTACGTTAATCTGATCTACCAACAAATGGACACATCTGTTTCATTCTGACAAAGTTGATTTATGTTGACATGTTGACTTTTGTACTTTCCAATGCTGCATTCCCTTTATTAGGTTTCTGGCATTGTGTCAGCTAGACAGGGCTGGCTTTCATGCATTTTTTTATCCAGCTGGGAGATATTCCAGTGCTTCTAAAAATTAGGATGCTGAACTACTAAAATCAATGCATTTGTTACTCCTGTGGACAGTTAAATAAGGTTCTTTTTCACTCCTAAGATTTCTATGCTTTGATTTCCTTCTCACTTTGGTTGATGTAAATCATTAACAATGCAGCTAAAATTATTAAAATTACAGTGGTGGAAAGGCAGAAATTTAGATGTAATTGATGCCTAATTATTTTAAAACATTTAGAGCTAACTTTGGTACCAAGAGGTACCAGAGTGCAAAAAATATCTCTGCACTCTGTTCAATGCCTGCATTTGCCAGGTCAAGACTCCCATCTTCTGACAGAAAGCCATGCTTTGTGTCCTGTTTCCAGCCCTTCAGCAAAAAGAAACATCTGATCCCAGGCTCTCACTGGGGAGATCATACTCTGACAATAATCCCAGTTGAGTAGAGAAGGTCCACAACAGAACAGCAGAGGTCTGTACTTGCATATCAGCAATGCAGCATCAGGACTGTGTGTCCAGACCACCTACAATGAAAATGGATGAGGCAGAAACACCATAGACATGTATGCATTTTCACACAAAACCGAGGTAAAGAACAGCTAAAAATACTTCAGTGAGACAAGGACTTCAAGAAAGTTTCTATTTCCAGTAGCTAAGTTAAATGCCTTTTTCCACAGCTCAGTGATGGAGAGTACAGAGAAACTCAGGTGTCTGCACACTGTGCTGATGGTATCAAAAGCAGTATTTTCATTCTTAAGAACTTCTAAGAACTACACATGGAAAAGGCAGTATATGTTTTTCAGGTATAAGTTCCATTTCTGAAAACAGATTTCAAAGGAGATTTTGTAATACCACAGAAAGCTCTGCCTAAAGACATCACAGAATCGTGGAATTGTTTGGTGTGGAAAAGAGCTTGAAGATCATCAAGTCCAACCATTAACCCAGCACTGCTAAGTCCATCTCTAAACCATGTCCCTTAGCACCACATCTACTCATATTTTAAATACATTCAGTGATGGTGACTCCACTGCTTCCCAGGGCAGTCTGTTCCAGTGCTTGACAACCCTTTCCGTGAAGAAATTTTTCCTAATATCCAATCCAAACCTCCCCTGGCACAACTTGAGACCATTTCCTCTCATCCCCCCACCTGGTTACACCCTCCTTACAGGTAGTTGAAGAGAGCACCAAGGTCTCCCCAGAACCTCAATGTCTTTCTTGTAATAAGAGGCCCAAAACTGAACACTTGAGGTGTGGCTTCACCAATGCTTAGTACAGATGGTTGATCAATCACTTTCCTGGTCCTGCTGGACCACACTACTGCTGATCCAAGCCAGGATGTCATTGGCCTTCTTGGCCACCTGGACACACTGGCTCATGTTCAGCTGGCTGTCGACCAGGACCCCCAGGTCCTTTTGCATCAGGTAGCTTTCCAAACACTGCCCCCAGCCTGAGTGTTGCATGGGATTGTGACACAAGGGCAGGACCTGGCACTGAGTCTTGTTGGACCTCTTACCATTGTCCTTAGCCCATCTATCCAGCCTGTCCAGGGCCCTCCAGCTGATCAACACTCCCACCCAACTTGGTGTTGTCTCCAAACTGACTGAAGGGGCACTTGACTACCTTGCCCAGGTTGTTTATGAAAATACTGAAACAGGCCCTACCCCTATTCTGAGCCTTGGGGAACCCCACTTGTGATCAGCTGCCAACTGGATGTAACTCCATTCACCACCACTCTCTGGGTCTGGCCATCCAGCCAGTTTTTCACCCAGCAGAGTGCACTTGTCCAAGCCATGAGCAGCCAGTTGCTCCAGGAGAATGCTGTGAGGAATGGTGTCCAAGGCTTTAGTGATGTCTAGACAGACAACATCCACAGCCTTTTCCTCATCCACTAAGCAGGTCACCTTGCCATAGAAGGAGATCAAGTTAGTCAGGCAGGACCTGCCTTTCATAAATCCATGTTGGCTGAGTTTGATCCCCTGGTCGTCCTGCACGTGCCATATGACGGCACTCAGGATGATCTGATCCATGACCTTCTCCGGCACTGAGGTCAGACTGACAAACTTGTAGTTCCCTGGCTCCGCCTTCAGACCCTTCTCGTAGGTGTCACACGGGCTAAATTCCAGTCAACTGTGACCTCCTTGGTTATCTGGGACTGCTGGGAAATGATGGAGAGTGGCTGAGTGAGCACTTCCACCAGCTCCCTCAGTACCCTTGGGTGGATCCCATCTGGCCGCACAGATTTGTGTGTGTCTAAGCAGTACAGCAGGTCCCTGACCATTTTGCCTTGGAATATGGGGGCTTCTTTCTTCTCCCCATCACTGTTTTCCAGCTCAGGGGCTTGGGTGCATGGAGAACAACTGGTCTTACTATTAAAGACTAAGGTAGAGAAGGCAGTAAGTACTTCAATCTTTTCCTCATCCTTTGTGGCGATGTTTCATCCCACATCCAATAACGGATGGAGATTCTCCTTAGCCCTCCTCTTGTTGACAATATATTTACAGAAATGTTTTTTATTATCTTTCATAGTAGTAGTCAAATTTAGTTCTAGCTGGGCTTTGGCCATCATCAAGGCCAATTCAATTACACCAGAGATTGAGCTGATGTATGGGCATCCAGGCCACAGGACCAGATTAGAGCTACTCAAAGTAACTTTCCTGAGTCTCATTTTGTGTGAACACTGGATCCTTAGATCCATCCACTTTGCTCTTTAATCCCAGTCCCATTATGTCCCACATAGGCAGAGGCAGCGCCTGCCACAGGCAGAGGCTAAGAGTATCACTTTGCTTTACGGATATTGAAAATGTGGAATTTTGGTTCAGTGATCAAATCAAGAATTGTAATAAAATAAAGTAAAATTTTGACTAGGATCAAATTGACATGAAGCAATTTATTTTTAGGTTATGCAACCACTTTTAATCTGCCATTATAAGGATAATAGATGATGGAGATAGAATAGAGGATGAGAAAAACGGTGAAAATAGTTTTGCATCCCCCTTTTCCTTTTTTTCTTAAGAATTGCTAAAAAATTCTACTATTTGCACTCCAATTTCTCCTATTTTCTTTCCATATTCAGGGATTTTAAAATTTTTCTTTCAAACTCTTCAGAAAGAAGCATCTTGGGGAAGAACACACGACAGAGGATTCAAAATTCCTCTACCAGGGTTGCCCAGCTGTGCCATGTAACTTCACTGACATTTCTTATTAGAAACTGTGGCAAAGAGACCAGAGAGAGAAAGCGCATGGGCGACGAAAGGACAGGCACAAATGGCTGTGATCCTGAGGCCAAGTGTGCCATCTAGTGTTGGATACTGTTTGTCAAAGGGAAAGCGTCTGTTCATCTACACAAGGTTCTCAATATCCATAATATATCTTTCATCACTTACTGCACAGGCTACTGGTATTAAATGTAAGGCTCAACAATAATAATAACAATTTTTCACTCCTGTGACATTTTGGCAGTACACGTGAATAATTTGTGAACACCTTTTATTTGAAAGCTGCTGATCAATATCTGATGAGCACATCCAAAAAGTAATTAGCCTTCTGCTGAAACAGAGCTGCACAACATTACAATAAAATATCTTGAATATATTGTGGCCATTTCGATGATCACTTATTTCAGGAAACTGTGGGAACTGATAGCCCAGTGTGATGTGGAACAGATTGTAACAACATACTTTTCCTGAAACTCCAGTAAGGAGGACAGTGACCCAATTACCACTCTCATACGATAGAAAAAGGGGTAAAGAAAGTTGAAGATATGCAGGCTGCCATTTTTTGTTCTTTTGGTTTTTGCCAGCTACTCCATATTCAGTTATGAGATATGAGCAGCAAGACAGATAGCAACAGTCAAATCCACAGCACCACTGTCATTCCAGCAGTTCTCTTAGCACAAATAATCTGCTACCACTGAGGAGCACAGACTTTTAACATACATTACCATACAGTTCTCCTAAACAATTGCTAAAACTTCTCATGGCACAATAAAGACAAGTGTGAACACCCAAAATTTTGTGCATTCCCATAAATACCAAAGCGGAAATTCTTTGGGGTAAGGTGTCATTGTTTCTTCAGTTGTTCCATTTTGGGCCTGTCAAACAGAAATGCCAGAAAACATTGGGGGTGAGCAGGATTGGAGGCAAGAATTTGTATTTCAGTCAGAGATAAGAAGAAAAGACTGCTTGTGAAAGTCTATGGAAACACTCATTTTAAGCATCTCTCTTCTTCTTGATGTACTGCTAGAATTAAGGCTGATGTGAATGCAGGCACGACAGTGGTGGGCAGAGTAAAGGGAGAAAAAGGAGGGTAATTCAGAGATATTGAGTCACATTTCCCCTGTTTGGTTAGTGTAATAAACCAGCACTGCTATTAACTACTATTAACTGCGAAGTGGCTTTATCATACACCTTTATCTTGTGTAACTTAAACTGATGCCAAAAAAGTCACTCGCCCTCCTGTGATGCTGTGCTCCCACCACTTTCCTCATGTCAGGTCCAGTCACCCTGTAGCATCAGATTTTGCCAGGTCAGTGAGTTGATTCAACTGAAAACTAACCGGGGGTGGAAAAAGTTTTCTATCAGGTAGCCACCAAAAATTATGTCCTGCAGTAGATACTGGTGCAGAAATAGCAGCCTGATCCTTCAAGGAAAATCACCCCTTTTAGCAGCAGCCCACAGTCTGACTGGTTTAAGAACAAATGAAACCATGCCCAGGACAGTAGTACTACAGACTGAATCAATACTAAAATTATAATTATTTATAGAACAGACAGAGTGATATTTTTAAAAGCTTCAGCTGCATCCTTTGAAGAAAAAAAGTTTGTTTCTTTACATCAAAATGTTTTTATTCTCAGCAGTTTTTTATTTCATTATGTGCCTAAAGGTTTCCTTGATTGCAAAAATTCATGGAATATTGTAAAGATGGGGAATTAGCAGATTTCTTCAGTGAAAGCCATTAGATGTTCTCTTCAGTTCAATCTTGGTCATAAATAATCATTTAAGACTCTGAAGGTGTCTCTGAAGGTGGGAGACACCGAGTTTGTAGGGATCTTCTTGGATTTAAAGAAAACATGCCTCTATTATACAGCTAGGAGAGCATGCACACTAGCAGCAGCCCTAATTCTTCTTCAGGAGTAGGCTGGAAGCCCAAATCACTCACTGAGTAGGCTGGAAGTTCCCATGTACCCTTTTCTCAGCAGTGATCCAGTTTGGAGCTACTTGTGGGGAGTGTGTATGCCAAGGTCAAGTAGGTAGTGCACAGCAATTTGCAATATTCCTCCCAGTAACAATTTTTGAAGCATGTTACAGCAGGACAACTCTTGAGAGCAGCACATCTCCTGTAGGAAGCACTATTTCAGACTTCGATGTGCAGCAAAGATATAGGAGAAATATCATTTCCTTTCTCAATTTCAGCACCAATGATCACAGTAGTAATTCAAAGACCAAACTGAGGACTCATTTGCACTGAATATTAATGGAGGTGTAATAGATAAAAAAACTGGCAGGAGCAGTTTTCAGAACAATGCATCTGTCAGCCACGATCTTTGAAACAAATCCAAGTCTAACAGAGCAGCTTCTTTCCCTTTCTTGAAAAAGGGATTCAATATGATCAGCTACATCTTCTCAAAAGAAAACATTTGGACTCTTTGCTTTTACAGACTTTGATCCAGCGTCAGAATGGCACTGATTTCAGTGGAGGCAAGATCTTAAATAAGGTTGGGGCATTTAGCTGTCTTTGAAGCTAGGTGTTCGTTTTTGTCACAGGACCTACTTGACAGCCTGAAGACGAAAGCCTCTTTTCATGCCAAAAATAGAATAAATGCACCATTTTAGAAAACTGCTCACACAGCCCTGCCAGCTTGCCTTGACATTTTGTTGCAAGAATCACCTTGAGTTTCACAGAGGAGCTATTTCCCATGTAGTTTGTCTCATCATCTCTGCCTAAAAGGCTAGTACAGGTGTTTAAATTATAGTGGTGGTGGGGAGCTGCTTCATATCCAAGTGTCTGCTGGGCAGAAATCAGGCAAGTGAACCATTTGTTAAATATCACCAGTCACTACTGGTTTATAACCAGATCCTGAACAGGTGAAACTCCACTGAAGTAAATGGAGTTCTGCAAGCAGAACACTTGACCTGAGGACTGACTTCATCAGTGAGTATAAAGTAGTCTGGTATTTGCAGTCATTCAATGCACCTGCAAAAGCCAGCTTTTAACCCAAAGAAACTATAGAACTAAACCTGCCTACAACTTCAATTTTCACATGAACATACATTTCAAAAGCTGCAATGATAAAATGTGCAATTTTCATCATAAAATAGTGAGAATTAAATGGCCACTTTTATGCATGGATCCTTTAAGAGAACCCTTCCAGCAAAACAAGACACCTTTTCCTGTCAATATCCTGAAGTACCCTTTCTCCCTCCTGTTATACTTTGGTGAAAGAATACTTCATGTCATCTCCATTACTTTCATGCTTAATGACATTGCAATGAAAGAAATGACACCTTACAGAATTAGGACCCAGACTAGCATCCCTTGGAGGCTGAGTTTCAGATCATTATTTCTGCTGACACTGTGCAGCTGTTGCAGAGGGTTTTTTTTTTTCTAGGAGCAACTTCGGGTGTTTTGTTTTGGTTTTTTCTTCTTTTTTTCTCCACAGAAATCTTTAGCGGGAAGAGGAAGGCACGGTTGCTGGATCAGTGATGTAACACCAGCTGACAGGTGGGTTTCAGGGAACTCTCTGGGGCCATGGCCTCTTTAGTGGTTTTACCACTCTAAACTCAATTACAGTGGAGTTTCACGCTCCACGGCAAACTCCAGTCCTTTTTTGATAAAAACTCTACAAAGTAAATAAGTCATGATGATGATATGGGTCTACCATTTAATATTCATTGAAGTACATATGTTTGAAAATTGGAAGCAGAGTTTAATCCATTTTCATATTTATATCAACATGCAGCTTTAAAAAGGGTATCTTTCCTTTTCTCAGAGAATCTTGACAATTTCTGATCTGACAAGATAAATAAAGATGTAAAAACTTCACTTTGAATATTAGGAGAAGACCCAAGGAGATTTAAAATGCAAATCTTAAAATATATATCCTAGGTCTACTCACTTTCAAGGGGGAGCACACTTCCCCTCTATGTGACTTTCGGTTTGATTGAAATTATATAAAATACTTTTGAGGATCTGTAATTCTTGATGATATATGCATAATTTGATCACAATCTATTTACAACTAATTTTACAGTGTACAGTGTTGATAGTATATCAGGTAGTACATTTTATAAAGGGACTTTTACATTTATGATCAATTGCTTCCCTCATTTAGGTATATTAGCTTGATGTAACTTTTCTGTCTTTGACATAATTAAGTCACAGCAATCATCAGAATTTGGTTGTGCATAGCTATGACAGTTAAATCAAAACACACAAAGAGTAGTCTCTATGAGAACCACACATAAAATTGGCAAAATAAACAATATATTGCTTTTAAATAACTAAAAATATTCTAATTTGCAAAACCTCACCTCATACAGCACTAAGTTGAATCATTACTCTGTAGTATCAGAGAGGTTTTCCTGCCCACATTTACAAATCTTCAGGAGAAATGAAAAGAAAGACGTAGCAAATTTTCCTTTGTCTTGGTGTTTTATTTTAGATGACTGAACGATAAATGAAGCTGGTGAAAAAAGAGTTAACCTAATGATGTCGTCTTTTATTTGACTGAATGTTTAAGCATGGTGCTACGGCTGATGGCACCTTGTTTAATAATGCAGTACAGAGCCTCCTAAGGGGACAGGGCTTGATCTGAAAACTGAATATGGTGCACTCTAAATTCTCTTCCCTGAGGAGGGCTGACTAACTGATAAGTGCCATGAGCTAGCGCAGGGACTGATTCTGTCAAATCAAGCTCAAATGGAAGGCACAATGTAGACTCTTCTCAAGTCTTAGTGAAGTAATTTGAGCAGACATTTGTGACATTAGACAGTGCATCAACTATGGAATGCTGTAAAAGTTCACTGTCTTACTACAAGGTGGTCTTTAGATGACAGGATAAAGAAATCAGTGCAAATTTGTTAATGTAACAACTTGGAAAAGCATGCTAAAAATGTCACTCTATTGGGATATGTGATAAAATGTATAGGGAAGTGACTGCCAGTTGGGTTTCCTTGTGAATCCTTCATTAGAACTTATGTAAAAGGCATAAAAATAGGGAAAGGCAATAAGTACAAAATTTGTATTAGGTTCTATCAGCTAAACTTCTGTTCTTCCTGAGCTAAAAATTTCCAATAGACAACTGAGGCAGGAAAATCCATTGTTCATTTGTTTGTTTCTCACTTTGGGATTATATAGTCATTCGATTCAAACTTCACATACGGAAGTTCTTGAACATCTTTTCTAAATGGGAACTGAAGAACAACAGTCTTTAAAGTCAGGAAGAAAATTGTACAGGTTGAGAAGGAGATAAAACCTGCTAATCAGACATAAATAGTATGCTAGCATACAAAGAATAACTTTGATCGAATCAGCAAGAAAGACTGGAAACTAATGGAAATTCCTTAATAAATAGAATGGAAAATAGCAGGAAAAAATAATTTTTTCACTAGTAATTCATGTTTGTCTGTTTTTTCTTTTCTTCAAGTAAATACTGGTTCCTAGTTATAAGAAATGAGTAAAATGTCTGCCAGATTTCCAGTGAAAAATCTGACAAATTGCTACCTGTAAAAATTGAAGATTAAATTAATAAAGGAAAATCTGGTAAGTAACGAACTGATCTAAGAGGATATAAGAGCAAATAATGTTGAAAACAAGGATTTCAAGTTTGAGAGATTTATTAGTGGGTATGTTGCAGAGTAATTTTAAAAACAAACTTTTCCAAAAGCTCTGTGACCTTTACAGAAAAATGCCAGTGTGCTGACGGGATGAGCTGACACTGCTCAGCTAAGAGATACAGCAGTACACAGAGAGGCACCGTTTCTCAGAGAAAGACCTGATGACTGGAATAATAAACCTGTGAAGAAATGGTTTATCATACGACACAAGATGGTGCATTTGGAGACTAATAACAAAATCTATGTCGAGAGGTGGGAATCCATCAGCTGGGTAAGGAGCGAGATTGTAGCGTAATGAGTGATGACAGAAGGAGTTGCAGATGGCAATCTGCTGACAGCGTGAGAAAGGCAAATGATACCAAACCAGTTCCAGATGAGACTTTTCTGTTGAAGATCTACTAATGTCAATGTACAACACAGCTGGAAAGACCCTTTAGGTGACATGTTACTGAGAAGCCTTCACATCACTTAGTTCAGGAAAGAATTCCTCAAACCAGAATGGTTCTGCAAGAAGATGCTCTCCGATGGGATGAGAAGAGAGTGAAGCATTTTGGCTGATTACAGATAAAACTTTCTCTTAAGAAATATAAGAAATAAGAACAGACAGACTGTCTATATGAGGGCCAAGGAGATGCTGCAGGAAGCTCCTGTGGAGCTTCTGGAAAGCAGCTTCTCATCCGATCAGTGAAAACAGAAAGGCTGCTCCTCAGACAATGATTTTTGACAAAGTCAGGTAAAGAGTTATGTGATGTGGTATGTGTGGTCATGTTTGGTGTGAAGACCAAGAATGTCCTCTGCTTACATTATCTTGGGCTGCATGGAGCTCTCTAACTCTGTTTTTATAACTGGTATGTTCAAAAGTACAATTTAGGCCAGTGTCTGAGTAGTGTCCTCAGCCCAAAGTGCTATACAAGTAAATACCTTGTATTAGGTAATGTAATGTAATTACATTAATTAAGTAATGTAATTAATGTATTAGGTAATGTAATTATGCACTAGTAAATAACCTTCTATTAGTGGACCACGGGAAGAATTTTCAAAGGCCTGTAGAACTTTACAACCAGTGATGTTAATGGCATTAAATTTAAAAACATTGAAAGAGGGATCCTCCATCACCTTGTTCTTCAGAGAGTAAGTAAAAATCCAAGCATGCTTCCAGTGCAGGTGACACTGACACTATAAGCAACAAACTCATATTCAAGCTTTCAATCGTGTAGTTCTACATCTGTGGTACACAAAAATATCTGGTTTTCACAAGACCTTAATGATTTCCATAGGATCACCAGGTAGTATGATTAGACCTTAGTACAGGGCTCAAACTCTGCTGCTCAGCTTTTACTTTAATGTCTTCCTCTTCTTAGACCAACAACCCAGCGGAAATGAGTCCTGTCCAGCCAGAATGCAGAATACTCACCAACAGCTTAATTAGGAAGATAAGGGAAAAACACCCACAAGGAGTTTTCTGGTTAAGTAGGGAAAAGTAAGAAAATTTTGATACTCTCCAATCAGAGGAACAAGTGTGAAAAAAGACATTCTTGATTTTTCGGTAACTGAGGTGGTCTCTGTGAAGCAAATATGAATCAGCTGTTATTCCACATCTTGAAGTTCTGAAGCAGGATTCAGTAGAACCGATATCACTGTTTCATGGGTAACATCTGTTCTGCAAGCCCCAATAGCATTACAGCATGGTCTCAGTAAGAAAACAATAAAATAGTCCTTAGAGATCTAATATTTAAGCTAGCAAGATTTCCTGCCCTAAAAAGCTGACAGAGCAACTAATTACATTGACACAGAGCTACAGTTAGAAACACTGATAGAGATAAGATTCAAATAAATCAGAACTGGTTGTACACTTCTGCTTTACATTTTCTTTAGCTCATTTACTTAATTCTGTTAATTCCTTGAGACACAGTACATCAGTGCTAATGCTCAACTCAAAAGTAAATGCTCGATTTCAGGTTGAGCATTCTGACTTACATCTGCAGAAAATCCTGCAAAATGAACAGTAAGTTCACCCTGTTTCCTGTGTCAGGATTTCCAAAATAATTATATTTGGAAGTACCTAAGTTGCATTTGATATTAGCTAGGGTCCCATTTTGGAGTTTGATACGTGATCATTCTATTGCCAAGTAATTTATTTAACTTACACAGAAAAAAATTATGAAGTATCTGAAATAAGGATTAACCATATAATCATATTACGAACTATGAAAAAACACTTATTACTAGATGATGAAATAAGCACATGATGCAAAAGAATGAAATCTTTGTAAAGAACAGTTTCTCAAGTTTGAAGTCATTAGTAAATAATTTATACATGTAATTTTCCTTTGTTATGTTTTGCAAAGGAGGGTGTCCAATGGAGCACAAGCAGAATTCTAAAGATGCAAATCTATAAACAGGAAGTGAGGAAACTTGAATTTTTCTAAAATAAGGACATAAGGCAGGGTTCCTTTTACAAACAAGGTCTAAGTTTTCCACAAGTATGTAACTATGCCACAGATACTTTCATTAAGAGTTGCCTTCAGTCCTGACTGGTTTTGATATCCATTCTTATACCTTCATGTCCGATCTTTTGGTACATAGAATTGCAGCAGCTTTGTGGTACTGTCAATAAATTCCATCAAGACTTTCTTCCATAGCTGATTGAAGCACAAGGCAAAAAAATCAAGACAGTTAATACCATTAAGTTATAAATATACCAATCCTGTTTAAAGCCAAAGGAACTTTACATTATTGTAAAAACCCAGCAGTTTTGATTAGCTCATATTTGTGGAGTAGAGTGTAGATCAAATATTGGATGCACCTATGGACTACTGTCATTATGTCATTATGGACTCCAGTGTGTGGTGCTAATTGCTTATAAATCATCAAGACTGCAAGGTCTTTTAACATCTCATGCAATGTCTCTTCCTTGGCTTTTTATGACTTTACCTATTGCATGAGCAAAACTGAATATCTGTAGCAATGGAGAGAATTTTTCTACACCTTTCTCATTGTAATACCGCATTGGAGGTATAATGATACCAACATTTTGAAATATTTCTCTGCCCATTTAAGATAAATATTTTTAAGCACATGTCTAGAAAGTCTGGAATGGATTTATCATCAAAACATAAAATGTTCATAATGTATTTTAGAAAGTCATCTAAAAGTCATGTTCACGTACAATTGTACATTATTACAAGTTGTAAGGGTCACAGGATTTAATGCACTACATTATGCAAAAGATCTGATGATGTTCACAACAGCCCTTTCTTTCCAGATAACCCGATTTTCTTTACAATCATGAACATCCTTCTAGACTACTGCACATTTTCCAAGGACAAATAGTGCAGAAGTGATGCAGCACCACAAAACTTTTTCCTCACATTTTCACCAATTTGATAATCTATTGTTTGACAATGTAGTGTCATTTTCTTTCACTGAGAGAGAATGGAAGCATTCCAAAGTAATGTTCGTGGCTACCCTTGAGGCATTTGCTTTAATATCTCTATGCCTCAGTTTTACTATTTTAAGAAATGTTCATAATACTCATTCACAACAGCAGGGTGTTGTAAAGCTAAATTTATTATTGTTTGTTAGACGCTTTTAGATCATCCACCTGGAAGAATGATAGATATGCAAAACAGAACCTGTTGTAGCTATTATTCTCAGACAATTTCTGTTGAATTTATATAAAAGGAATACTGATTATTCTCAGACAATTATTCTCAAACAATGTATGTTGAATTTGTATAAAATGGAATATTATTTTTTGAACAATATAAATAAAACTTGTCCATTAACCATCACCTTTTTTTTGCAAATAACCAATACTAAATTACAGTGAAAATACATCAGGCCACTTAGCTTCTGCTAAGATGCACTGAGCATCTATGTCATACAGACATGTATTTCATGAACAGAAGCCCCCAGTCATCCTTGCCTCTTCTTGTCAGTAAAACATGTACCAAGCTTCCTAAGTGTGTGTTTGCTTCTGATGTGCTACTTTCAGGTAAGGAGAAATACAAGACACTGCTTACTGTTTTTTAATTCTGGTACTTGTCTGTGAATCCTGTCAAATTCACACTTTTAAAGGAGCAACATGGTTTTCAGAGCATAAGCATAACTTGCTCATTCCTGTCATATCCAAACCAAATAAAAACAGGTAAGATGTGCTCTGGTATACAGGACTGGAAGTCAAACCAAATCAGTGCTTAGCACTGCCATCCATTAACTTTTCAACTTTAGTCAAAACTCTGAATTTTAATTCCCATGACCATTCATTTACTGCTGCAATTCCCATACAACAGCTCAACCTCCTTCCACACAAAAAGGAGTCCATCCCTCTCCTCAGATGTTGACATTGAAATTACTGTGAATTAGCCAACACCTGAGCTCTGCTTCTTAATGCTTGCACCGTCCATCCTTACCACTTCCACTTCTGCACAGAACAGCTACCATTTGATCAAACTTGAAATTTATATTGAAGTTTTTAGTTCCTTGTAGGTCAATGTGTAAACAGGTCACACCAACATACAACATTTAATATTACCAACATTCAAAGTAACACATGAGTTTCTGTAAGGTCTTATCTGGACCAGAGCTAATTGCTACTATAGCACACAAGCCCAAGGAAATGGCCAGAATGAATATATGCACTCCCAATATTATGAGTAAAAGTTATTAATCAAACTCATTAATGTTACTCAGGACCAGAATAAGGAATTGTGACATTTTCAAGAAATCTGAGTTTAGAAAAATCTGAATGGCCTTATATTTATTGATAAATGTGATAATTAATGTAAAAATAAATTGGTGAACTGAAGAGATATTTTTTTACTGATACACCATAATCTCACTACCTGCATCTCTGAAGACCTGGATCAGCTTTGTCCAAACCACAACTCTTTTGGGACTCTTCATGTATTTCATGAGCCAGAAATTCCGTTCTATAAAGCCCCAAATCCACTGGGAAGCAGCAATTATTATGTGATCCAGGATTATCCCTTCCATTCAAGCTCTCACACTAAGCCATCACCTGGCTGGGTACAAGATGGCAAACACGTGTGGGTGGGCACACGTGCACAGATGTCTCTTCTAACAGACCTGTACTCTGTGCAGGTGGTAGGAATGGTCAGGAGCCCACCCATGCCAGAAACCCTCTCTGCTTGCAGATGAGAGAACAATCCCTGGCAGAGTTCTTAATTTAAACAAGGGAGAAATTAATAATGAATCAGAGGAAAACTAAGAGAGAAACTGTATCTCTTTGTCCCCAGTCCTGTTTTATGTTTACATGGTGGGGACAGGCCATGTGGGTTGTGAAACCTTGAGATCTGACCCCAGGCAGTGTTGGCTTGGCACCACATTACCTCTTTTTCCCCAAGACCAAATGAAATGCCTAAAAATGTCAAGGCTTGCCAAAACATTTATGTTTTTAGCTTCGCTCAGTTGTCTTCACATTCAGACCTCTTTTCTTCTTCTGCCCTATCCCTCTGATTAGATTACATTCCTTTTAGTTGTGGGAGCTGGAATTACGCCTGAGCTGGGAACTGGAGGGAATACAGCAAAGCAGTCTAAAAGGGAAGAGGGAATATTTCTGACATTCCTCCCAGTGAAAGCAAGCAGCAATTGACCAAACACGCTGTATATCCACACGCAGCACTTACACATTGGGTGAAAGGGTCAGCCCTTGATCTCTGTGTTGCTTTATTGCATTTCCCACAAGGCATTACCTTTGTTGACAGATTCCACCCTTCTCATCCATGAGGACTGTCATCTGGTCCCTCAGGCGATGCTCTTGACTACTTAAATTGATCCTTTAGTTTGCCTTTATTTCTGAATGCCATTGTTATCACTGTTGCTGGGGTTTTATATGTGCAACTGAGTATTATTGCTATTCTGAATCATAGCTCCTCAATTAAAAAAAATATAAATAATTTTTTAAAAAGAGGATGTCCAAATTCCTCTAGCTTTTCTTTTGATTGTGTTTGATGCTTCTAAACATTAACATCCCTCTTTCTCTTCATTCCCCCCAAGTTAAACAGCTCTGAAAGACTTTCAACCTCACTGCCAACTACTGCAAAAAGAATAAATCAGGTAGCAACTGGTTTCAGCCAAAGTCTACAGTGATTCTTACTGGCATCGCAAAGCTTACTTGAATTCACAAGGGGCTTAAAAAGCACTGAGATGGCAGAGATTGTTGTGGCAGAAGCAACTGGAAAATGTCCTGAGATTGAAACACAGACATATTAACATCACCCTTGTGGACGCTAATGACTTGCACTTTAAAATGCCAGAGGCTCATACTGCCAGCTAAAACAAAGAAAAAACCACATTTTTAGTCTCCAAAGACTTTAGATCTTTCCAAACTCTGAGGGCAAATTCAGCCATAATGTATTTTTGCAGTAGAGCAGGGCAGCTCATGCATGCCACTGGGGGAATCATTGCCTGGAGTTGCTGTAGGCAGTGTAGTCGGTATAGCTAAATAAAACAGCAGCTGAAAACCTCTGAGAGGTTCAACCAGTAATGAAGCATTCTATAATGCAATGCAATCAAACCTAAACAGTCTGAAGGCATATCTTGCTGACACTCACAGCCCTTGCCTTTCTCACTGAAATGTATTTAAGGAAACGACCACCAAACACAAGGATTTCTACAAGAGCTTTCCAATTTAAATTGACACATTATTAGAAAAAAAAAATTAAATCTTCTGATGAAGCAGCAATGTCCTACTTAGACACTTCTAGATGAGGAGTTCCTTGAAGAGCTTACTAGTAATGGCAGATTGGAAACTTTATGAAACTGTAAATGTTTAAAGAGCTCTACTCTAAGAAATGGAAACGTAACAGGAAAGGAAGAAAAACAGACACTGACAATAAGGAGAAGGCTAGGAAAAGGCTTAGAAGCAAATATTTGGAATAAAAAGTAAAAAACCATACTGGCTTGAGTGGGAAAATATCTGTAGGACAGGAAGAATACAGAAGCCAAATTCATCTCCAGTAGAAATCTAATGATGACCCAAGCCCAAGAAACTTTAAATGGACTGGGAAAATGTTTGTTTAATTCTTTTTTATACTCTTTAATATGTAAAAGAAAATAATTCCAAGTTTAATTTGCTTGCATTAGAAATGTGAGCCACATGCACTTTCTTCTTCACAGATTCTATGGATGGCTAAACAATGAGCAGGGTAAGATTTTTGTGCTATATGGATTGCATTTAACCTGAATAACTGAGAAAGTAATTTACACTTTGCCTAACTGAAAATACACCTTCTGCTTAAGGATAAAAAATTCAAAGTAATGTTACATTACTTCCTTGGTGACCTACTGCTACCTCTAAAATTAAACAAAACATCTCCTTCTAAAATTTTTATAAAAAACAGAAGAATTAAAGGAAAAGGCTTTCTTTTATTTTCAAATTACATTTAAAATAATTTTTATAATAGAATAAATCTGAAAAGAGAATGCTTTGTTAAAGTCGAGGGGAAAAGAATTGTAAAAGAGCTGAAAATGCAAAAAGATATAGAAGAAAAACTTTGTGTGGTCATCCATGTATCAAATATTTGTGACAGACTTTTGTGTTGGTAAAGAAAATATGTTTGCTTAATCAGCTTCTGGGTCTGCACCCCACAATTGTTTAGGCACATCTCTCTCCTCACATACCCCTCAGTCAAGATATGCCTTAACTACATTTAGGCCAATGGCTGGCATTAGCAAGTGAGTTGTTAAAAAGATAAATGTGAAATTGTGAAGTTTACAGGCAGAAATTAAAACTAAAACAAAACCCAGACAAAAGCAATTAAATTCCTCCCAAAAATGAGGAAATAAGAGCAACACATACACACAACTGAAAACCAGAAGAAAACAGTAAAATTATGAAGGCTAATATTGGGAAAAAATATAAGAAATGAACTTGCCAAGACCCTCTGTGTAAGAGACACCTCCTATTCCTCTGTTGACCTACCTTGTGAATAGGCCAAACTCTTCCTAATGGAGTCCCAATGCATTCCAACTAATTCACTGTGCATCTTCTAAATTCAGATTTAATATAAAAATTAGTATGTAAAGTAATGTAAAGTGTTGGAAGTGGGTTTATAGTGGTTAAGATTCCATTTGTTCTTGTAAAAATCTTTTCTAAAAGTCTGAGCTTGAATTTTGTCACATACAAATAATATTTACTAAAAACTCTGGAAAGATGGAGAGATCAGATAATGAGAGTTAAATGTAAATGAACCTACATGAAAGTGGGTGTGCTTAAACTAAGAATAAGCAAATTATCAAAGATTCAAACACAATCTGGTCAGAAAAAATATGCTGTAGTACTGAATTGGAGTAAGTGAAGCAATTTAAACTAATATAATTTTATTAAGCTTAACCATAAGTCCTTGACATCCTAAAATGCTATTGATGAAGTCCTTACATTAAAGTTCCACAAGGACCGGAAACACAACTTTGGGCTGTGACAGACTTCTTTGTATGTTTACCTTTCTTTTTGGGAATGCAGAATGTAAATTTAAAGCATTGTATATATCACTGACTAAATCTTTGTGAACCCTAACTTATTCTGTATCAGGCATGTTTTCACTCCAGTTTAATTTTTACATACTTCAAACAACTCGTCCACTACAATGAAAGTTTAAACTTGTTGATAAATTACATCAAGCTTACCTCCAGAATTGCATTCAATACTGAAGGAAGCTAAGTAGGACTGTTACTGAAGATCATGCTGGGTAGCCAGGCAATATCTAATACTAGGGTGTGGATAGCTACCAGTTGTCACCAGGATCCTTCTAGCTTCCACTTCCACTCCCTAGCTGAGAGTCAGGAAAATATGCTACTTGGCTTGACTTCAGTTAGAGCACTGTAATGCATTGGAACCTGACAGCAGCATTAGAACCAATTTAGTTGTACCCCAATTCTTCACTTAAATAAGGACTAATAACTCACTAGATCACATTTTAAAAACTGAAAGGATAAAATAGCATCAATGCTAAAACAAGACAGGCACCATCAGTCTCTCAGTTTCCCATTTCTGCGAAGGCCCACTCCTTGTGATCACCTTGTGTTGGCACAAACAGAGGACAGGCACAAGGATGACCAGAGGACTGGAGCACCTCTGCTATACAGACAGTCTGAGAGAGTTGGGGTTTTTCAGCCTGTGGAAGAGAAGGGTCCAGGGAGATCCTATAAAAGCCTACCAGTTCCTAGAGGGGGCCTACAAGAGAGCTGAAGAGGCAATTTTGAGAAGTGCATGTAGTGACAAGACAAGGGTCTTTAAAGCGACAGAGAGTAGGTTTAGATTAGACATTAGGAAGAAATTCTTGACTGTGAGGCACTGGAAAAGGTTGCCCAGAGAAGTTGCGGATGCCCCATCCTTGGAATTGTTCAAGGCTGGGTTGGACAGGGCTTTGAACAACTTGGTCTAGTGGATGGGGAGTTGGATCTTGATGGTTTTGGAGGTCCCTTCCAACACAAACTATTCTGTGTGTGGTTGTGCATTGCAAAGGGCCAGGGAGATGATCTGGGTTAAAACTAATCCAGACTCATACATCCATGTGGTTCATCAAGAGAGTCTATAAACACTTGTTGCCAGCACAAAAGGATGGCACGGGTGAGGACTCAGAGGAAAAATACAGGTTGAAGGAAATATTTTTAGTATATCCTTCTAGCTACTTATCTCAGAGTGTTTCTCAGCTCCTGGTGACGGATTGATTTCCCCACAGACATCAGACTGTGTTCACACAACAGCCTCACACTTTGACACATAATCCACTGCTTCAAAGAGAGCAACTACTTTGCACTATATAAAGATCAGGTTAAGCTTATTTACTTGAAAAATCAAAATTATTTCAAACTTTTATATATTTCCCTAGTGCTGCCCTGACCCATAAAAAGGACATTCACAGACAGGCCCCAGGCAGGTAATGATGTATCTCCAGGGAGCTTCCCTTTCCCATTAACTCCTCTTGAGCACTGACCACTCGTTCTAACACATCTGAACTGACATGTGCTGAAATAACTTGGTTATTGTTCATCTGTACCAGCTGACAACTTGATCCAAATAATTTTGTGTAACTGAACCATTTCCATCATTTACTGCTTCATGACTTTTCTCACTAATTCAAATAGCCACTTTTCTTTTAGGTTTTAAGTAAAATACTAAGCTAAGAACTATCTCCATATAACCTCACTAGATTATAATTTATTTTGCTAACTATTCCTAGCAAATACAATTTGTGTGTTAGTAGTTAACCCATTCTGAATTTACCATTGTTGAAGAGCAATAATTTTTTAATTGGTGTCACTAAGTCAAATGCTTTCTAAACGTGTCCCAGCACAGCTGTCACCTGTATCAACCAGACTTGTAGTCCTTCAAACAATAACAATCTCATTTTACAAGACCAAATTTTTATGAAATCATGTTGGTTAACATGATTTAAATGCTGAGTTGCATTCTCAGCATTTAAATCTCTGTTGAAGTCCATTATCAGTTGACCTGTTACTTTCTTGAGGCTCTGTGCCTAAATAGCTGTCTTATATTACATTTCCCAAATCCCATGTCTCATCTGCTACAGCAGTGGCAGATCATCCTCCCGATTCTCTGGAATTTCTCAGATTTTCATTCAAAATCAACACCTTGGTACAGACAGATTTGTTAAGAATCTCTTGGCATGACCTGTTCCAACCTGCTTACATAAAAATCATAGAATCAGACAATGGTATGGGTTGGAAGGAACCTTAAAGACCACCTGCTTCCAATCACCCTGCTGTGGATTGTGACAGCTTCCACTAGACCAGGTTTCTTAGGGCCCCATCCAACCCAGCCTTGAACACTTTCAAGGATGGGAAATCCACCTCATCTCCAGGCAATCTGTTTTAGTGCCTTACTACCCTCCCAGTAAAGAATTTCTCCCTAACATCTACTTCTTCCTTGCTTTTTCTTTGCAAATGCTGACTACAGAGTACCTGTGTAACAACAGGGCATTATATCAGGTATGGGGGCACCAAGAAATTCTGAATATCTAAAGATTATAGTGCCTAAGCTTCAAACAGGACTCAAGACAACACAGCGTGATTGTCACTGATGGTGCAAGCCTAGCACAGTGCATGTTGGGGAGACATCTGATCTCCTGGAGGGAAGAGAAGTTTTCTAGGCATCAGATGTAGCCAGAAGTTCCTTTGCATAAAGCAGAAGAGAAAGAAGAATCCTTCAATATCAGTTTGTCCTGCAAGTTTCTAAACCTAACCATGCCATTTAAGAACTGGGGGCCTTTGGTGTGTTGGATTTTTTCCCTTGCTAACATTTATTCAGCTCAAATATGACAAATACGTGGGAAGAAACTCTCACTGTGAAAGATGCAATATGCTCTTCCTCTGAAAATAAGCAGCTCTTACTGGTACTTTCCAAAGAACAGCAACAATCAAGAAACAAAATGAATGGGGACAAAGCTGTTCTTTAAATTACATTTTAAGCCAATATTCACTGTACAAAATCAAACTTAGTGGAGCACGAAATTCTTGTTCGAGTCACTGATTTAGGAAAATAATCAAAAAGTGTTTCATGGCTTTATCAGAACATATATTTTCCAATAATAAGCAAAGGGTTTTGTAGAGTGAATCCACATTTGAAATATTTCTTTCTGCACTGCTAAAAATAACCATCTCTTTTGCATGTTTTTGATTAATGCCTTTAAAACATGAGTTTACAGAAATACACAAATACCTTTATGCCACAAAGTCATATATTTAAAATAATTAATTAGACAAATTAGGTAAAACTTAAAACTGTTTTCTTCATAGGAGGTTTGTTTAAAATATAAATAATTTCTTCTTCCTTCACAGAGATCATTTGTACTGCACCCTGGATAGCCCAATATATTCGACTGCTATTTTATCTTAATTTATCCCGACAGTATCTGCCCCAAGGGAAATATTTGAACTTTCCAGCTTTCACACATTGCAGCAATGGGAAAACATCAGCAACATAACCCATGCTGCTGAAATAGGTTACTCTCTCCAGTTAAGTGATACCCATTCCAGTCATCCTAACTGAAGTTTATGAAAAGAAGTTTGATAGTTTGCAGTATTTAATGATAAATGTTTATTTTGAGCAGTATAATAGCTAATTAGTCGGAAAAATATAAAGTACTCACAAACCACAAAGGAATTGAAACTGTTTGTTTAGCAAATTTCAAACTCACCTTTGAATTTGACTTTCATAAATTGAAATTTTATTTCAGTTGAGCAGACATTTTGTCCCCAGCTCACTGGGTGCATATAAATGTCTAGCTAGAGTGATGCTTCACTACAAATATGCACTTCTTGAGGGAAAAAAACCACCATATTTTGGTTTTATGATACAACATGAAAAAAGCATACAACCCATTCAAGGGTCTAAAGCAACATGGAAAAGACCACCACTAAATACTGTTTATGGTAAGTATATCTGTTCCGATTTTAAATTTTTTAAACTCTGGAGTTCAGAAAGAAACACTTCCAGAAAAAAAATGAAAGCCAGGGAAACAAAATAAATTTTCTACACAACTAACTGACACTTGAGTTCCAAGCTTTGTTTTGTAAGATGATCAGTATTTGCACTGAAAAAAAAGGCAAAAAATAATTTTTTCTACCCTACATTCAGAATTGGAAATATTACTCCTCAGTTAGACCACAGCCATATAAGCATTTGATTTGGCATTTGACTTAACTAGTGGGGCAGAAATATCCAGCAGGGATGATGGAAAAATTAGCAAGATAATAAAAAATCTCTCAAAGCAGATTAGCTGCCAAAAAAATTAAAAACGTTTTCCAGCAGTGACTGATCTGTTTTAAGAGATTCTTTGTCTCTGCCCTTCAAAATGCTTGTTTACACCTCTCTGGATATTTCTGTCTTCTTGGTCACTCAGGGTTGTGGACCTACAACACAAGGGAAGAGAAATAAACAGATAAATGGAAATTTTCAACACAATGAAAGCTTATCTGATTATTGTTCATAAAGAGAACAATCCAAGTATCATTTTAGACAGCCAGCCTCATTTTTGAAGGGCCTGAATGAAACTAAATTGTTACTCAGGTAAATGAGCCATACAGATGGCAGCAGTATGCTGTATCTATCCCTGGTGTGTGTGCCAGTGAGGCAACATTTGTGAAGTACACACATACTGCATGTGATTTAACATTTCTCTTAATGTTAGTGGATCAGGTTTTGCAGAGTATTAGTGGCCTTTGGGTTAACCCTTCTACATCCTGTATGATTAATTGTCCAATTCCTAAACTATATTCAGTAACTATTAAGATAAATCAGAACATTTGCAAGAAAACCTCGAATACTTCAAACTAAAGCAGATGTCTAGAGTTTAGATGCTCTTTACTTCATCTGTCTTATAACCAGAATTATTAATTTTTTTCATTATTTGGAATAGGAGGAGTTTTGACAGACACTCGGCCAGTATGTCCAGCAATATAAAAACAGCATGAGAATTCTTATAAAAACTAAAACCTGAAAGCTTAATAATGTTTTATTATAATTTCCCAGTCCAGCTAGTAATCTGTATGATCTCCAAATCATTCAATTTCTGCTTCCAACCAAAAGATAAACTATGCATCAACCTGAAATTGCATAAACCTGAAATTCAGTTTTACCATTCCTGAAACTTGTTTTACTGTTTTCTCCAACTATTTCCTCTCCAATACTCAGAGTAGCCAAACCCTGGGACATATTCTTTGTAGTACAGCATGTCCCCAGTTCAACATGTAAAACAAAGGCAATGACAGAAGAAATACAGTGTGTGACACTTAGGTATATATACATATATATATATATATATAAAAATTCTTACTTTGTTATTATTCAAATGCAGAAGATTTAAGATACTGAAGGGCTAGTAATTGGCTACAGATTTATGACTGGTTTGCAGTTTTCAGTAACAGTACAATATGCAAATCTCTGAGCTGTATGATTCACTACAGCTCGAAGAATATACCTTCTGACAAAAGCAGCTACCTCAACTTCTCATTTTATGCAGCTTATAGAAAAATTTCAGATGTGACCCAGTTATGTCACAACCATTTTCAAATTGTGATCCTCTGAAAAGTAACTACTTAAAAAAGCACCTTCTTACTCATCAGATCTACTCCCTGTAGATAGGCAGGATAAGATCTGCTGACTTGGTTACAAAAATAAAGGCACTACTACTTATTAAAATTTCTACCAACCTAGCAAAACTAACATAGCTGAGGAGCCAAGGGAGATAAATTCTTTTGCATTTTCAGTGGAAATAATTATTTTACAGGGCAGTACAGCTCTGAAAGAGCTCATCAAAGATTTTGAGTTGGATCAAACATAGTTTTGCCTGCAGAAACATTTTAACTAACAGATACATACAATAAGACACAAATTCAGCATTCTGTTAGGGATTAGGTCACCATTGCCCATTGGAAAGAATTGTTTTACATGAAAACTAAGCATTCTTTAAAAAGAAATCAACAGAATTCTGAAGAAGCAATTTTCCATTCAAATTGTCTATTATTCATCTTTCTCCACTTCTCAAGTTTGCCTTCTTGCTTGTGATTTCAACAAGAGCTTGGATATTATTCTACAAATACTAAAACATGGCTCTTTGATTTTTACTTGCTACAGCTAGTTCCTGTTCCAGTTCCTTGGTTTAATTTTATCAGACTGCCAGACTCCGAGAACAGCAAACCAGTATGCCAAACCAATATGCCATACCATCAAAGCTGTGCAGTGAGATCTCCATAAAATCTGAGATTGGCTTAAATTTAAGCAAATTTACATCAGGGATAGAGGAACTTGATTGGGGGAAGAGTGGAAACAACTAACACTTGAAAGATAAACAGGCCCCAAAAGCATCTGAGCAGCAAAGTGTAATCTTTTAAGTCCAGGAAAAAAACAAAGGATCTTCTCACTATCTTCGTGAAAGTGAGCTGTGCTTACTTGCATCTTGTTTCTGCACTTGAACAGCAATCCCTTTTTGTCATGGTCTAATCCCAGCTGCCAACTAAGCACCATACATTCAGCAGCTTGCTTTACCCCCGGCAGATGGGGGAAGAGAATTTGAAGGGTAAATGTGAGCAAACTCATGGGCTGTGAAGACTCATGGGAATGCATGGGGTTTCATTGTAATAAGAAAAAAAAAAAAACCCAAAGCCACAGAGAAATAAAACCCAAGAAAGGCAAGTGATGCAAATTAAAGTAATTGTTCACCACCACCCAACCAGCCAGTGGTCCTGCAGCCAATCTTCCCCCGGTTTTAGTGCTGAACATGATGCCATATGGTGTAGGATGTTCCTTTGGTCAGTGGGGTTCAGCTGTCCTGGCTCTGTCCCTTCCCCAGCTCCTTGTGCAACCTCCTTGCTTCTGGGGCAGTGTGAGGAGCAGAGAAGGCCTTGACTGTAAGAGCTGCCCATCAATGCTGAATGCACTGTGTATTATTAGCATTGTTTCCCACACAAATCCAAAACACAGTCCCATACTAGTGAAAATTAACTCTGTCCCAGCCAAAACCAAGACACTTTTCCATTCAGCAGCCTTACCAATTACTCACTTCCTCCCATCTCAGATTTCTCCTTCCTTTCTGTCAAACTATTCTGTGTCACATTTCTCCACTTTTCTTCTAAACATGTATGCTTGTACCATCTCTACCTCACTTCTGTAGCTCTTGAGTATCTCACTTCATTTTCGTCCTCTCAAAATAAAACCTGGCTAGTGCAAAAAGCTTGGTGACTTCAATCTTACTTGCAACTAGAGATTTTTCATGGAGCACCTGCTTTGCTATCTGTAACACTGGCTACATTACAAGATGTGAAAGATACTGAAGTAATAAAAGCTGGAGGCAATTTGGGAACCTGGAAAATGTCCCGAACAAGGAAATCACATTATTGCTAGCATTAAGCAACTCAGGCTCTAAAAACCACACACTTGTTTTAAGAACACCACTCTTTTTACATTTTCTTTCTCTAAATTAACCAGACACTCTCAGTTTATACTTTTAATTTAGTTTTTCTTTTTTGCAAATGAAGCTGAAATATGCATTTTCACAAGATCTCAGAATTACTAGGAATTCAACTGGAAAAAGTGAGAGTTTGAAATAACAAGTGTGTGAGTCCTTTAAGCTGCTCCCACTTTGTCCTAAAACAAAATGGAAATGAGATATTAAAAGCATACAAAAACCTCAGCAAGCATGAATTTCAACTTAGATTTTCTTTGCTGTCACAAGAGTATCTACATATCACCTAAATATAGAGATATCTACATCTATATATAAATATACCAAATATCACAGAGAACCATATTCATCATTATCCTTTGATCTTGAACTGGCTTGAGAGTCACCTCTTCCAGAGATGCATGCCTGAGATCAGGCAAGAGGCTTAAGCCAACACTTTCAGTCAGGTTTAGTGAACAAGCCATAGGGAAAGGTCATGTTCCCTCAAGATATATTAAGGATGCATAGTCTTCATACCAGAAACTCTTAAATGACACATTGTCTGAAATCTAAGGTTATCCTTACTCAGCCATCAAAAATAAAACCAATATTGATACTGACATTACATATATGTAAGCGTCTCACCACCTTCTCAATTCCATGGCCTACCTTCTCCCAGAATCTCCGGTAAAGGCTGCACATTATCCTCTCCATGGCAAACCTTCCTGACAGTCCACTTCTCAAGAGGAATGCAGCCACAAAATGAATGCTGGGAACTGTGTTCCACTATGCTACCTCTCCCCATTGTATGACATGGATCACTTTGAATCATCACCTTGGTGGGGAATGGATGTCTTACTGCACTGGTTACATCTGCACAGAGCTGCCTCTAGATGAGGCCATTTTAATCTAGGGAATGGGATACAAGAAAAAGTATCAGGAGGCTAGGAGCACAACATCTCCCCTACACACCACAAGATGTTTTGTCCGCACCTTAAAACTTCCTGCCTTGAAACATCTGGAGAGGAGCCCCACCTTTCCAATAGGGACTTGTTGCCCTCTCCCCCCGCCCCCGACAGCTCAAGTACCAGTAGAGGACACATCTGAGACCCCTGAAGGACCCCAGAAATTCACCCACACCCCACTGCACAGCCTATGTCTGACCTATGTTTTAATGGTCAACCTCTCATAAACCCCCTATATGAGAGAAGTTAAACAGCCACAATCCTTGCTACCATCTACCCTCTGACACACAGCAGCAACATCCAGACTGCCTAAAGGCAATAGTTCTAGGCCAACACTGATGCTCTTCTAACTGTCCTCTTATGTTTCCTTCACTTTGACACAACTTGGATCATTCACTCCAAAAGTTTTACACTGAGATTCTGGGGATGCATTTACAGCATAATTTTAACTTTGGATTTTTCCAAGTTTCCAAAACCAACTTGGATTTTCCAAGTTTCCAAAGCCAACTGCGGTATAACCTAGTTTTGTACATATAGGGTTTTATTTGAAGGACAGGACAGTGAATGAGGAAAACTCTAATTACCACACATTATCGTAACTCTTGTTTTGGAAATTTCTATGACACCTTTCAACTAAATTTTAAAAGTTAATAATAAGTGTTTGTGGTAACTTCTCAATGGAATTAGCAGAAACTTTAGGAGAACTTACAAGTTCCACTCAAGGTAGTATGCAGATGACTGAGTTTGGCCAGAATCCTTGCTTTTAAATCCTCCCACTCTCCAGCATAGCATGGCCATCTCCAAACCACCTACTGGCAACACTCCCAAGCTGATTGATGTTACTTCCTCAAACTATGCCAGACAATTGTCTGGCATAGGCTGAAACTATTGTAGAGAATAGGAATTCAATACCAGAGACATAGTTCCAGAGCTCAGGAACATAACCTGGCACTGTTTAATTGTTATCCCCAGGGGTAATTATCTTAATGATGGGAATAAACTCCCGGAGCAAAGTGAAACAGGCCAAGTCTTTTAGAGTATGTGGTCTATGGTATTTGTCTGTGGGGAAAAAACTGCTTCTCAACTACTACTAGTGACACAGTGCTTTCTCTAGATTTTTTGCATAAAAAGGCTAATATTTTTTCTCCACAAATAACATACTTAATACACAACTCATCCTCTTCATCCGAAGAACTACAACTCTCACCTAGGCTCCATAAACATTATGTCTCAATTTACTGATTAAAGTTTTTCTCTTTTTCAGATCTTGATAAATGTGATCTAGACCCTCTCATCCAGAAAACTTCAGAAAACATAATTTTGTAACTCTACTGCTTCAGCTATATCACATTTTGAATTAATTTCCCAGGACCTCTTTTCCTTTTTACATCAAAAGGGAATGTTTTACCTGTGAAGCACAATCATATCTATGACTTCTCGGTCAGCAGGACTCCTCTGAGCAGCCCTTTGTTTCAGATCCAGTTATCCACCAACCGGATTATCAAGCAAAGACTTCTGCTTTTTCTTTGTCCTTTGGAGGAATTCCTGGTCAGCATCTGTCCCAGTGTTGTCCTTCTAAAACACTTCTTAAACTGTTCTATACTGATTCAGCAGCAGTGAAGCCTCAGAAACAACAACTCATTGATTATGCTAACCGATGTTTATTATGCTAACCAATGTCACCTCATTTTTTTCTTTTTATCTTCCAGTCTGTTGGGGTTTAGTGTTTTTCCTTTTGTTTCTTTCTGTCAGAGAATTTTCTCCCATATGTTGCTGAGAGACAATACCGACAGATACTTAAGAGAGACAAAAGAAGTTGCCATGGGAAGGATGCGGCTGGCTACTCTCTTAGCTGGGGGGGTTTCTCTTGGAGGGGCAGAGAGCCCGTGATATTTGGGCCAGGAAGAAAGGAGGCTGGGCACAGCTCCTAGCACTCCTCCTCTCTTGGCATTAGGAGGAGAAACAGGCTGTGGTCACTGTGGGGAGATTTTGCCACCACTGCGGGGTTCCGTCTCCTGCTGCCGTCTAATGTGAGTGAAGCTCTGCTTGTGGGAATGGCCATTGCACTGCAACCTTATTAAAACCCTACCTCACTAAAAAAGGACCTTTTCACCATCTTGCTTGGGTGCCTCAGGGGAAACCCCGGGATGCCTGAGCACCTTCCCCCTCCAAGGGAGCCTCTCCTGGCAGTGTTCGGGAGCCGGGCTGCCGCCGGGCTGCCACAGCCCAGCCCTGCTGTTTCTCTGCCACTGCTCTGGGTTTTTGGCTACACTGTAGTCACGCACCCCCTGCCTGCCGGGACACCCAGTGGCTCCTGCCACAGCTGCCGAGTTTCTGCTGCCTCTTGCTTGCTACCCCGGGTGAGTGCTCCCTGCCGTTCCAGCCGCCGCTCCGAGGTTCCCGCTGCAGCCCATGTCGCCACCCAGCCCGCCCGCTGCACTGCGTGAGGGAAACGCGCTGGGCTCGCGCCACAGCGCCCCCTGCCGGCGCAGGGGAACCATGGCGCCGCCCTGCCCGGCCGGGAGCCAGCAGCGCCCCTGCCGGCCGGGAGCGGAACTGCACCGAGGGGAACGGGCTCGAAGAGCGGGACGAGGCTGTTCATTGGGTTCTCTTCTTGTTTGCTGTTTGTTTGCCTTGTCATACATACCTATACTAGTAAAGAACTGTTATTCCTTTCCCCATATCTTTGCCGGAAAGTCCCTTAATTTCAAAGTTATAATAATTTGGAGGGAAGGGGGTCATATTCTCCATTCCAAGGGAGGTTCCCACCTTCCTTAGCAGACATCTGTCTTTCAAACCTAGACACAGTCCTTCGCTGTATCATTTCTGGTCCTTACTGTAAACAATGTTGGTATTTTTATATTGTGTCACTAAAGTGAGCTCTCAGGGGCTCTACTCCATTGTAAGTGTGGTGGGCACATACCTAACCCAGCCTAATAGTGAGCATTAGCTTTGTACTTGGGTAAAAAAACATTGTTCTTCCTCATTATGACTGTGAGGAAAATCCACAAATGCCAGAGGTTTATGTCCAAAACGGAGACAGAAGAGTCCTGCAACTTTATTTGAATAAAGGGAGAGAGTCCACCGGAGCACATGCCCATGGGGGTTTTCTCTCTCTAGGTTTCAGAGGGTGCAGCCTCCTTTTATCCTAAATTCCCAGCTGTATGTTGCCCTCTTCCTTTCCCCACTGTCTGAGGTACTAGGAAGGTACAGCCTTCACAAACGGCCTACCACAAATTCCCCCCTTGAACCTACTATTTTACCCCAAAATTCAGAAGTTCAGGCTTGTGCAGCCCCTTGTCTGTTTCAGGAGCCGTGCTGTCTGGGATCTGCAACAAACCTGCTGCCCAAAGTTAGTAGAGATATTAAGACCCATTTCAGAGATGTTAACACCCATACCTTCACCCATCCAACTGTTTGTAAAGACATTAGCTGTTCTCTCAAGACTGAATTCTGTATTCCATGAAATGCTGTAACACTGATACAGCAGAAGCCATGGTATGTAATATTGCAAGCATTGTCTTACTAGCTGTAACTCATTCCTCAGTGAGCAGTGTTGAACATCCAGAACTTTGATAAATAACAAAAATGAGTGTACCTAACTTTTAAAAACTGAGCCTTTCGCATCTTGATGATGAGACAAGTCTTACCAAGTAAAGTGTAATTGGAAATGGCTGCTCGTAGTTCATTTGATAAAAAACAATCTGCTTCTTAAGAGTAATGATTTGCAAGTTACAGCAAAAATAATGACATGGTTTTTGCATGAAGATATGCGTCTAAGTACCTTAATCAATGTTTTATGTCATAGCAACCAGGTTAACTTGGATGCTAAAACGAAGCATCAATTCAGATGGCATCTTAGTAAATATATGCAAGGTCAGGCAGAGATTTACTATTGATACTCGGTTTAATAAAGTTCTTCCCTCTGCCTGTCACTCCCATGCGATGATAAGATTTCGGCGGAAAGGCTGATAGCGACCAGCAGCTTTCCCAGCGCAACTCCCCATAGCTTCCCTGGCGTACACGCCAGCCAGCGGCGAGGGCAAGACGCGGTTTATTCCCATGAATCGGATGGAAGCGGCTGAGGGACTTTATTTTACTTTTGTTTTTGGCGCGCCTGCGCGCCCCCCGCCACGCCTTCGGTGGGGTCTGGGACACCTCAGGGGCAGCGAGGAAGCGGCGGCCACCGCCGGGCTGCAGGGAAGCGGTGCTGGGGTGGGCAGAGCGGGAGAGCCAGGCGGGCAGGGCCAGCGCGCCCCGCGGAACGGCACGGGAGGACTCCCGGGACCGCCCGCTGAGGCACCGCCGCTTCCTCCCGCGCGCCCGCCGCCTTCCGCCGGGGCCGCTCCCGGTTGGCTGCCGGGCGGCCCAACCCGGGCCCGCGTGGGACGGCCCATCGGCGGCACGGGGGGGGAATCAGCAGCGCGCTGGCGCCTGAGCGGGCTCGTTGCGAGGCCGGGCCCGGCGCCTCCCCCCTGCGGGGAATGGTTCGCCCCCGTCACAT
>VZRO01005068.1:507345-528654 GCA_013397915.1 Daphoenositta chrysoptera
GAGCAGAGCGCAGCCCTGAGCTCCGGGGGACATGGCTGGGGGGGCACGCCGTGTGGAGGGGGCGTCGAGGAGGAGGGGGAAACCAGGGGAGAGAAGCAGTGATGGGGTGGAGTTACTTTTCCTGGAGGCGTTCAGGAAACGACTGGACGGGGCTCTTGATGTTCTGGTTATAGCTGACAGGGTGGTGATCGATCACAGTTCGGACTCGATGATCTTGGATGTCTTTTGCAACCTAAATCAGTCCGTGATTTTGCACAGAGGGAATCTGGGCTTCCTCTTCGTGCCTTCAGACTCTGCTGTGTCTCTGGTGAGGAGGAACGTCTTAATTTCTTTGTCATGGTTCTGTCCCTTCCGTCACGCAGGTAGGGTGGCAGACTCACTGTGTCCTACCCACCTGTGTGCATCCCGGCTGCGGTTTTGACCACGCTTACATGTGGTTGGTGCCCTGCAGGAATTTTAGAGACACAAACCTTCATTAACACAACTACAGACACAGATTCGTGAGCTGATCTAAGGGCTTAGGGCTACCCGAGGGAGAAAGTTGTTCTGTTTCTTGTGTCATGTTATATCTCTGGTGCTTCCTCTAAGTCAATGTAACTTAATTCCAGGTAGAAAACCAGAATAGTTTTCTGCCATTCTAAATATATAAATATGTTCAGCAGAGGACTTGGTGAGTTCCAGAGCTCGTTCAGAAGAAGGGATGGAAAAAGACAAGAATCAGAGATGGAGAACTCCTAGAGGGAAGTCTCGCTGTCAAAATAAGGACATTGTTGCTAATTTCCCTACCTTTAGTGCTTATTAATCTTCCTTTGGGGCTGTTTTATTTGTAGCCTGGCCAAAATCTTACCTAAAAAAATACATATAGTTTTCTGTGGGCTGTAATCTTTGAAGATGCCAATAAATGCTAAAGTCAGTGTGAAGGATGGACAAAAACAGTTCAGGAAGGGCCAGTAACCAGGAATATCTGATTTATGGTTGGCAACAGAACCACACGTTTAGTTAGCTGCAAATTATGAATAAACCTTTCTTCTTTCTAGTAACTAATTCTTGTTTGACTCAAGCAGAAGCCTAATTCCCTAAGTTAATTGCAAGAAATAATATTCACTGAAATTTCTGTGTGGCTTAGCGAAGGACTAACTGCTTTTTTGCCCCTAGAACTCCATTTCTAGAAAGAACTTTAGAAGTGCTTTATATGATGATATTTTGGTTCTTACAGCTGGGGTTTGGTTTTTTCATTGTTTCCCTCCCAATACTTTTTTCTTACACCAAATTATACTTAATTTCAGGTATAAATTGGCTCATATGCAGGATAGTTCAGTGATCATGCTGAAAACTCTTTTGAAACTTTTTGTACATTCCCTCTGTCCAGTAATTTCATTCCTAAGATAAGTTTTCACTTAAAATCTCTGTGGTCACACTACTGTATGTATTTAGGCATCCTAGTGCACAAGTGATGATCTAGAGCCAAAGTGTAAAGCAAAGGTAATACTTACAAACTGAAATTTCATGTATTAAGCATATGATCTAATTTAAGTTTTTTTACCTTAAGTAACTATTTATTGCCTTTTTTTTTTTTTTTTTTTTTTTTTTTTAATCTTTTTTTNTACTTAAGCCTTGATTTCTGGAACTGGACCTCCTTTGAAGAACTAGACTGGCATATGGACAACATTTGGGCTTGCTATACTTGCTGTTCAGGTCTCAAGATTATTTTGAGAATGAAATGCAGTCTACCTGGAATAGTAGGGAAAGACACACCCAATTTCAAGATTAAATAAATAAATAGGAATAATCTAGCATTTTACACGAAAACTGTGTAAATAACTGTATGTTTACATGTGCTTGGTAAAGTCAGTTCAGAGGCAAGTGTGTGACTATCATTACAGTAATGGTTACAGAAAAGTTACAAATATAAGAGATGTGAAAGAGCTAGCATCACATTCAAGCCGAGGTTTTATCGAAGCATCATTATTGCTTTGATTTGTAATCTGAACTTCTTTGGAAAATGAGTTAGGGTAGCATATGCATATCCTAATGGTTGAGAAGCATTTCAGAGCAAGTCACGTTTAAGACAAATTTGCTCTTTCACTTGACCAGCTCTGCTATGAAATGGGAAATGTGTTGAGCTACATGTTGTCACTCTCCTGCCATGCAATTTTACTAAAGATAAACTATTGTAGACCAGTACAACAAACTTCAGATCTACAACAGCAAACTTCAGCAGTGTGCTAACTTAAGTGGTACAAATTATTTACTGGGACTTTGTTCACTGAAGCTTCACTAAGAGAAAAAATGCCTGAATTTGCTGCTAGTATCTGACTGTCAAGAAAGCTGTAAAAAGCCTCTCCATTGACAGGTGTTTAGAGTAGATTTTTGAGTTAACATCAGAATACTTTGGGGGGCCTTTATCCTACATACTGTAGGTGATGATGTTATGGTTGGATCTTACAGCTTTCTGCTGTGGGAAAATTAGTGCTCAGAAAAAGGGTATTGGCTCCATTCGTCCCCTGCTGTCCACCCTCCTGTAGCTGGTCACCTTGTCTGGCTCTAGATCAGGGAAGGAGAACAGTTAAGCTCCTAAAGCATATAGATCATGGAAGTATAGCTGAGGAGGAAGATCAAGGAGAATCAATACAACAACAAAAAGAAATCAAGCCAGGAAACCTGCTCCGGTGTGGGCTTCTGTCTCTACAGGCCCAACGGTCCTGCCAGGACCCTGCTCCTTCATGATCTTGTCTCTATATTTTCAAAACTGTTTTCAAAAGACAGCCCCATACTTGCTACTTTGAAGAAAATTAACTCAGGCACAGAAGATGCTATGTCCATATTACAGCTTGTGCTTGTAAGGACTCTTGCCTTTTGATCCATTGTGAGGTGTTTCAAGTATGTTGGTAAGATGGGAGAGCGAATATCCTTTTTAAAAAGGTTTCAGATTGGTGCGGGGGATAGATTTGATTAAGTCATAAATTAAAAACCCAAATGATTCATGGCTTAGTGAATGGTGAATTTCAATTTTTTTTTTAGATTAGCTGCAAACGAGTTCTTTTTGGCTATTCACTATCATACTCAGCAATCCATTACCAGTGGACAAAAATGTAGGACTGAATGCTTGATAAAAGCATAGAACTGAATAATTAATTACATTAGCAAAATGATAGAAGGAAGGGTCTTCAAATGGAGAGGAGACATAGGGTAGACTTGCTTTTCATAACACTTTGTTGTAATAAAGTTGCACAAGCTTCACTGTTGGTGTAGGTGTAGTTGTTTTGTGTGTTTTACTGATGGATATAAAATGCCAAGATACTTCCCAAGAAATCACATAATCATAGAGGTGTTAAGGTTGGAAGAGAGCTCTAAGATCATTGAGTCCAGCTGTTAACTGACGCTTCCGTCTTCACCACTAAACTGTGTCCCCAAGTGCCACATCTGCCTGTCTTTTGAGCACTTCCAGGGAAGGTGACTGCCACATCCCTGGGCAGCCTGTTCCAATGTTTGACACCCTTTTCAGTGAAGATGTTTTTCCTAAGATCCTGAGTGTAGTACAAAGGAAAGGTTTTCTGTTTTGCTTCTTGTGAATCACTTAGGCAAATTTTTTAGATACTCGCCAAGAAACATGAGCTTTCTCAGTCTACATGAAAAGACATGAATTTTTCTCTCTTGTAAGATCCATATCTCATTGAAACAAATATACAGTGGCCTGAACATTGTGGCCTTTTTGTATAGCTAGCTGATCATGGCTAACAGTAATACTGTTTTAATGGTTGTGTGAATTGTTCTGGGATCTCAGGTGGTATATTTAGTCTTATGTTTACTAAATTTAATGTTAGATCTGGAGTGCTTTTATGTACACTAATGAATTCTAACTCATTTAAATTTGCCATTCTACTTCAAACATGGCTTTATTTTGAGAACTTTCATGTAGTTTTTGCCTATTTAGTTTAGAAAGAACAAAATATTCAGTACTTTTTGTAGAAAAAGCACAGCAACTACCTCACTGCAGCTCTGATAAAGGGAGGCAAATATCCATATTTATAATTAAATGTGGTTATCTTCATATATTTATGCAAATACATAAATAATATATTAACAGATACATAATATAGATGACTATATAAGTATAATTATTTTTTGAATATTTGGAATTGTGCAATTATTACAGAAAGTAAACTTTCTGCTGCTGCAGGGGAAAACATGAACATCACCTACTTTTTGAGTTTTGGGAAAGATGGGACTTTTTTTACTTAGGCTGGTGTGTAAGATATGTTCCTATAGGAAATTAAAGGCACTGCCTTTAGTCTGCTCTAGCAATGTGGAAGGCATACGTGTCTGGGTACAGCACTGGGATTCTTGCTTAAACCCTTGTAAACAGAAGTGTTTTACTGGTTGACTTGGTATAAATTTCTCCATGCACACTTCATTTCTGCATCAGTTATTCTGTGAGTTTATCTTCAGCTACTTTCCAGTGTTGTAAGCTAAACTGGAGGTGGAGTTACCATTTATTTTGGGATTACAAATGCACAGTTAACCTTTCCTGTGTAGGCGAGGTCTGCAGTTGTAGAGACAACATCTCCAACAGTGTAAAGGCTCCAGTATCTGAAGGCTACTTCTAATCTTGTGATTGTGGGAGTTGGAGAGAGATCACTTTATAGGGCTCAATATATCCTTTTGAGCTTCTCCCAGTTCTGAAGCATAGTAGAGAGAAATTACACATTTTGGAGAAGAACCAGATTGCTCATTCAAACAGATCTGAAATTTACTGTCCAGCTTTACATGCTTGCAAATAAACTGTTTCACATAGAGAAAATCTTAAAATGCCACCTGAAGGTAATTGATGAAAGCAGATACTTGGCACTCATTGCAGCTCTTGGGGAAGCATGTGTTTTGTTGTGTAGCATAGCATTTAAGTCTGAAAAAGGTTAAATAAAACAATTAAGAAAATATGATTACGTCATAAAACGATGTAATCTAACATCTAGAACTGAGGCAGGATCAGAACTATCTAGGTCATGCATGATAGATTTCCCCCTCCCCTACCCACCCCGCTCCTAATCTTACTTTATAAGCTTCCAAATGAGAAAGCTTGACTGAAGTATGCTGTTCGAATATTTCATTACAATTAATATTACAACCATTAGTGTTTGTTGTGTGATACCTGATGGATTAGGTTCAGTTGCTTCTCTGTTTGGAGAGTAGGATGGGATAAATGAGTCCTTTGAGTCTTTTATGCTTGGTTTTTTTCCTGAATAAACACACCATGACAAAGAGCTCATTATCTGTATTTTAGCTATATTCCTTTTTTTAGGAGTTGAGAATTTGAAGTTTTTTGCTGTGTGACATTTCATGCTTAGCAGTGCCTCATTTTCAGTACTTGGCTGAACTGTTATCTAGCCAGTTGTACCCCATCTTAAGTTTCTGCATTTGTGTTTTGTCCGAAACATACAACTTCTTGTGGTCTGTATCGAAGCTATTATTGCACATGGATTGTACCAATCGTTTCCTAGCTGGGTCAGCAGATAGCTTCACTTAGACCCCCCCACAATATTCCCAGTTCTGCAAGAAACCACATTTTAATTTTGTATATATATTTAAAATGTTTGTTTACCCAACTACCGCACCTATATTTTGTAGCTAGAAGTACATTGTATCTCCTTGTTTTGCTTATGAGGTTCTCAGGCAAAGTGGTGCCAAAAGCCTGCACATCAATCCACATTTTTTTATTATGCTTCTGTTTTTCCCACAACTTCTAAGAATTTTTCAATGTAATTCTGAAGGACTGGAGCTTGAGTAAGATCCGTTCATTTGTCTTTAATATATCTTAATGTTTTCAGAAATTGAGTCATTCTTCCGTATTCTCACCTACACCCCCCATCTCCTTGTTAAAATTAGTAGTGATAGTTAAAATTTACAGAGGATGGTTACAATTAACATTTCTTGGAAGCCAAACAGCATATGAGCTGTAATTTTTTTCTCTGTGAAGAGGTAATTTCTAAAATCATCTTTATTAAATTTAGAAAACTTTCTTGCTGCCTTTTTAGGTGACTTCCTGACTGAAATGGTTAACGTGGCCTTCTTGATTTTTATAATTGCTTTTTTTCTGTTCTCCTTAATTGTGTGTTGTTTTTCAGCTTCTGAAAATTAAAGATTCCTGATGCATGGCTAACTGCCTAATTTTGTTAGCTTCTTTTTGTGTTTCATAGGGAGGTTGTCCCATTAGTATAAACTTCCACTATGTTGTCTACTGTGTTCTCCTGTCCTTTGCCTGGTTGCCTGAAATCAAAGCTAGTGCTGTGTCCCTTAATTTGTTAAGTTTGTATCTTTCTTGGAAGCTGACTTTCTGGTCTGATCAATCTTTCATCTTATAGAATAGTGATCTCCTGGGGTTTTTTTTTTGGTCTTTTTGGGTTTTTTAAAGTTTTGAGTTCTTAGTTGATTTGTAGTGCTATGTACCAGATTCAAGACAGTAGATGCTGCAGCTTCACCCAGCTTTTGAAGCCACAGTTATTTTTAACAAATTCTTCTTATGGGATTGGCTTAACATTACACAGCGCCTTAAACAGTGCTAAAAGTGCAATTGATTCAAATGCTGAAGGCCCACATATGATGAGCTGCACCTGAGTCGTACACTAAACATATTTCAGATTGATGATGATCGTTTAGGTCGATGCCAATGAAAGTTTGAGTTCCTCAGGTTGTTTTATAATCTCATACTGTTTTCACCTGTCTGTCTCAAACTGAAACTTGGCCTCCCATATTGCCATTCCTTAAAATGTCTTTAATCAGTATAAATTAACAGAAGCACCAGTACTATACTTGGTAATATTGCGGGGGGGGTGTAAATAGAAATGCCCAATTCTGCTCACCTTTCAGAAGGTGAAGTTATGTATAAAAATAACACTTTTATATAAGTGTATATAGTGTTTTATGTGCAACTGTGGCAATTGATATGCTGTAATATTCTAAACTTAATGTTATAAATAGCATCATGCTAAATGCTAAGCAGGAGAGTTTAGTAGAAAATGAAACTTAAGAGTCTTCTCACGCTGTTAGCCAGCTTATCTTGAGCATGCACATACTGCTTTTATCTTTACACTTCATCTGATGGAGCTGGGCAAGTAGTCTAAAATATTTGTGACTTCTGACATGGAGAATCTTACAAAGATGGCTTTCTTAAAACAGTGTCGGACTTAAGAACTGTAAATACCAATTTGTTTATAGTTAGAAGTATGCTATATGTCATAAGATATTGCTCAATAATTTGAAAAATACTATAAAACTTTAGCAGGTTTTTATAGGGAAAGGCATTTCAATTTTAATCTGAAGCACAAGAGTTTTGTCCACTTGTGCTTTGATTGTTAATGGAAATCAAAGTATAAATTTCTGTGTTACAAAGACAGCCCAGTTTTGCTGCAGCTTCTAGAGCATTTTTGTAACCTTTCTGGAAGTATTCTGAAAAGCTTTCAAGTAGCTCTTTTGATGGGTATGTAAGAGTGGATGATACCATTTTCTTTTTTTATTTATATCTTTAATGAAAAATAATTTGAAATCATTACAATTTCATTCTTCTAGCTATCCACTGGCTAGCTCAAAGTTGAATATTGCTGTTTATGTGTTACTAAGGAGTTATTTAAGTTCTAGGCATCTCACTTGTTTGTTAAACCCTGGAGGAGTTAAAATTCATTATCTTACTGTTATTCTTACCTTGTGCTACTGGATTTTATGCTAATTAGTCTAATGACTTCTGTTTTCTGAAAGTACCCTGTTTCTGTTTATAGGAGGCAATAGAAGGAGAAGAGGAAGAGGAGGGAAAGATTGGGGAAAATTACACCCTTGGGAATACTTTTAGTGAGAGATGGCATTACTAGTAGCAACAGAAAAGTTTTATACTAATCTGAGAAGCTGCTTACCATGAAAAGTAGTGTTTCAGAGCTTTTTTCCTTTTTTTTTTTTGTTTGTTTTTATTTCTAGTTTCTCTGATTTTAGGTACCTTTTCTTTTTCCATTTCTTCTTTTTTCTGGTTAATTCTGGTGGCTTGTGGAGATGGTGAGCTGTTTCCACTGTAACCTGATGGAACAGTAGCTTTACTTTTTTGTAGAAGTGGATGAATTGTTATTGTGCTAGGTTAGTGAGTGAAATAAACTCATAGAGGAATCTGAATAAAATGAGAGCTAGCCCAAAGGGATCGATGGGAACTTGTATCTAGCAGGAAGTGGAACTGAGACTGAAGGAGGGGATCTGTCCTTTTTTGTCAGTCTTTCTTCCCTTCAATTCTTTCTTCCTTATCATTTCCGTAGTGAAATATCATGCAGATTGTTTGCTGGGCTCTAGAATATTCTTCAGGAGGAAACTTTAAGAGATAGGGTGATGTAAAAATTGCATTCTTGAAAAAGGTAATGCCAAATAGTAGTGATGTTCTTCATAATTAAAGGATTTTTTAAATATACTTTTAAAAATCAAATATCATCTATTAAACTGTTTTCATGGCTCCATTAGGAAAGAGATTCTGCTTCAGGCTAATTCTAGAATTTATGGCCTGCTGAGTTACCAAATCAAGATTTCAAACAGCAAGGAAAGTTGGTCCTTGAGCTACTTTGTGCTCACAAAAGTCAACCACATGGTAAACCACCAGTCTGTTTTTTGTACTGCAGTGATGATTTCTCTGCCATTTAGCAGCTTGCTACCAGTGCTTCTGAAACACGGAATTGCCACCAGCAAGCTTTTCTCCTCCACTGGACTTCCTCCCCTTGGGCCTTAAACTACCACTGTTTGGTGAGAAACCAGCCAGCAGACAGACCTGTGAAAAAGCTTCAGGAGCAGGAAATTGTTTTGTAGATAATGTCAGCACTCCTGGCTTTTAGGCTGGCATTTCACAAAATGCGGAGCCATTACTGTATAGGACTCCTGAAGCACCTCTAACAGCAGGGAGTACAAACTAGGGGTTTGGGGGTTTTTTTAAACTAGTCTAGAAAGCTTACAAAAATTTAGCTGAAGAGCTGTCTGAAGAGCCAGTGATGAGGGAGGGCAATTTCAGAAGTTGCTGCATCTTGTTGCCACCCAGCAAGTATTACTTTTTTTTAAATAGGATTCTGGAGGAGGATAGTCTGGTTTACTTTATGCAGTTGTAAGGACAGCTGAGAACAGACTTCCTAAAATGCTTGTGTGTAATGATAATTTCACCTGCATAGGCTGTTCATAACCTTCCTGCGGCACATACATAATTTTCTTATTCTTATGTGCCTCAACTTGTTCTTTAAGAAAAAAAAATGCAAACTTTTTTTTATTGCTTTGTTGGAAATAAGAACACTTTATTATGCTTCTTGTCTTTTTTTTTTTTTTTTTTTTTTTTTTTTTTTTTTTTTTGAGAAAATAAATATTTAAACAAATCTGCTGTTGATGTTTGGTTTACATGGCAGAATGGAGAGATGCTTCATACTGGTTATTGTAAATTTTGCAAAATGTAGAGTGATCCTGTTGGTGTTTAAGCCCTTGTTGTCTAATACACTGGCCTCTGCATTAATTCTTGTGCATTTTAATTGACAAGGAAGGTATGATTTGCTGCCTTGATTTACTGTGTTCTGAAAGATCTGTCTGTGACTGTTCTTGAGATTTTTCAAAATCTTGTGAGAGCTTTAGTGAGTAGCTGTAATGGGACAATAGACTTTTATAGCACTTGGATGACTTAAACATTTTTATTTTTGTGGGAATAGTAATTGAACCATTTAATTCATGAGGTGAAACTAACTGTAAATCTCAGAGAAACGTATCACTGTGAGAAAATGTATGACTGACTTCTTAAGTAGAAAGACACTGAAACGAATCACTTATATTTGTTTATTTTAAAATGGAATGTTTTGAGACTGTTCATCAGCAAGAAGTGCATTATCTTTTTGACATTATGTGACTAGTCTAGATCCAAAATGACTCACAGATTTGTAATCTTTATTTTTTTTGTTTGTTTCTGTTCAAGCAGAAATATTATGAACCAAATTAGGTTCCTTACACTTGCACCTCAAGAGGAAGGAAGTGTTAAAGAAGAACCAGTTTCAGAAGTTCGAACCAGACCGACCTGGCAGTTTGACTGGGCATTAAATAAAGTGGATAACTCTGTCAGAAAAACTGGCCGCATCCCTAAAGCTCTTCTGCTAAAAATCTTCCAAGAAATAAGCAAAGCGGGTAAGTTGCTTCCAATTAAAATAAAATAAAGCTAAATTCCAGGCTGCTATATAACCAAGGAAATGAATTCATCAAGGCAAGGAAGTGAATTGAGTGTTCTGATCTGTATTTTGTCTTTGAGTGTTGTTTGATCTGCTGTATATGTTGATGGATAGGCTTTAAATGCTTTAGAGATTATTTTGCTTTGAGTGCTCATGTTAGCTTTTTCAAGTTTTTTTTTTTTGTCTTTAAGAATTTATAAGTCTTATAGAAGTGTAATTTTAAGGTTTGTTATAATGCCTTGCTTATTGTGGATTTTTAATCTGGTAATGCACTTTCCTCATATAACTGTAATTTGCTTGCTGAGCAGGGATCATACCTGTCTCCTTTGCACAGTGTATTTCTAAAGGGTCTGTAATGAACTATGCTGCCCTTAAGATGCTACTTGTTTTAAAATGGAACTACAACAGGGAAATGTGGAGGTGATCCACAAGTTTCCACGTTCCCAGGTAGCTGTGGTTATTTATGACAAGAAAGCTTTACTTTTTTGAATAAAATAAAACCAAATAGCTGAGGCGTTGTCCATTCTGACAGATTCAATACCTCTTTGGCTAAAATATGCAGACTACATTAGTATTTTGCAAACCAGCTGCCACAATTGCTGAGGTTTGGTACCAGTTAGGATGAGTCAGTGGTGATATTTAAAGGATATACTTGCTAAGTACTGCTGCCAATATTTATCAATGGCAGCAGGTATTGTCTTGCTTAAGTTTTAAACTTTGCTGTGTATTGCTCTGGGCTGTAATGTCTTATCTAGCTGGCCTTGTGCTTTTAGAAGTTTTGTATTTTACTGTTTAAAGGCTAAGCCTTCAATCCATGCTCTTTCTGTTGAACTTGGTTTTTTCTTTTTTGCTTGGTATATCCTTTCTGGTTCTGACTGCTTTGTCTTTTTTTAGATGTAAACCTCTAGTTTGTGAATGTGGATTTGCAAGCATTTTCTATCTCTAAACCTCTCTGCTAGTGGTTCTTCATAAACCTTGACTAGTTCCACGGTTTTTAAGTCATACTAACAATAATATTAATGGCTTATAAGGTTTGCCTTTGGCTTTGTAGTTGTATTTAAAAACAAAAGCATAGAACCTCCCAAATTACTTAACTGAGGTGCTATTAGAATAAATGGCAAATACCACCATATGAAACTTTAGTCCTTGTTTATTAATTAATAATGAAATTAATTTAGCAAAAGTGTGGGAGGTTAGTGTTGATTTCTGCTTGCTTTTATTGTTTTTCCATTTCTAATTACAACACAAAAAATACCTGAAAAAGGTGTTTGCAGTAGATCTTGTTGTGCATCTCTCCATGCTCAGACTGCCAAAAGTTTTTTATTTTCTTTTCCCTTTCAAGGTACTAAGTCACTAGTAGTTGCAGCACTGGCATTAGGAAATTGAAGATATGTTGGCATTTTCATTGCATGAAGAAATTGTGTGCAGGAATTTAAATGTTGGCCAGTTTATAAATTGATGATCATACTTGACAGTATGCTGCTTTCTAAAGGAACTCTTGTTTTTATCTGAAATTGTTGGGTTTGCATCTGAAGATGCAATGGGAAAAAAAATTGTCTTCAGCTGACTGGGTCATCTGTAATAGATTCTGCAGTTTTGCCTTTTCTTCAGGAAAAGTAGTGAAGTGCAAGAAAGAGATGAGTTTATAGTTAACTTTTTTGACATTCTGTGACTAGTACAGAAGTCAGAAAAGGCAGATAATCTTACAGTTTGCTTCACTATTCTCTAGATGTAAATTTTCTCATTTGTTATGTATTAAGCATAAGCAGAAGTGGAAATGGAAGTTTACATGTAGAAAAGTCTCTGACTACCAGTTCTGGAATTGTATTGAATTGGTATGAAGTATTTTGACATTTTAGAAATTTACCAGAAAGTTATGTTAGGGTGAAATGATCTCAGGATCTTGAGTTGGAAAGTTGAAAACATTAGATAATCTAAGTTCAGGAGTTTTCTGCTGTACTTCTAACAATTTCTGCTCAGCTAAGCTCATTATTGTGCTAAATGGCACGTTTTATCACGAATCTTCTTAGGATAGTGCACAGTAATGCCGTTGTTTAATCATTTGGGTATCCTGTTCATTAAAAATCTTCAGTCTTGGAGAAAATTCTATTCTATAGAAAATGTTTAAATATTTCAGTAGGTCAGTCTCAAATCTTCTTTCTAATATCAAATACATAACTATTTACGAAGAAATTTGTGTTTTGTTCCACTTGCAGGGTGTCCAGGGAGTAACCAGACCTTGCTTTTGTTACAAAGCTGTGGTGCTGTCTTACCAGAGGTATTGTCACCTGAAAGAACAGAACTGGCCCATATGATATGGGACAAGATGAAAGAACTTGGTACGTTGGGTCTGTTAGTCCTTCTTGTAGGAACAGCTCTGTGCTTTAGTCACTCTCTTGGTAATGAAAGAGAACGTATTTTGATAGTGTTTAAATGTTAGGTTATAACAGGTTGTACTTACTACCGAATGAATAGTAGATTTTATTATTCAGGTGAGAGACCTGTTTCTAATTCTGGGGGTTATAGTGACATCTAGGGGTGTTAATCTTAAATTCTAAAATCTAAAGATCTTTTTTCAAGATGCTTAAATTGGACTTTTGCTTGATTTTCATTATTGAATTTACTTTTCTGGTAGATGTTAACCTTTCTCTCTGGTGGGCCAAGTATTCCTAGTACTACCACCTATTTTATCAGATGATATTTTTATTATTAAGTGAGTCATTTATCTATAGATATTGCATAGATGAATGCTTTTTGATAGTAGCATTGCTGAATCTGTAAAATAAATACAGCTTTAGAGACTGTGGAATAACATTGCTGTTACCGTGCTATTGTTATGTTTTAGCCTTTTATAAAAACGTGAGCTGTTAAATAATTGTCTGATACTTCAAAGGTGAATAAAAGGAAGCAGTCTCTTAAGTTCATACAGAGTAAAATTGTCATGAGATTAATTACCTGAGAAAGCTATGAAACTGTGTTGAATTCAGAGAATCTACATTCACTGACTGTGGTTGAAATATTTCCTTAGGTGCTGTGTATGATACAAGCCATTATAATGCTTTACTTAAAGTCTACCTTCAGAATGAGCACAAATTTTCTCCGACAGAATTCTTGGCCAGGATGGAGGAAGCAAATGTGCAGCCCAATCGAGTAGGTGCCCTTTTACAGGATCTTCATTCTTAATAGTAGTCTCCATTTATTGAATGGAAATAATGAACTTCCCTGTTTTGTTTTCTGTAGGTTACATACCAAAGATTGATTGCTGCTTATTGCAATGAGGGTGATATTGAAGGAGCGAGGTATTCTTTTGCATTTATGTTTAAAGGGATTTCCACAAAATCTGTTTCTCATATTCCCTGCCACTAGTGTTAAAACTGATTTCTGTGTAATTCGTAGAAATTGAGCAAAGCAAAGAAGGGTTTTATATAAGTATATTTTAACTAAGCAATGAAGAGCAGTTTCCTGGAGACTGCTGAAACCTACACAAACGAAATAAAAATAAGTGATAGAGCAGTGTGTTCAAATCAAGTTGTATTCACATTGCTCAGAAAATAACTTGTTTTGTCATTTCTAGAGCCATCGTGAAAAAGTGTGAGGTTATGAAGGCTTACTGCCTTTGTAAGAAAATGGCTACTGGGAAAGGCATTTGAGAATAAAGTGGGCTAAGGAGCAAATAGTAATAATTCTGTTTGTTGTCATTACACAGGGCTTGCTGGGTATCTCTCTAACAATTTTAGCAAGGTTAAGTTGTAACAGTGTGATTGAGGGGCTTGAGAAATAAGTAAAAGGAAAATAAAAATATAAAAAAACCAGCCCCACCCTAGTGTCTGCATGTTCCAAAGTGGCAAATACAAATTGTCTTATATTTTGCAGTAAGATTCTTGGATTTATGAAGAGCAAAGATCTCCCCATCACTGAGGCAGTATTCAGTAGCCTTGTGAAAGGACATGCAAGATCAGGGTAATGTTTAATATCTTTTATTCCTTTTGTTTACTGTTAGCTTTACTAAAATATAAAGTGATACTGTACAGAAAAAATTACATGCTGCAAAATAGTGTGATGGTTTTGAATAATAATACGTAGAAGACTGTCTCTGTGTTTATGAAGAAAAAAGCTATTTAACAAAGAAAGCAGATTTTTTCTTATGTCTGAAAATCTTGTATTTCAAGATAAATTACTGTACTTTTGTAGTGTTTGAGAAGAAATTTGCTGCACTTAGTTCTGAACTTTATCATCTGTTAAAGTTGAAAGAGTATTTTAAGTAATACAATTATTAAAAAGATTTGCACTTTCACCTTTCAGGATTTGCTTAGTTCAAATACGTTTCTCCAAGTTTGTTGCAGTCTTTGTTTCCAATTCTAATTAATTTAATGAGGGAATGTGGATGTCGCAATAAACATCATTATGATTAAATTCCTGAGAGTCTTCCTTTGAATTCTTTTAGAGATATGAAGAGTGCAGAAAACATCCTTTCAGTGATGAGGATGGCTGGTGTTGAACCAGGTGCAGACACCTATTTATCACTGCTGAATGTGTATGCTGAAAAGGGTGATATTGATAGCATCAAAAAGGTATTGCAAATTTGAATTTAAATACAACTTGTTTGATCTTTTGTTCAGTATAACTTTGGAATGCTTTCTGTCCATGCTGGAGGAATAATAAAGAATTTTGTAATTGGTTTCCTCCTACTTCAAAGTAATTAAGAATTTTTTTTTTATTGCAATTGAATAGCTGGTTAACTGAAAGCAATGTCATAATTTCTGAAAAATACTTGTCTTTTGATAGTGGCATTTCACTCTGGGAAGATAGATTTATCAGTGAGCAATTTAATAATTCAGGGTTTTTTTTAAAGACAGTGCATGTGAGATATCTGTATATTTATTTATGAAAATAAAAAGCAAACCTTGATTATTTTGTTCCCATTGAGCCGTTCTTTGGCCAATGAAATCACAGGATCTTTTCAGTAAAGGTGAATTTTCTTTTTTGAGAGTTCATACCAACAGCTTAGATATTCGTAAGATGAGGCTTCCTTAGAGCCCTTTGTGTAGCTGATTTTTTTCAAGTTTTCTCTCTTACTTTTTTCTTAAATCAAAGAAATACTCATAAAGCAATGAGAGAAGATCAAACCTATTTTCTTAAATTGTATCAGGAGTTTAATCAGATGTAGCGGACCAAATCAAAGACGAGGGTATTGGAAACATAATTTTCTTCTGTGACTTAAACAAGTATTCATCAACCAACATTCTTCCAAACAGTGACAAAATATTTGATTAGTCATTCTTCCCTTTAAAAAGTAATTTATTTTGAAAGTCATCTCAGTGAGAATACCTCTGGTGTTTTAATATATTATTAGATGTTAGAAAGAAACTGTATGTTATATCCCTTTTAGCTGTCCCTTTTTCTTTTTACAGTCTAAAGGTATTTGAGTCCCTCTCAATACTTATTGCATATTCTTTCTCTCTACAATGTTCCATTATCTAAACCTGTGGGTTTTAAAAGGAAAAAACCTAGCTTTTTGTGTTTGTTTATTGTTTTGTTTTGATTTTAAAAGAGTTCTATTTCGAGTCACTTCGGAGTTGATTCAAGTTAAATTTATTTTGGTTTTACAGACTCTAGAACAGGTCGAGAAGACTGAAGGGTACCTTATGGATAGGATTTTGATGCAGGTGATTTTTAGCCTTGCCAAGGCTGGATATCCCCAGCACATCGAGGAGATTAAGGGACGCATAAGATTTGAAAAGGAATTAATTCCAGGTATGTCCTTGGTTCCTGCAGCAGGGTGGAGAGAGAACATTTTTTTTTGTTTTGTTTTTGTTTCTGATTTTTTGTTGATGTTGGTTTTTTTTTGTTTTGTTTTTCTTTCTTTTTCCAAAAATAGATAATTTTGTAGTTTTCTCTTGAATACTGGGGGAAAGGACTAGTTTAATAGTTTTGCCATTAGTTTGTAGAGTCTTTTGTGTGTTTTAGATTATGTTTTATAAAATCTGAATATAAAACAGCTTTAATAATTTGCATACAAAAATTAATCTATCATTTCTTTTTAATTTTCCAAAATTCATTAAGCTTTTATAAGAAAGCCGCAATTGTGGAGTCTTTTCTTCAAACACCATTGTTAAGATCTCTGTTGTGAGAGCTCTTTGACTCCCATAAAAAAGGGATACTAAATACTGAATATAGTTTTTTATTACCTACATTTGAATTGTTTAATTTGATTGATAACTCCTAAATGTCCTTCATCCATTTTTTTCTTTTATGATGTGTCTAGAAATGAGTTTCTCTTTTCCTTATCCTTCTGTCATGCTGCAGTGGTGATACTTCTGTAATTTTTGGCCTAGTCTTCTTATGGGAAAAGTGAATTTCATTGATAAATATAAATAATTCTGGAAAAGGTAGTCTCAAATTTGCATTGTTAATCTTGTTTAAAAGTATGTTAAAAAGTATGTTTAAAAGTATGTAAAACATTTGCACCTCATCCTTTCACTAATTTTAGTAGCTTAAGGTGAAAAAGTTGGGTGCACTTTATCAATATTGTTGTTCTCTGTTTTTCAATTGCTAGATGCAATGAACCTGTGTTTGACTCTGATAACTCATGGCTTTGAAGATATCAGCTTCAGCATTTTGAAGTCTTTAGGTCATTTATCACGTGGTGATACAGACCAAGGTAGCTTCTTCTTGCAACATTGTGTAAATAGAGATCTGGTAAGGACAATAGTAATACTTTTTTTCTTAATCTAATAATAGCAGTATATTTATTTAGTTTAATGCAACTGTGAAGATTGAAAATGGTGAGTTGATGCACAGTTCTTCAAGAGCAAAAGAAAAATTTTATTATTTTGTATCAACTTGCATAGTAAATTGAAATTCACAAAGGAATCCTGCTTGGCTTGTGTAATATCCATTTTCTAAACATCAGAAGAATCTGACATTCTTAACAATTTGAGAAATTGCCAACTACATTAAATTAATTTTTGAAATTGTTTGCAGCCTCTGAACAAGCTGAAGCAATTCTGTATCGAGTTGAAAGAAGCGAAGATGCACTCGGCACCGTTAACGTTTACCTTGCGTTGTGCCTTGGAGGCCAACAAATCAGGTACTCTGCTTGTTTAGTTATTTTACCTGTGCTCATTTAGAGTACTTGGTCACTGTTTAATTGTTTTGTGAATGTTTTCAGCCTTGGCCATCGATGTGATGAAGATAATGAAGAAGGAAGGCTTGCCACTCAGACCTCACTATTGCTGGCCGCTGCTGGTTGCATACCAGAAAGAGAATAACCTTAAAGGTGAGTTGTCTGATAAATGCTTCTGTAGCATTATTGCAAACCTAGTGCACAAATCTTACGGCTATGAGATTCATCAGAAATTAAATGAAGCCCTTGCTATGTCTGTCCTCATTTCAAACAATTTTTCCTTCAGAAAGACTTTTTTAAAACCTACTTTCGTACTGGATTGTGCTACAGTTCTACAAATTTCAAGTCTCCCTTGACATAGAAAGATGTGTTTAGTTATCTTTTTAACTCTTCACATTCTTTCTACCTTCCACTGTTCTTTATACTGCTCATTACTATTTACAGTTTACTCTTGAAGAAACTGAAATTCAAGCGAAGAATTTAAAAGTAAGGTTATGTTATTATATCTCTCTTGGACTACAAACCCAGTCCTTTTTTCAAGCCAGCTTATTATTTGCCTGATGAACCAAACGTGAGTTTTGTTACAATCATAAAAACTGCAGGAGAACTTACATTGCTGAATGTGTAAGCCTGACCTGACAGCATACTGATTGAAGGACAAAAATGCTCAATCTTTGGGATTCTTAAGTAGGTTTAAGCATTTAGCATACTTTCCCCTGTTACACATGGGGATGTCTACAGGATATGAATAAGAATTGAACAAATATTAAATTTTAGAGTACAGTATCTAATTCTTTGGTTTGCGTTATTGGTAATTCAGAAAGAATGGTATTGTAAAAAGATGCTTTTAACAGAAGTACTTCCCCCTTGGGGAAACAAAAAACTGTCTTTTTCATCTTATCTCACAGTATAATGTGCTTTAGAATGAGATGCAGAGTTGTTAGTGTGACACTGGGTGACAAACAAAATGCACAAACAAAAAAAAAGTGCTTTTAGCAGACTCTTCATATCGCAATTTTATCTTAAATATACAGTCACATTCCAGTTTGGAAGAAATGCTGAAACAAGTATTCCCTAATTGTTTCTGACTATAAAAATGTCTCAAGTCTTTTTCAAAAAGCCTTTGTGAAAACAATATTCAGTTTTTATTAACTCCTTAGGCTCTGTTCCTGCTAGACTGCTGCCCAAGTTTATCTTCTCCCAGGTTTTCAAATCCTTGAAAGTTCTACGATATTTTAAAAGTCTGGCAATGTTGTTTTAGTTGGGTCCTTTGTGACTTACTTGAAGCACAGTGTTGCCAAAAATAAGTAAATTGAAATCAGTGTCATACTTCTCTCCTGCTTACTGAAAAAAAGCTGCTTTCTTTTACTCCGTGGAAAATTTCACCTCACTAACACAATTCTAAGAGATGTTGGAATTATTTTTAGATTTAGACTTGGCTCCTAAAATTGAAGCAATATTTAAGTGTCAAGAGAAACCTAGGTTTTCATACTTCTTTTGGTCTTTGTCAAGATCAGAGGTGGCATTAATTTGGACTCCCTACTGTAGAAATCAACTGTGCTTTGGCTAGTAGTTGCTGCTGGAAGTCATGTAAGCAAAGTGAGAAGAAAACTGATGAAGGATCCCTCAGTTCTAGCGTTTGTAGCCATTTTCCACAGAGCCTTTTGTTTTTCTGTCTGCAAAGGCATTGCATACACATACTTCTGTATGGCTGTAAGATAATGCTGTGAATTTGCAAATTCATTTTTGTAGCCTGGTACTCACTGTCCAAGTTTATATTGTCAAGTGGAAGCACTACTACTCTGTACATACCTACACAAGTGAGTGATTTTGCAATTCTTAAAATACATTAGATAAGAAGATACCTGATCAGTTGCTTCTACAGTGAAGAATCAGTGTAACTATTCTTGCTGAATAGTGAAACAAGTTGTCTTCTTCCCATGTGTAAGCTAGCATTCAGTTTTTTCCAAGTTGATAATAAAAAAAAGAATAAATGAGTTCCACTATCTAAAAATGCAACCAATACACTTGAAGAAAGGTAAATAGGGGGAAAAAAACCTCATCCACCCTGGAATTGTTTCATAGAAGTAGTAGAGCAAACAGTAATGCTGCAGTGAGAACCTAAGGGTGACAGCACATAGTAAATTAACAGAGTGGTGCTTTTTAGCATCAAAAAATAATGTGAACAGAAGTATAGACACAGTATCACATATCATAACAAAAAGAAGGTAATTAATTTCTCAACAAAGTAGTAATGCCCAGCCTAATGTGTGGAATTTTGTGTCTTGGTATAGGCAGGGCTGGAAATGGAAAAGAACTTTGAGGAAAAACTATTAAAAATATGTTAGGATGTAGACTGGACTAGATCAGAATAAACAGAATAAAAGCAACAACCGATCTAGCAGTGGACAAATGTCTGAATTAGTACATACAGTGTGACCCAAACAATTATAGCAATATTTAATTACATATTTCTCTAATGTTTGTTACAGCAAAATCTGACACTGGATATCAAAAGTAAATTCTGTAATTTCTCTATTATGGAATTGTGTTTGAAAGAAAGGTAGCAGTGAAGTGGTGGCTAGGAGATACGAAACTAAACAAGGCCATTCTTAAATACACCTTAATCACTCTGAAATAGCAAACAGTTCTTTTCAATCATTTTACACAGGCAAATAATTTCAGGTGGGGCATTTCCAATATGTGCATCCTTTATAGAAGTTGATAAATACTTATTTCCTTAGTATTTAGCAGGCTTTTAGGAATGAAAAGTGCTTGCAGGGTTTGAAAGATATATATGCTGTGGATCTGAAACTGTTACTGGCACTGAAAGTCATTTTGTATCAGGTTATGCACTAAAATCCGGAGGGCCTAGTGTAAATAAGCAGAAATGTCCGACTTAGGCTTGCTTCTGAGTATTTTATAGCTCCCCTTTGCCTTTGAATGATCATGTTATTTTGAAAAACGCTTCTTACATGTATGTATTTTGCTTTTGGGATCTACTGTTGTTAAACTGTTGTATAAATTATCATTATATACAAAACTCATGGTTAGTGAATGGTAATTCAGTTTTTATTTTGGAAAATAGGAGTCTGGGTCCAGAGGGGAGTAACGGTGGTGATTTCACAAAGTTACTGCTTGAAATCTTGTTTTATAGACAGACTTTTCTGGCAAAAAACATTCTGAGTGGATCTGAAATTACCAGCACAGCAAAAATATGTTAAATACTATGCTTTCCTGAATGTGACCTTACTTTTTGAACTGAAGTTTTGTTTTTTTGTTTCCTCAGAAAACTGCTTAAAGCTAAATTTTACTTCTCTTGCACATGTAGAACTGTAAATAACTGCCTTAGAAATTCCTCATGTTCTCATGGGACTGCTGGAGGGAGAAGGCATGACTTAACTGTGAGAACCTTAGGAAATGAATGGTAGACTAAAATGCAAGCCTTATTTTTCAGTTTTTGAAAAGCTGCTCTACCACATAAATATTATGACCACCTCATAGTTAATCTCTTCTATATTTGTTCTTCAGTCTACTAATTAGAGGTTGGAATCTGTTCTGTTAGGGTGTTTGAGTGGTATTTCCAGCATTGACAAAAAGAACAACAAAAGTTTGGCTTTGTTTTGTTTCCTATTTCTGTCTCACTCAATTATTTGATTTTGTATACTCAGCTCCTGTGTACTTACATATGTCAGCCCAAGAGCTCAAAAAGTCTGTTCTTGATCAAACGGGGAGATGGCCGAAAGACTTTACTGGGGGTTTTAGTCCTGCCCAGTCTTCCGGATCAGTGGTCTCCAAAGTGAGGGTGTGCAAGGCAATCCATTGGGTTGTGAGTGGGCTGTTAGCAAATAAATATTTTATCCTTTTTGGCTGGTTTTGTGTATGTTTGATAATGCCCACCATATATCAGTAAAGTTCTACACATGTGTATAATTTCTAAATCAATATACATGTATGTGGGGGGGGGGGGGGGGG
>VZRO01005068.1:528662-649202 GCA_013397915.1 Daphoenositta chrysoptera
TGTATGTGTGGGGGGGTGGTTGGTGTTGTCAAAAAAGTTTGTGAGACCAGTGTTCCACATGAACATGACTGCACTTCTGTGTCATTTTTAGTCTGTTTTTTGGTTGGGCGAGAGAGAAGAGCTTAGTGCATTTTCCAGTATGAGAAGCAAAGAATTTATAAAAGTCCACCTACGTAATGCTCAAATCCTTTTAATTGAAATGGAAATGTTTCATTGCTTACTATTGTGGAAGTTGTTTATTTGACTATAAAGTAGTTCTGCCCTTGGTGAGGTTGAAAATGTAGGCAAAACTGTAGGATTCTGTGTTGGTTTCATTACACTTCTATCTCCCCAAAAATTGTACATCAGCCATCTTTAAAAAAAAAAAAGGCTGCCACACAGATCTTCATTCTAAGATTGCAGTTGCTTTGGTGCAGTGTGGTTGTGGTATCTGCTTCTTGCTGTTGTGCTGGTGTTCTGTTTCTCACACCTGCCCCTTTCCTGCTCAGGAAACGTGCCCTAGTCTGTCTGCTAGAGAGTGGGGATGCTTAACAAGCCTGTGTTCTTCACTCTTCTGGGAACAAGTTTGAGCTCAAACCTCCTGAGTGCACCACACCTTATTCACTATGGGATCTAGTTCTTGGTCTTCAAACTACTTGTTAGTGTTGCAGTTATTTTTGAAACTATTTCAGCATAAGAGGGCTTAATGTAATTTCTAGGATGTTGAAAACAGGAAATAGAAACTAGCTGTCAACATTTGAAAGGTATGAAGAAAGACTTAGTGTAATTAATTCTTTATTCATATTTTTGCAGATTCTGGTCCAAAATCAGAGTTTTGTTTAAGGCAAACTCGAACAGATGATGCGACTTTAATCTAGTGTGACTTGCCTGCGTGTATTTTCAAGTGCTCAAAGGGAATTCACATTTGATTATTTGCACCATAGTGCACTGCATAAAATATTCATGGAAGTGTCACTTTTCCATAGGTGGCACTCCAGGGCAAAGACAGGGACTTTGGACATTTTTAAAGTAATAAGTATGAAATGCAAGTTGAAAAAAACATATGCTGTTTGGTACTGGTGTCCTGCAGCAACTGACAAATCATTTTTAGACCAGCAAAAAATGATTATACCTGTATTGGTTTTGACAGGGGTTCAGAGTTTGGTAGCTAAGGTTACTGTAAGAAGTTTCTGCAAATCAGAAGAGTGTGAGCAATTAAAAACAATGACATATCCTCTAAAACTACACTCTAGTTGCTACTATTAATGTTTGGTGTCTTCCAATGTGAATCTACAGAAGTAATGCACAGTCTAGTTGTGTGAAATGATGTGAACCCTGTAAAAGTTACAATGGAGCTTCACAGGGCTTGGGAGACTCCAGCCTTTTTCTGAATTTCCAGTTTGAAGCTGATGTGTTCTAGAGTAATCAACCACTTGGATTACAAACATGTTACTGATTTTAAGCAAATCCAGAGACAAATCCTGAACACTCATGCTAATCAGGGTTGGATAGTGGGAACAAAACTAAGACTGTATGATGTATTGAATAATGTGTTTGTATCTTGAGTTTGATTATATGCATTACATCAAATATCAGATTTGTTTTTTATGCACAATATTATGGACATTTTGATGCATAGCTCTATAAGGTGTTCTGCAAACATGGCTACCTCATATATTTCCTGTGTTAGAAAGTAACTTTGTATAATAACAGTTTCCAAACTGAACTTTCTTGGTTTTTATAGTACAGCACAGAACAGGAAGTTTTGTAAATCTATTTTAAGTTTCACAGTTAAGAATTCTATTAACACCTAAAATAGAAATGCAGGATTTTTCATGGCAATTTCAAGGAGGGAAATTAAGGAGACAATTCCTTTTTTTGTAAAGCAGCATGTATTTTTAAATGTAGATTCTCAGGTTTTCATTTCTCTGAATGCTTAGCCTTGTTAATTTTGCCTTGATAGGTATCTTTGAGGTCCTCAAAGCGATGCACAAATTGGGGGTGGACCTTGATGTAGAAACATATACAGACTATGTTTTTAAAAACTTTGCTGATATTGAAACTGCCCATGCCCAGCTTAAGGTGAGTTTACATGTAAAATTTGTAAAAATTACTATTACATGGCTTCTTATATTATGTTCTCTGTGAAGGCTCTAGATTCCAGTAGCGGTCCAAACATGACCCTGGTATGATGAAGCCTGTTCAGAATATTTAGAATATTTTTCAAACAGTTGTTGCACTGATGGTTTGTTTATCACTTCTTTCTCCTGCTGCTTTTCTTTCTCTTCTTCAGAGCTAGCCAAAATATTTTGCTCCAGACCTAGGAGCTTTCTGTTTCCTGAAGTGGAAAAGTAAATGAATGAATAATGCCCATTTTTTTAACTGGGGATTGGAAGTACTACAATTGTTTCTGGCGAATATTTTTTTTTTTTTTACTTGCTAAAGAGTCGAGAATTGGAGACCAAATTTAACTGTTCCAGTCTTTCTGCCTTTTGTAACTTTGTCCCTTGCAGTTGATTTCAATACAAAAAGATTTTTGATCAGTAGCAACTTTTTTGGCTGCAGTATAGTCTTCTGTAGAGCACATTGTGTGTTCTCAACAGCTACCAGCTACCTTTGGGAAGGAAGTGTTTAAAAATATGAAGTATCAGAAGGTCTTCTCTGTCTGAAGTTCCATGACTGCTTTTTCTCTAGGAAAATGGCTGCCTGTTTGAAAGCGTTGGGCTCTACGCAGCAGAACTAAGAAGTGAAGCAGTAAGGGGGAGACTGGACAATGTTCTTTCTATAAGTGAGTATTTTTCGTGTTGCATGTTACTACATACTTAGTGGTAGTGTTGATTGGTTGTAGCCTAAGAGATTTACTTGTATTAATATGTGAGGTTTCAAGATATGTGGGGAACTTGACCAAAGTGCTTATCATGTGAGGTCTTCTATGATGACTTGTCAGATTGAAACTACCAATTCTGAACTGTAAATCATAGTTTAATTCTTCTTTGGTATTGAACCTGGTCATAAGATTTACATATTTGCAAATAACAGCTGTACTGTGATTGTGACAGGACTGTGACACTCTTGTGTTTGGAGAGCTTAAGCAGAGTGTTTGTTTTTCACAAGGCCTGTGAGGTGTTTGTTTGCAGCATCAGTGACTACAGAATGCAAGGAACGATACAGGTCTGAAGTACTATAGAGTTACTAATGAAAGAACCAACTTTAAAGAGATGGGCACTGACATTAACCTTAGGGTGTTCTGCTGATCTCTTGGTCGTGGAAGTTGTGTGTAAATGTGATTGGTTAATTAGGCATTGAATTCTAGCGTGTTTAAGAGTTTTCTCAAAAGACTGTTCTGATGCTCAGTGCTTGCAAAAGTTAATATACATCATTGACTAAATGTATGGGATGGGATAATTTGCTTGGTTAAGTAGGAATATGTGATTCTCTTCAATATTTAAATAGTTTTTATTTGCCTAGTATACTGAGATGTTAATAAAACAGCTAAACTTGGACTAAATCTGATACAGAAAGATCTCTTTGCAAACAAGAGTTTTATGTGTCCAAGGCTCAGGGAAAAGCTTAAGCAGTTGTTTGCTGCAGTTGTCATTAACTGTTTTCTTTAACAAATACAGAAATAAGTTGTGTATACACCACGACTCTGGGAAGCCATTGTGTAGCAGATGAAGAAATTGAGTAGTTACTAATCAGTGATTTGACTTTGGTATTGGAGATTTATCAATTAGTGAGTGAATCTTCAAGATTCCCTTTACATTTTGCCACTATTTTGTTTGGTTTTATTACCAAAAAAAGAGAAAAGCATAAGCCCAACCATTGACCTTAAAAAAATGAAGTACCTAAAATAACTCTGAAATTTTTTTTCAAAGGAGAACTATTTATTAAGAGCAATGAAATTTCTTCTGGAATGTGAAATTTGGTTTGTTTTTTTTCTCCATGAAAATGTAGACCCCTCCACTCATTCTAGTTAACTGAAATAGGCTGGTTTTAATGTGTTTTAAACACAAATACATGTATGCCTGGCGTATGGTAAATGTATATGATATCAAGAGTATGACACAGGCACATATAGTAGGTTGAGTTCTGTCTTACTGTCATGAAATCAGTATCACGTAGTATATTATTTAGCCATTGTCTGTGAGTTGAATTTAAATCTTGTAGTGGTATTTCTTTTTACAAAGACTAGGGTTAATAATTCATGGAGACGTATCAAATTTCTTTGAACTTGAGCTTTAAAGGACGCTACTCCGTAAATAGTTTACCAAGCTAAAATGAATGCTAGTAAATCTAATTAGCACCTATGTGATGGTAAGGCACAGATATTAAACAGCTGATTTTTTTTTTTTTTGACTTGTCTCCTTTTACAGTATTACAAAGAGGGAAAAATAGATGCAGTATGGAAAATAGTTTGAGATTGTCTCATCAGTGTAGTCAGAGGAGGCAAAGGTTGGTTATTAATGCTGGCTGCTATCTAGGTGTATTGATTCAGCTTCTCATGACTTATAATGTATAGATTTGTGCTACTGACAAGATGAAAACTCCGAAGCATCAGCTGAGGAATCTGGGCACATAAGGCAGCGTACATGAGAGCTGCTTTTTCCCTTTATCATGCCGTTCCATTCCACTTCATTGTCAGCCCCTTGATTTTCTCAGACTTGTTTGTTGCTAAGGAAACCAGGTTGCCGATTGTCAGCAGCAGCTGAGCATACTAAGATGCTTTTCTGCTTGTCTTTTTATGAGCAAAAAGTTTAATATACTGCTGGAGGAGAATTTGTATTGAGGGTGTCTTGAAAGCAACTTTACCTGAGGTTTTCAAACAAAAAGAAATGTTCCAGCATTTAAAACTGGAGATAGACTAAGGAAATGCTCTGAGCATGTTCTTGGCTTTGACTTCCCAGGTTCCTTTAGAGCTGGTGTTTTTATTTTGGTTATCTTCTACCATACTGCAGCCCTTGCTGAAAGGGCCCTGTGCAGTCAGGTTTGTACAGCAGTTAATTCCATTGTGATGCTGAAGTGAGATGATGATAACTTCATACAGGACATAAATGCACCCACTACTATATTTTTTTCTTTGCTGGTCTACGGTGCTTGAATGAGAGACAGCAATTCTACAGGAAGAAGGTAGAATGATATGGAATGTTTAGCCAAGAAATGATGTAAGGATGAGCACATGAAGCATAACTGTAAATGACCTCTCAGGACATCTAATTTTAAATGATTTTGCAGTTTCCTTTATGTTCAAATATTATTGTAAATAACAACATGTAGAACTGTATATTTGTCTCTTTTTTTCCCCTTAGAGTTAATTTAATTCAGTGGATAGCACTTCAGATGGAACTACTTTTTCTTTCTTGTCAGGGAATCTACACTAGCAGAAGCAAGCACCTAAGAAAGTGTTGTGCCATTGATTCTTACTTGGATTTTTAAAATTTTATTTTTATTATTATTTTAAAAAAATAAAAGGCAAAATTTTAAAACCTATTTTAAGGCAGGTATTCAGTCTGAAACAATTAGCAAACCATTTGCCTTCAGTGGATCTTTTCTGGTTCCAGCACTAATATCTCAGGCTTTCTTGATGAGGATTGTTTGAGGTTTGTTTTGCTTTTTGGAATTGGTCTTGTACTTTCTTACAGATAAAGATACTTTATGTAATTAAGAATTTGTATAAAAAGCTAATGCATCAACTATTGACATTAAAGGCAATACAGAGGGAAAACTTCTCTCTCTCTGAATATTTGATTGCCTTTGAAATGGATCAGGTTTAGAGAAAACCAGGACCATTTAAAATACTTTGATATTTTAAGTTTTGATTTATAAATGTGTATCAGCATTTAGCAAACTATCAAAACAGCTTTTTTAATGATGGTCTGCTTACATGATCTACTGAGTTGTTGCAGTTCAGGGATTTTTTTGACAATTACTATTGAGAGACATTGCTTTCATTTCCAGTGTCTTCAGCAAACACACCTGCTATTGATTGTCGCCTGTTTAGAAACAGCCTCATTTTGGGTTTTAAAAGGTAAGGTTGTTATATGAATTCTGTATTTTTCCTCTGTACCAAAGTTTCCTCTCTTTTTTGTCTTGTTGAGCATGAGTCTGTCCAGTTTTTTGCCCCCTACTCCATGTTTTAAAAGTAGCATTCCAAGTCTAGTAGGGGATACTGTAGTTCCTCCCTGCTTTTCTCATTTTCCTTGCCTCTGCTATATATGAACATGCACTTGAAGCATTAAAAAGAATTTCACTACTCTTTGTTCTGTGGTATTTGCCAGTATATAAACTTAGGGGAGTAAACATTTGGGGGTTTATCTCTATTCACTTTTTTAATCAACAGCTATGCTAATGTAAAATTTCACTAAAGATTATCACTATTAACCAGTAAAGTTAATAGTGCTTGATGAAGACAAAATACCAGTAGGAGCCTGGCATATTCTGCTACATCTGCTAACTTTCTGTGCCCTCTGGTTTAATATGGCTCCTGAACACTCACATGTAACACCTAGTTCTGAGCTGCATTGTCAGGGCTTTATATTCACAGCCATACGGTCCTGTTTTGCAAGGAGGGTTCCTTGTGAACTTGCAAGGTTTTCTTAAGCTTATGCAAGTATATGTGAATTAGCTAGCACTTCTATCATGCACTGCTTGCCGCAGTCAAACATTTAGCACTGGGAACGATAGTTGTTTTCAGCATGCCTACGCCACAGGGAACAAGAGAAGTCACTAAATATTACTCTGGACCAGGGTTTGAAGACTGATTTTGTTATTTCCTGGAATTTTGTAATGAGTGCAAGTTAGAACTGTGTTTGGGTTGGATATTATGAAAACATAACGAGTGAATATGACCAAAATAATTTCCTAGTAAATTGCATGTTCTATCCAGCTGGTCCTGTTGTATCATGGGAAAAGGAGGAGAAAAAGCAAACCAGTGTTGAAATTTGGTGTAAGTTAGAGCCTACCTGGCCTTGGCATCCAAGGGATAAGTGAAATAATGTTTTAGATCCAGTTAGGAGTATATTGCTATGCCTTTGAATAGTCAGCCCCAGAATGATCTGTTTTGTATGTATTAATTAAAGTAACAGATTTTCTAAACACATTTTCTCTCTTTAAGTATAGATAAAAAACCAGTTGAAGTAGGACTTTCACTGGAAAGCAAACCTTGCCAATGTTTACCACACACAACCAATGCTAGCCTGAAATATCCCTGCCACTGGGGAACTGTGCAGGTGTGCAGAATGTGATTTAAAGTATCTTTAAAATGTCATCATCTTGCTAGCAAACTAGTTGCTAAAAATCATAGTCTCCTCAAGTGAAACAGTTACTCCCCTCGTAGTGGGAACAGTTGCTACTGTTATTAGCCATCTGGGCTAAAAAGTCAGAGTTACGATGGAAATTAAGGTTAGAGGTCTTTCAGTGTGATTTTTTGGGGGGTGGGTGGTGGCGTTTTTTTTCTCTTTTTACTTCAGCTGTCCTTGCCACTTTTAAGTGTGGCATAAGTTCTGTTTATCTGTTTTATTTTACTCTTGTTTGCTTTTCCTGCTACCTGGTTTCAGACACTGAGTACAAGGTTGCCTGCACCCAGATTTTACCCTTACATTATCTCTGAAAGCATGCCCATTCATGTTTCCTTTTCTGTTTTAAACTTAATGGCTAGAACAGCCTGAGCATGAAACTTGAAGGTATGATAGGAGAGAAAAGAAGACTATCTGCGGGTTTTGTAAAGACCACAGCAAAATTTTATGGCTAAATGCAGGTCTTGAGTGTTCAAATGAACAAAGTTCAGGATTGGAGTACAAAAGTACAGGGTAGGCACGCCAGGGACACATGAACAATGTCTGTGGCAGACTAGTTTATGGATTTCTGTTCAAACTGCTCTTCTCTAGTAACTACTTCAAAGTATTCCCATTCTATTTGCCTGATGTACCATTACTATTTCAGAGTCAAGTACTTTAGGAAATTGATGCATTTGATATCTGCAGTTCATTGTCATCCTGTCAGTGGTGGAGTGAGTTCACCCAACAAAGCTTAACTAACCTCACAGATGGCATTTTCTTTTCCCTCTATGTGGACCTGCATTTGACTCATTTTCAAATACAAGTGGCAGTTGCACAGAAAGAATAAATGTTTGATAGGCTTGAACCTCCTAAATAAAATCCTAAACTTCTGTGAATGCTTTTCAATTTTTGTGCATCTGTTCACACTGACATGTTATTTTCCTCTAATGAGAATTACAGGAAGATAAAATCATGCCATAAGGTTTTGTTCTCTTACCCTTGCTTATATTAATGCTGTTTTATAGTTGTTGAAAAGTTACAGTTCTTAAAAAGTTACAGCTTCTAAAGAGCATTTGGAAGTTCTGCAAATTACAGGAAAACATCAGGTTTTTAATACTTGAGACAGCTGGTTTACATTAAGATGGCAGGAGTTTTATACTTTAGTGAACTGGTTGACGTGATTTTTGGTTGTAACCTCATGATGTACAGAGAAGTGTTCTTCCCCAAGGTTCCAATCTGCAAGGGGAGAAATTCTATGTTTTGTTCTCTACTTCTTAAAATACTATGTGTTTTTCTCACTATAATGAACATTATACCTTAAGAGATTAGACTAGTTTCCTTTTTTTGCATAGTAGAAATGCATTAATAGCTGCCTGTAGTTATCTTGGTGTATTAAAAGTCTAATGCACAGGAGACTTGGATTTTTTTTCTAGCAAATTCCAGGTATCAGGTGCTTTCTGTGTAAAGTGCAGCTTGTTTGATTGAAGCTGATTTTCTTGAAATCCTAAATAGAGAAGTATAAAACAAAAAAATAGGATAAGTTAAAAGAGTTCAAAGACTAAAACTAAAACACTTTCTAGTCGTAAGTGATCTATTTGGAATGTTGCGTTATTTTAAGTTTTTTAGCAGAAATTTGGACCATATCTAGTATAGTAAAAAGTACTAAGCTTACTCTGTACAAAACTAGTTTAAGCAGTATGTGGCAATTACTGTATATTAATTTTATCTAAATAAGATCCTCAGTGTTAATGTTCTGTGTTGTTTTAAAGAAAGCTACAAGAGTAAAATCATTTTCTTGCTTTTAATTTGTTATCCTCTGCTGCCCTCTTCAGGTCAGATGATGTACATCTATGGAGCAAGGTAAGTGGAGATAAAACTGTAAATAAAATAGAGATTCTCTAGGCATTACATGTTTATGGTGGGTTATTGTAAATCTGAATTCTGAGACTGAAAATTGTAGACCTGATTAATTTGAGCAGGACTTCTGTCAGTGGCAGACTGTACAAGTGTATCAAATTGAGTTTTCAAATTGGACAGTTAAGTGAAATTGTGAAAAATAAAATGTGTTACCATGTCATGTAGCTTATGCTACTGCAATTTCTAGATCAATGTAGTTACAGCCGAAGATGGTTGTAGCTTCTGGAACAAAATCTGCCATGGTTGTGCCATCTGACATCAATTCACTTTCCTGCCCTCCCTAAACTTTCTTTCTATCCTCACATTAGGCTAATAAAATTGTAAGGCAGAATTAGTTTTCCGAAGTTTCTGTTATATGACTTAAAGCATCGAGATCAAAGCCAGATAAAAGAAATTACCTGGATGAAATCAAAGGGAAATTACTGATCATCTTCCTAACCTGCTTTAGGGCTACATTAGAAAGACATGGCAATATAACTTGGTCAATAAATTTTGCACAGCATTAGAACGGAGGAGATGTTGGCAGATACTACTTTGGATGTGGTTTCAGAATTTGGGAAGAGATGCACTCTGCTTTTTGTTGTTACACTTCAGTACTGTAACTGCTGACTAATAAAAGTACATTTTAGATTTTGCAAAGAAATCTTGGAATGAAATGGAAATTGGGATTTGGAAAGTCACTGATCAATGACTTGCATAAAATCAGTACAAGATTTTTTACATTTTACTACCTTTTACTGTTATGTGATGATTCTGGTGAGAGGATGTTTTTGTCTGCTGCCTCTATCCTTCCTTTTCTGCATTAAAAAGGGGAGAGCAGGGAAGGAAAAAAAGGGATCTCTTTTTGGTCCCATTTTGAAAATAATTTTGAAGGACAGTTAGAGAGCTGAACTAATGGTGGTCTGCATGTGAAGTAATACCTAGAGTTAATTCTGCTCTGCATCACAATGGAAGAAAAATAAATTTTGTTGTCTTCAGTAATATAGGAGTAAATACATGCATTGAATTTCTAAAATATGATATGCTAACTTGGGAAATAAATAGACATTTAGAAATAATATTACACATTTTTTTTCAGCAGTTCATCCCTTTCTGATATTTGATTCAAAAAAACTGTTATGACTTCCTGGGATTTTATTGCAGTGTGTATTGATTTGTCGTAGGAAGATGAGGGGGAAAGGGCAGAAAAAAGCTGTAGTTTTACTGTGAACAGTGTCAATGGTGTTGGTAGAATGAAAAGTAATACATAGGATATTCAGTTGCACATTTGGTATTTTCTGGCTTTATTTACCCATTTTCATCAACAATTGAAGGTGAGGGTTCCTTGTCTTTTGTCATTACTTAAAACACAGCACTTTGGCAGTGCGACTGCATCTCCTTCTGACTTCTTTGAGATTGCAGTTTAGAATCATGGGAGGTAAAACAAAAATTCTTGAAACACTTACAGTTTCAGTTTTTAACTGAAGATTTAAATCTTAAAAATTATTTAATTTCCATAAGAATAGTCAAATGGATTTTTAAAGTGATGTTGTTTAGGTTAAAGTATTTGTAGGTAAGGTGTGGGGGCTTTTGGGTAAATGCTTCTTTCCTTTCCAATGAAGTAAAATCTATATATTTCTTTGGTTTGCATGATGGATAAAATGAGTGCTAAATGTAGTTGAATGCAATTAATTTTTATGAACATATGTTATGTCATTCAAAATTGCACTTATTTACAACAGCTTATTTACAACTAGCTGTACTAGTTACCTTAATTGTGGCAGAGCATGATAAATGATGTTCCTTAATTTTTTTTTTTTAATTTGCTTCTTTCAAATATAAATAAAAAGAAGCTTTATAGGACAATTTCAGCCTTTTGGTAAACTGGAACATAATTGTAGCATCTTCAGGAGTGACATGGGTTAATATTTGCTTTAAGCAGTGTCTTAGGATAGCTGACTTCCTGTAGAATGGTATATAAACAGAATACTAGAGTGTTCTCTGTCTTAATGCTATACCTCAGAAAGCATTTCTGTTTGCAATATTTTTTCAGGAAAACCCTATTATTTACCAAAAAACCCCTTTGTGTTTCTTAGGGAATGACTATGATGTGGTAAAGAATAATACTTTAACAGAGAGATGCTTTATTATTTTGAGAATTCAATTTCAGATACTATTTGTCCTTGCTTGCTTCTTTTGGCTGCAATGTACGATTATTCTGTCTTACCAGATAACAGAACTGTTGTACAAGGATGAACGTTATTGCCTGACGCCTCCAGGACCAACTGGTAGAGTTTCAATTTCTATGATTGTAACTTATCCACAAATCCGTTCTTCTGTGTAATGATGGGTTTGAGGGATTACAACAGTAAACACTGATTGCTTCTTTTTGAAAGTGAAATTTGAAAACATGTTGGGTAAAATCCTGCTTCAAATAATCAGAGCATATTCTGTGAGATCCACAAGATACTTTTTTTTTTTTTTTAGAATTATAAAAAAATCTTGCTGATAATGATTTATTTTTCTAAATTTATAGATAAAAATGGAGATTTAGAAGGAATAGAGTATCAATGCTTAAACACTTAAAAAAAAAAAAAAGCAGTCGTTCAACCTACTTTTAGTAGCTCTTCTGATTTTGTGAGGTAGAATGGTACTTAATATCCCAAATCTTCTACCTTGAAATAAGTGTACATTTTGGTTTAATCTGTTTTTTTTTAATAAAGGTTTGTTTTTTCCCCCTCCTTTTGGAGCCAGAGGGGCAAGGAAGTATGGGGACAATTAACCTCTGATAAGACAATACTTGATGCTCTTCCTGTTCTTGGAAGGGCTACAGGACCCCATATATTTTTACACTGCATAGATAAGAAACTTAGCACTATTTGCTGAAATCTGTTCATCTTGATTTTCATTGGCTAATAGGCAGCTTCTTCAGTGTTAGTTGCTCTAATGGTTAAAATATTTTTGTATGCTATATTAATATTACAATACTTAATGTAGCTTGGTAATGGAATATAATGGGTAAAATGTACAGAATAAATATGCAAAGTGTTAGAAATCTGTTTTTTCTTTTGAGCAATGACAAAATATTTGTGGCAACTATTTGGGGTAGCAGGCAGGAAAGGGGGGGAAGGCCTTGGGCAGTACCACTTCTGTCACACAGTAGTGGAAAAAAATAGATTGAAGTAAGATTCTGTACTGAAAAGCTGTCACTAGGTCTGAAAATAATTAATATTCCTTTCACTCACCAGTTAGATATGTGCTCCCAAACCACATAATCTCTATGCCTCAGTGATCATTGTTGCCATTTCAGAGCCTCTCATCAGGGTGACATCTCACACCAAAATGATTTCTTATAAATTAATCTTGATAACATGACAGTCTCAGTAATTTTAGTGGAATGCTTTCTCTTGTTTTTTTCCACAGAAGCTGTTGGCTATTTTCTTTATCACTTGATTGACAGCATGAGTGACTCAGAGGTACAGGCCAAGGAGGAGCGTTTGAGACAATACTTCCATCAGCTGAAGAAGATGGTACCATTTCATTTTTTGCTACATAATGCCTGTCCTGCCTGACATGTATCTATTAGGTTTGAAATTGCTGCTTTTAAGTACAACCAGACCACTTCTCAATGACATTCAAGAGCTGGAGACTTGAATTACGTCTGAGATAATTTCTGTTAGACAAATTTCAGTTTGGTTGTGTTTCAAAACTCATATAATTTTTTTCCCCACCTCTTGGTACAGAATATAGTTATCCCTGCAGCCCACTACAGCGGCATTTGCAGACTGCTGGACTCCTCTCAAGTTCCTGAATTAATTAAGGTCTGTGGTTCTATAGCAATTACTTTGTATCTAAAAAAATCTCTGAATATATTCTCCTTTGCAAAATAAATATCTTCATGCAGTGATTATATGTAAGCCTTTTAACCTTTCCGTGATTTTTCACTGTTGAAGCTGGTTTCATTTCTAATGTGAAAGGGATACGTTTAATAAGTACTGTTTCAAGTCACTATAATAATGCTGCAGAACACAGCTTTTTTACCATTGCTATTATATAATTACCTTGAACCTTTTTAGTATGATATGCTTACTTAGAGATTGAACTTTGGGGGGATTAGTGATATTTTTGTCTTACTGAATTTCAGGATGCAAGGTTACTGTGTCATAAAAAATTCCTGCCTACAGACAACATTCCAGAAGTAAGTAAATTCACAGATAGCTATGCTTAAATTCACAGATAGCTATGCTTGTTCGTACTGTAATAATACTGTTTGGATATGGGGTTTAGATGAAGTGTAATCACTAGCTTTCAGATCATGGAAGTGTATTAATGTTATTTAAATCTACTATTTGAAGTTCAGGGGTTACTTTCCGGAGTAGGAGTAAAGGCTATCCAGGTTTTCACATAGACCCGATACTTAACCTTGGAGTTGGCTGAGGTTTCATGCCTCAGTTTCCCTGTCTGGAAAATAATTTTTTGAAAGTTCTAGTTAGTTAACAGTAGTGGTGTGAGGCTTAATTCATGCTTGTAAATTACAGTGATCCACTTGAGTGGCAGGAACCATATAAATCCATACTGCTCCTAATGGTCGAGTGTCAAGTCTTTACATTTCTGATCTGAGCAAAGTGGAGATGCAAAAAGAAACAGGCTTCTATTCCCTACTTCCCTGGATACAAAGAACCGAGTGTGAGAGAAATAGTAATGTTGACCTTTGTAGATATGTGACAATGTTGGGGTTTTTTTACTGTATTCTGCCTCAAGTCTTCAATTAGTATGTACTATTTAAACACATAAAAACACCCTAAATGATTTAAAAATTTCTTCCAAGTATGAAAGAAGAGGATTATTTTGTCTGTCTTTTATTAAAGTGATCCGACAAGTTGTTCAGGGAAGGGTGTTTTTGCAATTGACATTCTTTCTGTTACCTCCATTTAGAGTGCTAAACCTGACGTGTCTGCTTTGGAGAAAAAACTAGAAATGCGAAAAGCTGAAAACCAGCCTGTTACAGATGTCTTGAAACAACTCATACATGCTCTTTGTGAAGAAGAGGTATCTTAAGCAATGCAGAGATAATTGGAAACACATAGCTATATTTTTAAAGGGACATAAATGACTGTGTTATGGAAAGACATAGTTAAGCAAAGACAAGTGCAGTGCTTCAGGTTTCATGGTTTGATGCTTATAAATCAAACATAAGTGCAAAAAGCAATTAAATCAAAAGGTTAACTAATTTCAGCAACACCTTGAATGGCATGTTTTGGGGTTGCTGAAGTTTGTTTACAATAATCTGCAAAGTGAATGATAGTAACAGCTGTGATAGGTTTATCATACATGCCAAATGTCCTTTCAAGCCATGGCTCCGGTCTCTTATATCTAGATTGTCAAGCAACTGATACATGCACTAGTCATTTGCAATTCAAATATTACTAGGTTGTTAATGCAGGGATTGAAATTCCATTTTCCTGCAGGAGGAAAGCTCTTCTGAGATAAAGGGTCTCTTGCCTTCATTCGGCAGGCGTCCAGCTGTAGTTTACATTCATTTAGTGTGTGTCTGTAATTTGTGGGGTATCACCACACTTTTGTTCAGTTTCTTGTTCAGTATGATCATGCCTATAAAGCTGTATATATAGGAACAGTAACAGTTGTGCAGATGATAGCACAATATTCTCTGTTGCTACGAACACAATTTAGAAAGAGTTGTGTATCTCAGCTCTGTATCTCTACAATTTTGCATATGAAATAAGCCTAAATGCAAACACCATTGCAAGTTCAAAGTGGTCAAATGTATGAATAAGAATTTATAGAAAAATAAGCTTTCTATGGAATTATTAAGTAGTTTCTTATTCTTTAGAAAGTAGTTTTGTTATGTGTTTGGCAGTGTACCAGGTGAAAATGGTTATGAATTCCAAATAAATAAGAACTGTTTTAGAATATGGGTTAATAATGTTCATGGTCTCTGGATTAAAAAATAAAAAAAGTCTCTTACGTTAAAAAATGCAAGAAATATAAATGCAAAGCAAGAAAATTTATTTAGAAGTCGTTTCTCAAATTAATGTAAAAGGTGTTGTACAAAAACAATGTTTGCAAAACAGCTTTCACTCTTAAAATTTGCTAAAGCATTACAGCACTGTGTTTTTGTATGTGATCCTACACTACTAAAAGCACTATAGCACTCATGTAATTGCACACTGAATGTATAAGATTCATAATGTCAGATTGACTTTTCCTCTAGTTCACATCTTTGCTTTGTTCCTTTTTTAGAATATGCAAAAAGCCCTTGAAGTGAAAGCCAAATACGAACCGGACATGGTTGTCGGTGGCTATGCAGCCTTAATAAATTTGTGCTGTCGACATGATAATGTAGAAGAGGCAATGAACCTGAAAGAAAAAGTGTAAGTACACCGGCACTGAAACATGTCACAGAGATTTATGCTGATACACAGACCTTGTTGAATTAAGTAGGTTGAGTATTAACCCCCTCATCCATTTTTAATTAGTTTTCCCCAACAATGTATGTGCATTTAAAACAGTCATGGGTGTGGTTTTTGGAAACAAAAAATTTGCTTTGTGTAATTGAACATCAGAAGCAACCACTTCGTGTGGTCAGTATTTTTTTTTTCCTTTTTATTTTGAAAAACGCATCGCTACATAAGATGTGTCTTACTTTTGTTTTAAACATACATAGGGTCTAAATTGAAGTTTGTCTTAATTTACAGTTAAAAATAGGTACCTGTATTGTGTGTTCAAAAGCACCTAGAATGTGTTCAGAATGCAGGGCACCTATATTGTTTTTAGAATAGCAGTGTTTTGAGTAGCGTTATTTTAAGACTGTCAACGAGCATTCTACTTTAAATTTTTATATTCAGTTCCTTGTATCCTGACCGTAAAAGTTAGCTCCCAGCTAAAACATGCTATGCATGACTTACCCTGGAGCAAATTCTTACAGCTGATCCTTCTATTTGCCCCTTTCCCTTTTCCCTCAAAAGGCTCCTTTTGGCTGGATGCTGTAGTGAATTGAGAACAAGTTATATGTGACTCTCAGGTTCTCGCTCACCTGCACCCACAGAATCCTTGCTTAGGTTTTACAGTAGGTTGGCAGGCAGGTGCTCATTACACCCTGCTGGTGTTTGAAATTATGTGAAACGATTGAGCTGTGAATACCAAGAATTTTGCCACTCTACAAATAACAGTCGTGTATTGGCTTTGGCTGCACTTCTGCTCTCACACAGTCCCCAGAGTGAGCTTGCAGGAAGTGAAATTCAGTCTTCTGGAGTTCCACTGCGTTAATACATTTTTACTGACCTGCTTTAAGTGTAGCCTCATATTGCAAAGAAGTGTCTCTCTTGGATTGTTATAAAAAGAAACAGCAGAGGAGGAATTAACTTTTAGTACTTCCAGGGAAAAGAAACAACACATAGCAGAAACTTCAAAATAGTAGCTTTTAACTTAAGTGAATAGTTTCAATTTCTCTATCAAAAAGAATATAGCCCCGTTCTGTCATCTGCACTGTTTTCTTCCCAGGCTTCTGAAAAATACCTTATTTTATGAAATAACTACCAATTAATTAATTAAACCATCTTGACTCTTTCTCAGAAACATAACCTTTGGCTTTTGAGGGTGGCAAGGTGTGTGGATAATATTATTAAATCGTGTTCTAATGGTGCATCTTTTAAATTGTATCCGGTTTTTCCTTTAAGACTTACTATCATTTTTACCTCTTAGTGCTGTTGTTGTGTTATGTACTTTAAAAAATAAATCTTTAAGGTAAAGCTATAAAATGTGAGCCTTTGTTAATACAATTCTTAATGCTTTACTTTCTAGCTTCCCTAGGAATTCACCTGTTGCTCTTGACAGCGGAAAGTACGTAGCACTGCTAGAAGTCTTAGGAAAGCATGGTAGACTAGAAGGTAATCCATTTGCTTTCATTGTGTGTTTCTGCTATATAATAAAGGTATCTTGCCTCAAGAATAAAAATGTGAGTTGATATTAATGGTATATCATGTCCTGAAAAGTGCTTGGACATTTTGCATACAAATTTGCATGTGAATTCAACCAGAGATGCTTGGACAGTGCAGGCCATTAGTTTTAATGGATTGGCAAGCTTGTCATTTACATTTGCACAGCTCAGTGCTTTTTGCATTTCTGCAGCTAGTTTTTATTAGCATTGCTGTTTGGATTGAGTTTGAAGATCATGACTTATGGCACAAATTGCGTATGTGCCTAGACTAATGGCTTTGTTTTTGCTTAAGAAGGTCTGAAGGCTGAACATAAAACCTATAAACATAACCCTCTCATAAGAGCCAAGTACTGCAAAAAAATAATTTAACTTTTCATAAAGTATATATTTTTCTGTTACTATTCTTTTTTGTGTTTGGTATTGAATTTTATATTCAATCCGTAAACTGCCTGGAAATTTGGACTTTTTTAATGAATGTTCTGCAAACTGCCTATTTTGTATTTCTAGATGTTTGCATTAAGCTGTTAGCTCTTTCATTTTTGTAATTTAGTCTAATATAATTCTGTGGTTTACATGGTTTGGTTGATCTTTTTAAAGATCTCTAGACTGTAATTAGCTTTAAAAGGTGATTCTGAATATTGAGTTCTCTGATTTTGTAGAGTAACAGCTACGCTAGCACTATAAAACATGGCCCAAGCCTAGATGCAAAATGTAATGGTTTTATTTAAAACACTGTAAAATGAAACAAAAAAGGTAATACAGTTTTTTTCATGTAAGATCTGCTTTTGAAATTTCTCTTGGCCTCTTATTAAGCTTACTGTTAAAAAAATAATAAACAAAGCTGATTTGTCCAATTCATAATAAATCAGGTCATGTCTACCTCTACATTAAGCAGTTTGAAAATACGAGTTTGCTTTTAAGAGCATAAATGTCCCTCAGAAAATAAAATAATTCATAAATGTAGCCAAATGTAAAGTGGTCAAAACATTCTGTCTATGCAATAATTAAGAACATTATAAAAATGCACTTATTCCATATACAAAAATGTTTGTTTCTGCCTTACTAATGAAGCTTAATGAACCTAATGTTTTAACATGCAGTCTGTTAGAAAGCTTTCATTGGCTCTCCTTGGCTAATTAGTATCGACACAGCAAACAGGCCCTATCGGTATCAGACCATTAGTCTGGCTGTATATACAGTGTAAACATATCTTTATTATCTGGCCTCGTGACAAGCCATCTGCTGAAGAAACAATGGAGTGATTTAGCAGATGTTAGCATTGAACGATAAAAGCATCCATTTAGTAGAATCTTGCAGCTATAGGGCAGACTGTACAGGGTTATGTGGTGCAGAGTGGGCACACAGTTCCTATCTATAATTTGTAGTCAAAGTTGCAGCAAAATGATAAAACCATGCTATTGTGGATTTATAATTGTAGTCTCGTTTAGAAATGCAAGTAGTAATTAACTTGAAATCGGCATTATACACCAGAATTTACATTCCTGCTGGGTTTGAAATGCTGTTTTAATAGCAGTTTGTTTTCCCTACATGAAATTACCTAAGGGTCTTTTGTGTTGTTTCATTGTAGATGCTATTAACATTCTAACGGAGATGAAAGAGAAGGATGTTCCTATCTCAGGCAGAACGGTTGCATCTTTTCTCCGCATTCTTAATGCCGCTGCCATGCGAGGTGAAGTTGAAACAGTGAATCGATTACATGAGACCATTGCGAACCTGGGCTTGGTGCGAAGTGCTGCCCTTCATTCCCCTCTGATTACAGTTCACCTTGAAAAGTAAGCTATGCTTGGGCTTCAGATGAAACAAGTTATGATATTTATTTGTGTTCTGTGACCTGTGTACACCATTCACAGCTGCACACACATACGAATCTGGAAGTGCTTACACATATGCAATGTTGAAGTGATCTTGGAGCAGTAATGAACAAATATGTTGTCTTAATTTAGCTAAGTCTCTTTTCATCAGCTAGACATTGTGTCATGATCTCTGGGAACAACAGCTGTGTTTTATGGGCACATCAGAGTTGAAGTGGCTATATATTGGAATATGCTTATGAATTAGTTTGTTCTAATGTCTGACAAAATAGCTATTCAGAGCATGATAGGTGCAGTCTCAGCTCTTGTGGTGAAGTGGAACATGTTTTCACATCAAAACAGCATTATTTTGCTGTTTACAAAATATCTCAGGTGAGTTGCAGGGCGGTTGTTGAACACTGAAGTATTTTTAATTCATGTAATTCAATATTTAGATATCATTGCCGGTAGGCTGCTGTGTTGCTGAATTTAAAATTACAAGAAAATACTATCTAGTCTGTTATGTTTGAGGGGTTTTGCCTATATATACTTTTAATACTATTTATTAGAGAAAAGGAATTTTGTACAGGCATTCTGGTGGGAAGTATCTTTAATTCCATGTGTCATATTCCTTTGCATAAGTTTTTATTATGAGGTGTAGGATATTTGAGTTAACATACTTATGAACTATAACAACTTCTTACTAAAATTGAGGCAAGAATCCTTTTTTGTTTACCGTATGCACAATCCTTTTATTATTCTTTTGTGTGTCACTTTTGTAGTTCCTGGATTTTCGGCTCTTGCAGGTAGAGTTTATGAATCGATTTCTTGAGATTTGGTTCATGTAAATGAAATGTTACTGGCAGAAATATAATACCTATGAAATAAGTGAACTTTTCATAGCATCATGTAAGTCAGCCATGTAAGGGTTTTTAGTTCTTGTAGGTATTCTGGGTATGCAAGGTCTGTAAAACATTTTCTGTATTGAAAATTCTTGTAAAAGAGGTAACTCTTGGTAGATGTATGTACATTCTCTTTTAAAAACAGTGTTTTAGTGAAATGGTCAACAGTTAAGAATATAGTGTACATCTTCTCAGTCAGTGACTCTGCCTTGGTTGCATCACAAGCCAGGCAGATGTTTATGAAAGTAATTTAACTGCAATCATATGTAACTAATGTGTCGGAAAAATATCTGACATGCTTTGCAGCGTGCATAAGAGCAACTGCATTTTACATAATTGCTTTATGCACATTGACATGCAAGTTGTACCTGGTGCTACTTGGGCTCTCTTCACTTGAGGTGTAGTGTATGATGATGTACATAAAGGTGTGATTGTGTGTAGATGAAAAGGGGGACAGTAATGAGCATTATTTTAATTTGATTCGACATTCTTTTGGATTACAAGTTTTTAGTTAGTTTTTAGTTTCTGAAAAAGTTTTTTTTTTTATTAATAAAGGGACTTTTGATGAAACTAGATTCATGAAGGAAAAAGTAGTTCCAGACTGGAATTGTATGGCTAGAAGTCATTGGTACACACCTGTATAGCTGCTAATATATTTCATATCTATAATTAAAATGCAAAGTAAGCTAATTTCCAAGGGACTTTTTTACCACCTTATGGGTGGAGAGACTGCATCTTCTCCAATAGTAGACAAAATTTGGAAGGTTTTCTCTGCATAATTTGCTTGGGAGGAATAACTGCATTTTCACTGGGGTGTTTTTTTGTTTGGTTGGTTTTTTGGTGAGGGGGAGGTATTATGGTTTGGGATTTGTTAGTTTTTCTTAAATATGCTAAGAGTTTTTTTGAAAGTTATGAGTGACTGAAATAAGTATTAGTTGTTCTTTCAGTAGTAGTGCTTATTATTTGTCATTTTACAGCTCAGGTATCATGCTGAAATGTTGTCATTTAACTACAGGTCATCAGCATGCCTCTGAAATTAGCTCTGGGGTATTTTTAAATGTTCCACAGCAGTGATTGTACTAGTGTGTTGTCTTCTTAGTTTATTTTCAAACTTTTTAATTGCTTGTAAAGGAATCTCTGGTTCAACTTTTGAAGATTTCAACAATTGTAGGCATAAAATGTTTTCATCTACCCCTTTCTTCCAGTCCTGAATATTAAGTTCTTGTTAAAGGACTAGTAGTAGTTCTAGTGCAAGTTAAAAGTGACAATTTTCAGCAGATCATGGAAAAGAAAAAAACACTGATGATGGACAGCATAACTTTACAAAAGCTGACGTTCTAGTAGAATGGACATTTTGCCTTTAATATTTTGAGAAATACTTAAGTAACTAGAGAGAGAACTCATACTTACCTTGGGGATTTTCTGACAGTGAGTAAAGGGAACTACCCCCCTGCATTGAATTGTCTGATTTTTATTTATGACCTTGAACAGTTTCTCAAGATGGGAAAATCACATTAAAAATTGAGACAGTCCACATGATCTTGGTCTGTTATTTAATCTGATAAACCTTCCTTGGATTGTGTGACAAAAATCTGCTAGGATATGAAGAACTTGTTTTCTTAAAATACGTCTTACTTCTGAACTGTTTTTTCCAGCTGCTAATAATTAGAAAAACTTGTGTTACCTACACCATGTAAAAGTTCTTAAGATTTTAAGGATTGTAGTTTTGGCTTAAGTCCTCTACCAACTCACCTTTGAGAAAAGAAACAAAAAAAAATCCTCAGATTTGAAATTTACTAATTCCTGTTACAAGAAGTGCTCTTCAACAGAGGGAAGAAAATTTGCAGGTAAACTATGAAAGCATTTTGTTACAGACCATATGAGTAAAATATTTTGTAGTTTTAAGTCAGGGAACACAAGCAGTTACTATCTGTATTTTAAACGATAAGAATGCTATAGTTGGATTATTTTTCTTTAAAAATATTTAGTGTATTTTAATACAGCATTGTCCAGTAAAGCATTATGTGTTCATTTGTCATTAATCTCATATAAACCCATTTTGATTAGTTTCGTATGTAGTAGAGCATGAATGCAGTGCCTTGACAATATTCCTTCTTTTGTTTTCATGGAGTTAAAATCACCTGTGATTTTTTTGAGATAGTTCTGTAGCCCTTACAAGTTATTTGACTTGTATATGCACTTCTGAAAATAAGCATCTTTGTAAATTAGGTGATATATTTAGTGGGGGACACATAACTCTAGTGGGCAGAGTTTCTATCCTATTTTTTAGCGGCTTTATTTCAAACATTGTATTAAAACTCTTTACATGTTGCAATGAATATAGGGATGTTTGGCTCTCTTACTCCATTATTGCAATTAGGAATTTAGCATCATCAGTGCCAAAGGACAAAAGTGTCTCATTTGCCCTATGGGGACAGGACAGTGATAAGATGATTTTTCGTCAAGGATCATTGGGTCGTAATTAAGTTACATTCATGGCTATTGCTTTTTGAAGGATGATTGGTAAATGACAGGCTTCATGTGCTTGCTATGGACAGTGTTCACTAGGGTTTTTTCTCCCTCTGTCAGAAAATCCTGTTGAGTCTGATAATGTAAATGTGGCATTTTATTCTGAACAAAAGAGCAGGGAAATGAGCTATCTTGTCTAATCATTCAGTTGTTTAACACCGACTTCCAGTTTAGACTCAATTGGCTGGAAAGCACTTGACATGTGAAGTTAGTGCTGTTCGGAACGCATGTTTGAGTAAATTTTAAAGTAAGTGACAGCTAAATTGTACCTAGGGAAATTACAAAGCCTTCAACACAGTTAATTTTTTGGGGAGGATTAGTTGTAATTGCAATACCAGTCTCCTTGAAGATTCCTTAGTACATCAAATGAACAGAAACACATTTAGCTCTTTCAAGAGCCCGTTCTCTTTTAACAGAATAATTTTTGTAAAGCTGATTGTACCTTGCTGAATTGACTTCCCTCTACACTAACATCTGCTTCAGATTTGTAGAGAGGGATTTGTTTTACCAGGCTACCCTCCACCCCCACCCCAGAGAGTCCCTTTTTTCTTTCTACCTCTCTAGTGATTTCAGGTTTGAGAGCTTTTCAATCAGTAAACCCCTTAGGTAAATTGCCACTTCACTAAAGCTTTATGCATAATGTTGCAGCACTTCATTCCAATTAAAATCAATATTTGGAGTCTTATTTTTATCAGGCAGACTCTCTGGTTGGGAAAGTTGTTTATTACAAGTAAAAGGGTTAGATTTAGTGCTACATTCTTAAAGACGAGGGGAGTGGCTTGTTGAAAGTGAGGGGAGCTGAAATATCCCTGCACGGTCGAGCCAGTCCTGCTGCAGACTGTCCTTCAAACCTTCAGACAGCTGAGTAATTTTGGTTCTTCGAATAGCTTTGTGTGATTAAAATTGCCCACACAAATATTTTGGAAGATTGTACCCATAACACCTTGGACTTTATAGCCATTCTAAACAGAAACCAAAAGAATCAAAAAACTTGGTCTCTTAACCTTTACGTAACTTTAGCTGGAAAATTATGCCAAAGGAGGACTCTTCTGGGACTGCATAAGGGCCAAGCAGAACTCATGGCTGAGGCTCCTTCTGTCATTCAAAAATATTAGTATGTCTTCTTTTTTAAAAGAGCAAGTTTCAGTGTGCCAGAAAAATGCATCTAATCTCTAAGTGGAACAGGTATTAGTCCTGAGCAGATAATATTTGTGAGTGACTTAAAGCTGTAGTATCTGGCCAACTCAAAATGAAGCATGGATCATCTATGTTCACATTTTAAATGCTGTGTATTCCAAACAGATGCTGGAAATCTGATTTTTCCAACATGGCTATGAGTATATGGGCTTTTTTTTCCTTTTTGGCTTGAACCATGTTAATTAAATAGTAATTTTAGACCAGGCTTTTAACGTTGTAGTGTAGTAAGTATCCTTTGGGAGGATAAAAGGGTGTTTGACATGCATAACTCCTCAATGAAAGACTCAAATACTTTCAAACGTACAGCTGTCTGTTAGTTTAAAATCATTATATCTAAAGAGCAATTTCTTAAAATGTAGAAATTCTTTTTTGTGCAGGTCTTTTTATTATAGTTAAGCATTACAAGAAACACATTAAAATGTTACCTCTACTTGAAATTTGAAGCCTACAGTGAGTTCCTTATTTTCATTTTCTAAAAGGACTGTAAAAACTGCTTACAAAAGTAGCTGCTGGTACTTACTTGGAATTAACCGCAGTTTATGACAGTTAAAAAATACTGCAGGTTGTTAAACAAATCATACAGGCTCAAGTACAAGCATAAACTTGATCATTTTTTCTTTGCAGTAGTGGTACCAACAATTTCTTTGTGGAGTCTGAACTTCCCTACATTTTACTGGTTTATATTTGTCTTTGCCAGTTTTAGCATTTATATATTTTATAAACCCCATTCTCTAGTAAACTGTGGATGACTGGTTGGTTGATTGAATGCAACTGAACAAATATATTTGATTTCAATAGATTCACAGCAGTTGTAACAGTAAGTCAGTGTGTAAGATACAGAACTCCTTAATGCAGACTTAGGCAGCCCCTTTGAGCAGTAAGTCCCAGTAACAAGTACAATATTTCCATTTATTTTTGTCTCAGGTCTTCGCTGACTTTTTTTCTCAGCGTGTGCAGTATTAATGCCTTCAGAAGTATACATGTAGACACTAGAAAACTGTTAATGTTACTGCTTGAATGACATTCCAATTACTCATTCATTTATTGATAGCTTTGACCTAAAAACAGTCACTTTAATCCTTTAGGAATACAGCTGAGACAATACTATAGCTGTTTGAGCATCAGTCTGAAAAGCTAGATTTATCACTGAAAACTTTAATTTGAATGTATAAATGTTGTTGTGCCTCCTTAGAAATTGAGTAGTTTTCTGTAAAACTGGGGGTTTTTTTAGATGTTAACTGAACTTGCATCTAAAGCAGGAGAAAAATACTGATTATATAAATCTTTATATCTGACTATGGTAACTACCATAGTATTTCGCTTTTATGACAGTAATCTAGCCTGCAACATCTACTTGCAGTTTTGAAATTAACCTGTAATTTAGTCTTCACCCCAAATGACAAAAATTCAAATGACTCCATGGGGTGCCAGAAGATGCACTGTAAACAGGACTCAGTAAGGGGGATAAGGTAGAAATTCATCATCTTAGGTTCTTTTTAAGAATGCCAGTATAACTGAATAAAATTAATTCTTCTTCTGTGTTTTGCTCTTAAAAATTTTAAAAATATTAGCCTAGATAATGATAGTAATACATAGTAGTTTAGATAGTTCATTCTTTGAAAAAGCAAAATTTTTGCTGCACAAGAAATGCAGTGTGAGGAAAGGACATCTTAATTGGGCTTGTTTTAACAGTAATATCTTGATCTGTTAAGGTTTTGTTCATCAATAATAAGGTTGCTTCAGGAATGTTAAATCATTATTTCAAGTCAGCCTTTCAGCTACTGTTGTTAATTTTTAAATTTTTTTTTTCCGTTGGCAACTTACATCACCCTTATCGAATAAGGCTCTTGAAATCTAAAATGCAGTCTTACTGACTCCTTGGCTACTTACTACATTTTGTGTGTGTGGTCTTGGTTTATTTCAGCTTAAACCTTACCCTTCAAAGAATAACTTGACGTATTGTTTTACCAATGTTTCTGTGGTTGTCCTTGGTTGTTTTCAGTGTTTTTGCCTTGTTTTGTTTGGTTTTGTTTCAAGATTGGGTTGTAATCCTTTGGAAAAAAAAGGTTGCAGCAGATGATTAAGTACTGTTAGTTGCACAGTATGGAAGGCTATTTTACATTTGTTGTTACTGTGATTGTTTCTATGACTTTTCAGTTTTGCATTTTAATTATGTATACTTCTGAACGTGTTAATAATGTATACGTAGGGGAAAATTCAGTGAAGGATTGAGGTACCAAAAATGGAAATATTTTGTGTGGTATTTGTACTTGCTTGTAAAGGCTCCTGACTAAATGCATTTAATGCAGTCTTACTAGTTTAATGCACACTAACTACTACATGGATATACACTACTGCCATGTCTCTGTGACATAGATGGACCAGCATAAAACACATTTTGGTACCTTACTATATGGTTGATTAATTGCAAAAATTGTACTTTTTATAGCAGAAAATATCCGCTGGATTCTGATTTTGATATATAATGGAATAATGCTAACCATGGACATCAACAGATGATTTACAGGCAGTCTGTTAAGGTGTAAAACTTAAAAAGTATAAAGCAGTCTAAAGAGCTGTGGTTATCTGAGTTAACTCTGGCAAACTGTACTGAAACAAAAATATTGTGGAATAATGGTGCAGAACTTAAAAATTGAAAATGTCTAAATATAGACATAGAGGTAATAGAGTGTACATGGTATTACTTCTAAATGAGAGAATGAAAGCTGTTAAACACTTAAATGAATTTTCTTTGGAATTTGGGTTTTGTCAAGATAGTACATAGCATAACTTAAACATATTGTTCAAAAATTAAGTACATCTAATACTGAGGAACATTCACACCTTTGGCTAATTTGTGGTGAACAGTGGTCATGCAATCAAGAACAATACAGTTAAGGGGGGAGTAAACACTTGGATTGTAAGACTGCTAAATGAGTTTTCTGTGAAATTTTCAAGATCAAAGTGGTTTCAGCATGCATTGCTTCTGCTCAGAATGTTTTTATTTTTGTTTTGTTTCATTCCACAAGGGGTGACATGCCTGCTGCTCTGGAAGCTTTATTCAGCTGTTACAAGAAGTATGGTAAAATGCTTCAACTTCATAACATCTACTGTAAACTGGTAGAAAAAGGAGATGCTGATCTTCTGCAAAAGGGTTAGTTGCATGTAGTCAAATGCTGCTTGCTAATATGAAGCTTTTTCTGGGGCTTTTTCTTCAAGGATTTGTATATATTTTCTTCCAACTGAAAGAAAAAAAATTGTTTGTCTTTAAATGTGTAACTTAAGGCATTAATATGATGCCTGCATTCATCAGATTGAAAGATTGATTGTAATTTTAAACATAGAACAGCTCTGTTTCTATAATACATTATTGAGCTCTCCAAGATTAGTGCTAATACTTGCTCTAGCTATGTATGTTACTATTAAGAAACAAATTAATAGTAACACATCACAATAATAAAACAATACATCTGTTTTTCAAATAGCTGTGCAGTTCAAAAATCATATATCCTCACTTTCTGTGAGCAGAGCATGCTAATACAGTCTGTTTTGTTAAATGTATTTCAAAATGTGGTGCAGATAAACAGAAAAACATTTTAAATATGCTCAACCACAAAGCTACAGCAAATTATGTCATGTTGTAATCATTCTGTTTGTTTCAAAATGTATCCCCCTATAGCTTATCTTTTTGTGAGGCTTGGAAAATATTAGTATTAGGAATGTCTGACATAAATATTGAAATACATCAATATATTGAGTAAATTAATGAGTTTTATTCTGTCTTCAGTTTCAGATTTTATAAGCAGAGAATATGGTGACATGATGGCTCTTTATGATCTCTTCTTCGCCTTCTTGCAAACAGGAAAATACACAGAGGCCAGGAAGGTCATCGAGGTGGGATTTTAACTATAGTACTCTAATCGTGCAGCTATTTAGACTCTTAATTAGAAACATTTAAAGTTTTTAACCTTTAATTAGACTTGTTCTGATTCATGTTAATAGAATGCAATCCCAGTAATAAAAAAACCCCGGCCAGCTTTATTTTGTATAATTACAGTTCAGAAGAGAGACAGTCGTCTTGTACAGTGAAATTGTTTCCTCACTTTTTCAAATTTGCTCTTATATATCAAAATGATATTTGCATATTAAATATCGGATTGTGGAACAATTAAATTAAACTGGCATTCCTGGGTGTAAAGTTGCTAATCCTCTTTCCGAAGGAATTCTTTGTTCTTAAAAGCACTGGAATTTAATTTGCTGCAGACCATGCTCAGATTTATTTGTAATGCTTGTCTACAAGTTAATCAGCCAAACAAGCGCTGTCTGCTACTGTTTGGCATTTAATTTAGCATTTCTTCTCTCTCTCCCTTTTTCAGGATAGTAAGCAGCTTATAGGAAGTGGTAGGTGACAAACTTGGTCTATTTAGGATTAGTATACTTTATCTAGACTTGATTGAAATTGTGCTTACTGAAATTGATAAGTCAAAGGGGCAGCTGCAGAGTCTGCCCAGATTGTGATTATTTTTTCTTCTTAACACAGTCGTATATTTTTAAAATGCTGCATAAGTTTTCCACTTAGTGTATGGGAGGAGGCATTTTGCAGTAAAAGTAATAGTTTGTCCTCAGTGTTTTTGTGTAATGCACATACACAACTCTAACCTAATTTTGGGGGGTTTTTCCCGTCCTAAGACAAAGTATGCTTTTTCTCCTAGTTCCCCTTACGGCATTTGAAATACCAGCTATCCCTGCGTGAATTGTCTAATGGAATTCTTGCATTTAAAAAATCTTAACTGAAGATCTGCTTGTTTGTCTGTGATGGAACAATACTGTCCTGCTGTGGGGTGTGTGGATATTGCTAAGCACAGTGTTGAAGCATTGATATTTTTATTCTAAGAGGGTGTTTTGGAGCTCAAATTTTATAATACAGAAGAATAGAAATATCAGTATCTGACAGCAGATGACACTGAGGAGTTGAGTTCTTTTTACAGTGATTAAAGCATATAGGAGGTAAAAGGATGAAATCTGAGATTTGGAAGTAAAATTAAAGCTAAATGAGCAAAACTGTTACTTCATGTGATTTAGCAGCTCTTTCTTTGATACTGGCATTTAATTTCTCAAAATTTCTATTGGTGTCTGGAGATCAGTAATGGTGAATAGGATAGTAAGCAAGTTATCAAATTGTTGCAGCTTTAAACTTTTGTCATTTTCTTAAAACATGCCAGATTATCTCTGCAGATATTCCATATTTGGTGATTGATCATAAGTTACTACTAACCACAAATGTTTAGGCATAAATCTGAACACCAAATGTCTGGAGATTACATGGAAATCTTCCTGCCTTTTATACTAGTTGAAGTATTTTTTACCTAACTTCTCTGAAGTATGAATTAGAGCTTTGTTTATGCTGTTGAGGAAGAGCTGGTTTAAATTCCAGAATTTTTAGTAGTATAGGAATTTAGCTGGGAATAGTATTGTGTGTATTTTACTACTGGAAAGTGTCACAAAATCAATTTCTATCTGATGCGTAGTATGTTAAGTATGCATTTGCTATGTCACAATATGTTAAGTATTTTCAAAGAAATTATTTCCAAAAGGGAGGACAGAAATCTTAAAATTCATATTTTGCTGAAGAAGAAAATTGTTTGTATTGTTTTAAAACATAAGCAAGTTCTTATTTGCTTTTTTTGTGTGTTGGGAAGTCAAAGCCTTAATCAGTATAATGGGGAAGATGGAGTACGAGGTGTATGTGTATTCTTTTCACTAGTCCAATGGGTTTTGTGACTAAATTACTTCTCTTGATGGTCATCTCAGATTATTTTTCTATTTTCTTTGCTTATGAAATAACATTTGATGAAGGAGATCAGTTGGTACCACTTTCTCTTTTAGATGCTGTTGCATGTACCTTTAAGCACGTACTTTAATCAAGTATTGCTGGTTATGATGGTCAACTAATTTTAGTGATATTGTTTGTTTTGAAAACATCTATGGAATTAGTAAAGAGTATCTAAAAGGATAGTAATAAAGCTGGAAAAAAAGTCCTTAGGAGATAAGGAAATGAAGACTGTGCAGGATATGGTTGCTTAAATGGGATTTTTACTCATTGGAGACCACTGCCTCTGCTTGCTCTTGCTATTTTTAGAAATTAGAGGTACACTAGGTGCTTATATAAAACTTAGTGCCAAGTGCAAAAACTTGGAGCTTAAAGCCCCAGGAATGAAAAAGTAGTTCTTAAATCTCAAATCTTTGGTCAAATGAGGGTGGGTGACAATACTGTGAAAGGACAAAGGATAAGATTTGAGAGAGATTATAAAAATCAGGTCAGACTTGTGTATGTTACATTATCTGGCCACAAATGTATTGTGAATGCATATATATGCAAGATCATGCTGTAACGAGAAAGCTGAAAGCTCTGGGCCTCATCTGCTTGGTGGAAGAAGAGCAAGACTAATCCGAGAATGAGACTGTGAGAGACAATGAAAGGGAAATAGAAAGGAGATGAGGCAAAGAATTTGTCTGACCAATGCTAGAACAGCTAGACTGAAGCATGTGGTAGTTTGGTAGTGTGAGTCTCTTCTGAGAAGATGCTGACTGGAAGAGAAGCTGTGATTGAGAAGACTGTGGGGGAAGTGCAGTTTCTGAGGCATCATGGGGTTTATGTGATAAATTAACAGTTTGCAGTGTTGCTGGACTGCCTTGCTAAGCATTTGAAAGTCTTGTCCTCAGAGACAATAGTTACAAATAAAGTACCCTTGGCTGGTCTGTAGAGACTATTTTAATCTAGCTGTGCTTGGAGATTCCCGAGCTCCCAAAGTTGTGCTGGTAGATGCTGTTTTGCTTTACACTGAAAATAAGTTCTACCAATCTGTGCTGTAGTACATCAAGACATGATTTAGTCTTCTTAATTGCACCTCAACTGATAAGCTAGCTTTTGTCTTGAGTCCTTCAAAGATGATCATGTCAAAACAAAGTTGGCACATCTCTCTTCTTGCCCCTTACCACAAGGTCACATACTAGCTTGCTTTCCCTTGGATTGGCACAGCATGACTTCTATGTCATCAAATCTAGCTCTGGCTACTTAGGATTTTTTCCCTTACTTAAAAAGGCAGCTTAATTGCCTTTTGTCCTTGAATTTTGTTTTTCATAAAGAAAAAAGGAAGAAAATTAGGTCAGTATGTTTTGCCTTTAACTACACTAAACTACATTAAAACTAACGTAGGCTAAAAGAAAGGGATGTGAATTTTCAATAAATAGGATTAGGGGAAAAGTACCTTCTAGAAAAATATTTTCTTTACCTGTCTTATAAAATATTTTCTTATTTCAAAAATATTTAATCAGATCTCCTCCGGGAGAGAGGTCTTACATAATTATGTGTTGCTTTAGGTAGTAGATCAGAGACTCTAGAAGAATTGCTTGGCCTTACATTCTTCTAAGTCTGGTATATAAATGGTAATAGAATTTTTTAGAGCCTAGTGCCCCAGATCTCTGAGCTTCTCACCTGTTGCCTGTACTGGACACTTAAAAGTCCCTTTTGTTTACTCAGCTGTTGATTGCCACTTTATTAAGCACATGCTTAAGATCTCTGCTAATGTGAAGGTCATCCAGAAGAGTAGGACTGCAAGAGGGAGTGTTACACCACCTTGGAGGAGTTTGTTTATTCCCTGTTTCACCTGTTACTCTGTTTGTTTTCATGCTGCATGGAGGTTTACAGATTTCACTATTTACAGTTGTTAAAATATAGTTGTTATCTGCCATTTTTGTTGGATTTAATTTTTTGGTCTCTGAACCTTTCACGAAGATCTCGTAACTTGCAGCTGTTCTGCATTCATGATGGTTGAATATTTCTAGACTCACCCTTTTTCCTTCATTGACACACACTGAATCCAGTTATTTAAATACCCACTGAATCAGTGTCTAATGAAGCCCCTGTCCACTCCTGGCTTTTTCTGAAAAGATTTGTATCTTGTTCAGTACCATAACAGTTCTGCAGCAGAGGGTCAAGCAAGCCCATCTATAAATCTGCTTAGTGAACCATGTTTTCATGAAGCAGAAACGAACACTTCATTCCTGTGACTGAATAGGGAAGGTATTAAATTGATGTTAAATCCATTTCTATACTGTATCAGTAAAATCATTGCACCTTAAATGAAGTTTCATCGTACAGCAAAATACTTACCTAAATAAACCAAAACAAGCACCGTGTTCAGAAAGGTATCGGGTCACTTGCACTTTCAGTTGGGAGCTTATGGACTCCTGGTAGGAAGTAGGAATTGGTAGCAGTGTTCCACTGTCTTTGTGTTGTTTGACAGATACTTCTCAAAATCTTTCTAGATCAAATCACATCAGCTGTGAAAATAACAGCTGTTAATTTGCTCCTTCAGTGAAAGAATAAAAGCTCTCATTGCTGCTCTGGTTTTGGTTGTGATGGAAATCAAGATGAAGAGGATTGTAATACAGGGAAAGATCTCAGAACTGGATGGCAGAATTTTTCGATAGAAGTTCAACTTGTATGGTTTGTTACGACCAGAGGAGCCTTCCTTGAAAATAGCCATGGATAGTGCATGGCTTCAGAATTCTTTTAACCAGATTTTAATCAAGTGTGATACTATCTTCATCTACTCTCATACTAAATATGTTGTTTATATTTAATAATTAAATTTATCATACCATATCCCACATATCTCAAGACATTAGTGTGAAGAATTCAGGGACAAATGGTTGTGAAATAGTTTAATGTGAATAAATGCAAGAAAAGGCATTTGCTGCTGAAATCTGGGACCTGACAAAAGAACTGGTTTGGGTGAGTTTAGTGTACAGGAATATATCTATCAACAGATGTCAAGTTAATTTGGGAGGTAAATAGATTTAAGCAAAGAATTGTGACATCCACTGTCAGCAGACCTCAAGATACCAGTTGCCATTGGATTTAATCTACCATAAAAACAATGAGAATATTTTTACATGATATTGAGAGATTACAACCTTCTTTCATCCAGATTGCTTTTTTTAAGAGTCTGCATCATAAAATTGAGTCCTGCTGATTTTATGCTGGAGATAAACTACCAGGAGAAGATGCTTTCTTGATTTGTGACAGCAGGATTGGGGGAGCGGGGGAGGTGCAGGGGTTATGTGTAATTTAGTGATGGTTATATCTAGTGTCTGAATTTATTTACAAAGACTTATTTTTGGTCCTGTTGAGAAAAGAGTGGAGGTGATTAAAACAAAATTTAAATGTTTGTGAACAACATTGTTTTAGATGATGGTGGTCTGAGATTCGAGAATAGTTTGTAGGGGGTGTAATAGCTTTTATTAAAGTAACTGGATACAACTGAGAGGGAGGGGAAATACTGTCTTCAGTGCTTTTAAGCACACAAGCCCGATAATTACAAGAAAAGATTAATTTTTAAAATTATTACTATTGAGTCCTATTAGTCCAATAAAATCATTACTTCACCTTCTGAAACTGGACTCTGATACAGTTAATTATTAGTGAACTTGGATTTTCTTTCCATGCCTGAATGTATGTGGGTTAATTTAAAAAGAGTTGCTTACTAGTTCAGTGCATGTGATTTAGAAATTCTTAAGTATTCCTTTCTTAAAGGGAAGGGGTATGTTTCAAATAAGTAAATTCGGTAAAGGAGATGACTACTAAAAAAATTCCTTCCCAAAAGGCAGAGGGTAATGTGTTCAGAATGTGGGATTATGGCAAGAGCTGTGCATCTTTTCTTAGCTCCAGGGACTTTGTGTTAGAAGGAGGAGGTTTATAATGCTTTTTTTTCATTCATCATACACTGTAAAACCACATTACAAGGCCAGAAGCAAATTTTAGCTCTGTTTTGAATCTAGGATATCCTTGAGGACTTCCTTTTAAGCAGGGCTTTTGTGTGTTTTTTATGTCACCTTTTCTTCCATTGTGATTATTATTGTGAATGTCAACTGATTTTTTTCATAGTAATATTTCACTGCATAATTTATCTTGGGAATCTGAAATTTATCTGAAAATGTAAAATATTCCAATAGTGATTAAATGTACATCAGTTTCAGTTGTCTTGAGTAATGATAAAGTTGTAAAACTCTATCCTGTTTTTATTTTGGTATTTTTGGAAAATTATCAAGTTGCCTTACAATTTTCTCAATGTTTGCCTAACATAAAGCAGCATATATTTCTCTTTCAAGTAAAATAAATAAAACCATGAGTATTTACTCAACAGATACTTGTGTTGGTAGAGTCAGTGAACTGTGAAACTGACAGAAGCTTTGAAGCAAATACATACTTAGGAAGAAAAAAGCCACAAACCAACAGTACAAACTTTCCCAGTGGAGACTGCAACCTTTGTATTTTCTTATGGTGGACTACTGCTGCTTTTTACATTAACATTGACCTAGCAGAAGTCGAGTGGTTGCTACCTTGTGTGATTGTAAGATAGGAAGAAAGGAGAGCATGAGCTTGAATTCTAATCAGTCCCAGGAGGAGAGTTAGTGAGGATAGATGTGTAGACATATATCCCTTTCATTAAATGTCTGGTACTGCAACTAAAATATTAAATACACTATAACTGAGCAGGTTTTGAAGGCATGACTTGCAGTGGAGCAGCTTGTAAGTTTCAGTATTCCTGTGCTGCATTAGAGTACTTGCCTTCGTTATCAAACATGAAAAATAGACATATTGAAGGTACAGATATAATTGTATTCAAGCTTACATACAGTTATCCCTTGCCCAAAAAGTTGAACAGGAGTTCACATATTTTAGATGAGTTTCTTTTTAAAGAAATCACTATTATGGTGGTTGTATTTTGTTTAGTCATATTTATTTCTGGGCAAAATTGCTTATAAAAAAGAAAAGTAATTACTCCTTTTTTGGGGGAGTTTGCGAAGTTTGTTTTTGTTCAGCAGGAGTAAAGTGAGTGAGGGTATCTTTCTGTGCCATCACCAAAGAAAACAGTTTTGAAATCAATAAGAACTAAGCTTCTTTCAAAGTGGAAAATTTTGAACTTGTAGAAAAAGTATTGCTTCCACTGCTAGCCATAAACAGCTGTAGCTGTAGTGTCATCCTGGTAGTACAATGACATAAAGAAAAGCTGAGCTAGGAGAGCACTAATATGTTTTATTGGACAGTTGATATGATTGCAACAGGAAAGATGCTTTTTGATGCACAGATTAGTTTTAGATCCCTCAGTCTCTAAAGCTGGATCTTTTGTGAGCTTCTGGACTACTCCATAAAAGTTCAGAGCCAATAATCAAAATAGTTTTGTTTTTTCTGTGTATTTGACAATGATACTTCACTTAGACTTTTTTATAAAGACTGTAGTGGAGAAATGCAGCAAAGTGGTATACTTTCATACATATGAACTCAAGATATAAGATTATTTTTAAAAATAATATAAATGTGTTGATTTGTATTTTTTTAAAAATAATGCATTGTTATTTGAAAGTAAAGGAATGATTAGCAAGGGAAAAAAACATAATAGAAGTGCAAAATAATTTTAACCATCTCATCTAACAACTAGACTAATATGGCTACATAAGGTACAGAAATTTTATATCTGCATGTTCTTCTAACTTTCTGATTAACAAGTGCACCTACTGCTTAGTAGAAGTGAGGATTTATGCCACAAGTTTTAACCTAGGGGGAGATCCAAGCAAAACATCCAGTGTTTATGTTGATGACAACTTTGTTCAAATAACTGGCCATGCAGAAATATCCCAGGCTTCATTAAAGCTGTATGGAATTTGTGAGATTTTCATAGACATTTTTGTGGAATCAGGAAAAACTCTGTCTTTAAATTAAGAACTTCCCATCAAGTGTTGTGTTTTCCCTGACGCTTATGCTGGAGAGAGCTGTTAGGAATGACATACATCAGTTCTTATAGATGTCTGCTCAAGGCTGTCTGCTTGGAGGAGTAACGCATTTTCCTGCAAGACATTGCTTTGGCATCTAAATCTCAGTAACTGGTTCTGGTACTGGTAGCATAAGTCTGTTACTGCTGCTGATGTAACTCTTCATGAAATGTTCTTCTTCCTTTAGCAGCATTAGCTGTCTCTTACTATTACTGACTTTTTCAGCTGCGGAGAGAGGAATGAATGGACCTACCCTTCCAAAGAATACCATCAGGAAGTACAACATGGATGGCTTTTATAAAATTTGGCTGTTTCTTTCCAATATGTTTGAATTGGTGAATAGAGTAGAACTGTTTCCCTATGAAAAGACTGAACTTTGCAAAGAAAATAAGACATTTTGAAGAAAACATAAACCACTTGAGGTGGTTAGGGTTAAACTTGAATAGTTAGAATTTATGTGTAATTCACAATGAAGTTGTATCATGAAAAGCTGGGATGAGTTGACTGGTATTGTAAGAATTATTTTGCCAAACGGTGCACAGTAGTTATTCGTGAAAGTTGGAAGGTTAAAACAGAAGCTCTCCATCTCACATCATGTATATGCCAAATGAAAAATGCTGCTGATGGCTTTTAAACAGTTATGCAACCTAAGCCAGCAAAAGTGGCACTGTTTTGGGACAGTTCTCAACTCTTAGTTTGCTGGAAGTCATCTTTTTGAACAGGACACAGGGCTTCTGGTCTGTACATTTGTCTTTTGTGGTTTTCTTTGTAAGTAAGTTTTGTGTTTAAAGAGAAAAAGTTTTATTTAGGAAGGTGGAGAGAAGTAAATAAATATTTTCATGTGTCTTCTGTAAATTATTTAACCTTTTTGTCAGAAAAGCTTTTTTGAAAGTATAAAACCAGTATTGGTCTATTGGCTGTAGCAGCTACAGAATACTAATGTAAACAGAATTTGACTATTTCTATCATTATTTAAAAATCTGGAAAAACATCTAATAGATTCCTCTCTGACAGGTCAGTATTTTTCCAGACTGTCTGTTTTCTCTCAGCTGTAATAGGAGAAATTAGCTCAAATAAAAATGTTAGTACAGAAAATCTGCTGATTGGACCCCTTCAATCACCTGTCTGAAGTGACTGGTTCTCAGAAGGAGGAGAATGAATCAAAAGCTTTCAGTGTGTTAGGACTGTTGCATTTACATGATTTTTGAGTGCTGCTTGACAAGAGTTCTTCCAAAGATGCAGCATGTTTCTTCCTTTCTGGTTAGTGTTCCTTTCTGTGTGGGAAGGTGTAGAATCAGTGAGTAAATTGGTGTGGGTATAAATGTAGAGTAAGTGTAATTGACATAGAAGTACAGAATAAGCTGAGTTGGAAGAGGCTCATCAGGATCATTGAGTCCAACTCCTGGCCCTATGCAGGACACCCCAAGAATCACACCATGTAAAAGTGTTGATCAAAACTATGATTTCTATAGGAGATACAATGAAGCAGCTGAATTCTGCTTAGCCTTGAGACGAAACAGGGAATTATTTTATATACTACTCATTAAATTAGTATGAAATTGAGAAAATAAAGGCAAATCAATTGTACATCATCTTGTAATACAAAATCCAGAGGTTTCAAATGAAGCTAGTAGAAGTTAGGGTGAAAACTGTCAAAAAGTTGGTAGTATTATGGTTGTTTTCTGCAGAAGATGGTGGAGGCAACCCATTGCCAAAAGATCTTCTGAATGACAAATCTTGTGGGGTTTCAGGGGCAACCAGAAAAGCTGATGAAAGAGAAATCACTTACTAGAACCAGTGCGGTCCACTGAACCTCGGGTAGATGGAGAGTGGAAGAGCATTAAAAAGAAAGTATTGCTGTGTTTTCTGACATTTTATATTGTATAGTTACTGTTAGGGAGAGGATAACAAGGTTTGATTTGGTACAGTGCGACTGTTTTATGTTTCAAAAGGATGTAAAAGCCAGAAATCCTCTGTTTGGTTTATATGCTAGATGAATTGCTTGAGACTCTCAAATAAAAAATCCCAACAAAAGAAAGAAACCACTAAGACTCAATGTAGATTTTTTTTTTTAGTCCATTGAAACAAGGAAGACCAAATTTGAAATGGGAATTTGGGAGAGTAATTAGAACCAGTTTTTTACTTAATTTTTCTTTATTCCTTCCATTTTTTTGTTCTTTATTTTAGTCTGCTGTATTGTAGAAACACTGCTTGCTGCTAAATGCAATGTTTAAAATTCCCTAAGATTGTAAGGGATAAGCTACAAATATGGACTATCAGGCAAGCCCTGGAGATTTAGTTAATCTGACCTAGATGTTCTTTTGATGATTGAGACCTGCAGTATGTGAAAACACTTCTCAATTTCAAAATGAAACACAAGGATATCTGTTGTATAACTCAGCTGTCCTTGTAGTGACAGACACATCAATCATTTCTGAACAGGAAAGGATTTACTATAAAAAGTTTGTAGCTTTTGAGCTGCTGAGTTCATTGGCATTCGGATCAGCACTGATATTGGAAGTTGTAAGTGAATTCAGCATTTGAATTTTACCATGTCCTAAAGAGGATTAGCTACAAATGCAGGCAACATACTTTTTTTCTTTTTCATTTTCAAGAGCCTGTTGTGTATCAAGAGCCTGTTGTGTAAGATGTTAATTCTTGACTTAGTTTTCAGCATATTTTATGTGAAACTGCTTGATAGCTCTCAAAAAAAGCGCTGAACAGGTACCTATAAATAAAAGTAACTGTGGGGAGGGGAAAAAATGACAAACAACTAATTGGGAAAAAAAACCATGTACCTGGAAAGCTGTGTTTATATATACTGCTTTTCAATACTTGGGAAGCTACTATTTTTCTGTAACCTCCTGGGCTGAGACTATTTTAACAGTACACCTAAACATACAGAGATGCTCTGTGTGGAGAAACTGTGGGGTTAGCATCCTGTTTTTTGCAAAACCTTACATTCACTTCATAGAATGGTTTGGATGATTGGTAGGATTATATGGCCTAACATTTACTATGCAGAACACTGTTTCCTATGTATTTAGCAAAATTTAAGAGTTTTCACTGAAATTTTGCATGCTGGTTTTCTGGTGTATGCTGAATTAGTTCAGAAAGATGCAAGGGTAATAATTCTGTATTTGAAGAACATGGGAGTAGGAAATTATCTATGTCTACAAGAAAGAAGGTAAATTCACGTTTCTAATGGTAATTGCTTCCACTGTTTTGCAACTGAAACTTAATATTTCTCACAGCATTTTGTTCAAACTGCCTCTTTTGTGCAAACTGGCATTCAAATTTTTAAAGTTGCACTTCACATGTAAACAGTAGAGATTTCTAACAATATTAAAAGCTAAAAGCCTTCAAGAGTCAAAACACATGTTTCTCTGTAGGGGTGAGCAGACAATTCCTTGGAATTACTTTGAGCTATATTAATGTGAATCTGGACACCTGAAATAAAAAGCAAAGTCCATGCTGTAAATTATCTTTGTGCTAAAACAAGATTGTATAAAGCAAGTAAATCCAAGTATCTGTACTGGCATCTGTACAGTATGTTGGCATCACCGAATGGTGATGGTGCAGTTCAGAAGCATGGTTTTCTAGCTGCTGAGTTGCAGTGGTGTTGAATACAGATATTTCATTGTGAAGATAGTTTGGAAACGTTTGGTGTAATTCTTTACCATGAGTAATACAAAGGATTAGTACAGGTAACAGCAATAATACCCTATTAATGTGGTGATAGAAGTTATTTAACATTTCATTTCATCTGAAGTGTATTTTAAATCAGCTCTCTCACCAGTGTTCAACCAAAAAGGAGAATGTCTTGAATAAGATGACTGCAGTTTTTATGTCTCATAAATGCAACCTAACATGATTATTTGTGAGCTTGTAGTTCCATTTTGATTTCAAACAACAAACAAAAACTATGAACTTTTGTTATGAATACCTGTATTATGTTTATTTTCACTTAGAATGTTCTATGTGCAGTAATGTATTTCTTCTTGTGAAAATATTTTACAGACTCCTGGCTTGAGAGCACACCCTGGAAGATTGCAGTGGTTTGCAAAAAGGTGTATATTAAATAAACAGGTATGTGACTCGTATGATGTGTTCTATGGGACTGTCATTTGTTCCAAGAAAAATTGTTTTGAAGTATTTTCTCACTTGATTTTTATGTTTGTGAAAGGACATGTGACAGGCTGATGAGGTGAACTTAATCCTGGTGTATACTTAAACAGAAATATTATTTTAGCTGAATGCACACAGCATGTATGTGCATATATATAGAAAAATAATTGTTTGGCTGAAGTATAACTATGTTCTTCCTTTTTTTTGAAGATGGAAACTTTGGAACAGTTGGTAGAATTAACTAAAAATCTCTTTGAATGCGATAGAGATGAGATGTACTACCACCTGCTTGAACTGTGTGGTAAGTGAGCTTGAGATGTTTTTCATGTTTGTAATCAGTTTTCCTTTGTGATTGGAGATGGGACATAAACCTGAAGATAAGCCATATCTTGATACACAATTAGTCTGGTATTATTTCTGAGGTGTCTTGTGGGGGAGGAGAGGTCAGGGTTTGGGGTTTTTTTCACCTGCAGAACTGAACACTTAGTATAGTGTGTGTGTGTGTGTATGTATGGATGGATGTTATGTCATATAGACTTACTTAGCACAAGTTTTTCAATCCATGCTATTGTCTGGTGTTACAATTTGAAAGTTAACTCTGTTTTGGCTTTCAATATGCTTAGAGAAGAAAACCTGCTCATCTTTTATCTTCATAACTGATAAAAATCTGGGATCTCCTGTAATTGGATCTGGTTCTGAAAGGTGCATGTATTTTTTTAATTTACCTATTTTTCACCAGCCACAACCTAACTTTTGCATCATTTGTAGGCATGAAACAGTTTTTAAAAATGAAGGTTCATTTTTGTGCTACAGACTTAGTGTAGGATGTATCTTTGTAGTTTTCCTTCCTCTTTTCTGTGTTTTTCAGTCCATGTTGGTTTTCTTTTTCAGTGTATTACACTGTATTAGAAAGGATTAATATTATGGGGTTTTATTTTAAAGTACTGAAAAAATTTATTGTGTTAAGATTGGATATGGAGCACTAAACAGTAAATTGGGACATAAAGCATTGCAGGGATTTCTGTGTACTTTGGTAATATATGTATGTATTCTATACATTATTGAGCCATTGCAGCAGTTTGATACATCTGGAAAACTTGCTTTTGAGCTTGAAGTAATTGTAGGCTGTTCTCCAGGTATATTTTTGGTTGGGTAGGACTTCTGATGCAGGCCTCTTCCCCACTGCACTTAGCTACAGCAGGAGAAGACATGAGGACTTGCACAAAAAAAATGGCCAGAGACCCCATGAGAACTTTGCTGCTTTTCATCTTCTGAAGCCTTGGAAAGCTTCAAAGAAAACCGTAGTGTTACCTAATTCTGGCTTTACACATACCGGTTCACCATCAAAAATCAAGTAGGCCTGAAAATCAATCTTGTCTCAACAGGGAGAGAACGTTCCTATTTCTCCACTCATCCTGTTCACCTCTGGCAGTGACTAAGTCTGACAGTGTGCTGCTAGGAAGAGAATCTAAGAAGATACAATTCATCAAATTCTGTCATGCAAAATCTTCAGTCTTCTTTCAGAAGACAGAACCAATTCCATCTATTCAAAGAAGTGGAAAACATTTGTGGGTTTCTGTCACCATGAAAGACAAAAGCCTTGCATAATCCTGCTTTCAACCATTTTAGATTACCTATCAAAGCTGCCCCATGCACAAGTACAGTAGGACTGTCATTGTGTGCCAAAGCCATAACTTCACATCTATTTTAGGCATATAAAGAAAAGATATCTAGTCCAAGCAGTAATTAAAAACATTGAAAACAAGGCATTTGGGTTTTTAAAATCACAGAATAATTTGTACTGGAGAAAACCTCAGGAGTGTAAACCTAGGCCATTTCCTGGTGCTAGGATAGCTCCAAAGTCAGATCACATCGTGGCCTTGTTTAGTAAAGGTTTGGGTGCCTCCAGCAGAGGAGATCAAAGAGGCTTTCTGAACAACCTGTCCCAGGATTTGATCATCCTCACTCCATTGCTGCAACTTTCAAATGTCACCTTTCGCCCTTTGCTCTGCACTTGTGAGGAGGGACTGACTCTTGAAGAGTCAGCAAAGAATTTACAAGATTTGCATGAATAGTAGGAGAACTAAACCTGATTTGAATAAAATACCAAGGCAGTTTATTGAGAAGGATGTTTCTGCTTTAGAGAGCTCATTTTTAGCAGAGTGTAAATCAGTAGTGTCTGAGAGTCATAAATGCTTCACAACTGATGACTGCAAAGCTACAAAGTGTAAAGGCAACAGCAACCTGCTGTAGGTAGTTAAATAGTAGTTAACTGTTTATTTCTCATAAAGTCCAGCTTTCTATTTATTTGCAATCCTGTACAATGATGCAGATATAAATGTCAATTAACAATCAAGAATGATAGAACTGATGAGCTGGGATGATCACTTCTGCAATACTTTTGAGCTGATTTCTCATTTATCTGAAAATTCATATAATCCTTAGGGTTTTTTTCTGGCATCCTCTATGCATTAAAACTTTTCGAATTGATGATCATATGAAGCAGAAGTACATGATTAATTAATGAATTATTTTCCGAAGACACTATTTTGAATAACTTCAGATATGGTTGTATATTCTAAATGTGCTTTTATCTGAAGATTTTAATCTTGTTTCAGACAGCAACAAGGACTGGGGAAAGGCTGAAGCTATTTGGACTAAAATTCAAGAAGAAAATATTGTTCCTCGTGAGAAAACACTAATTTTACTTGCTGATATATTTGAGAAAAATGGTCAGGTTGTTCCATTTGAGGTACCGAAGGTAAATGGAGTTTAACTTTCCTAGCTAATAACACTTAGTAATATATTTCTTCTTACTAAAAAATATTAACACATAGCATTACAGTAATTTAAATGTTTGTTTCTTTTAAAGGTTAGGTCTGAAGGGGACAGAAGTGCTGCTACTGGGGAAGAAATGAAAATAGAGATGCTTTGCAAGAAAAATAAAGCAAAAGGTATACTGAAATCCACTGTGGGTTTTTCCCCCTTCCACATTAATTTTAAGGTTTCAATTAACTGCAGAGCTCTCCTGTGCAAACTTCCCAGTCTCTGCTAAAAACAGAATTAATTTATGTATGGATGTTTGCCTTTGTATATAGAAGAATGGAGTGTATTTCAGTGCAATTCCTTTGATTTAGTCCGTGTATAATCATTAGAAATCCATTCCTATCCATCTCATCCCAAAGCAGGGTGACAGAAGAAGAAACAGCTTACTGGACCTTGCAAAATGGGGAGGAAATCACAAAATACCAGAACGTGTCAGGTTGGAAGGGACCACAGTGGTCCAGCCGTTTTGCTCAGGCAGTCTCCTCCTTGAGCACATGGAACAGGACCCTTGAATATCTCCAGTGATGAGGCTCCACAGCCTCTCTGGGCCATCTGTTCAGTGTTCAGTCACCAGTACAGTAAAGAAGTTCTTCCTCATGCTCAGATGGAACTTCCTGTGCATCACTTTCTGCCCACTGCCTCTTGTCCTATTGCTCTGCTCCACTGAGAAGAGCCTTGGTCCAAATTAGTTCATTTCTAGTATTTGCCAAGGTGCAGAGCATTTGAATATTCTGGAAATCCTTACTTTCTTCATTTATACTGTAATAAATAACTAGGTACGTCACTTGAAAGTGGTATAGAAAATAGAATTCAATAGGTTTAAAAATTAATTTTGCTGAATGAGGAAGATTTATAAATGCAAGACACCTAGTAATTTTCTTCTCTAAGTGTAATCAGTATATTTTACAGGTTGGACACAGATTTTTAAGCTCTGAGCTTTGAAAAGAAGAATGTATCAGTCATTCACACATTTAACTTACATTGTTAGTGAAATTACCATCTAGAGTTATTCAGTCTAAATATTCAGTCTATTTGGATTAGGAGTCTAAAGTTGGGTCTGGACATTCTGCGTACTGGGAGCGCAATATCATGTTATGAAAATGAAATTAAGAATCGTGTATTATGGCAGACATTGTGTTTTCAAGAAATTCTTCATGCTGGTAACTTTTGGGTCTCCCAAGAAAATGAGAAATACAGAAATATTTTAATTGAAAATCAGATTAAATCAAGGTGATGCACTTTATGACATTTTCACACAAAAGTGTCCTGTGCCTTTGGTATCATAAATGATAAAGTGGAGAGCAGGAGGAAACTACATATGCCTTAGACTTGGCCGGGAGACTAGTTTAAAACAAAAATATAAAACGTAACTTCTGTTATTACTTTGGATATTGAACTTAGCAATAAATAACTTCTGCATATTCTTTTATTTGAAGGTGCAGTACTTAAGAGAAGGTGTTCTAGAGCTATTGGGAATGAAGGGGAAACAAAGACTGTGTTGGAAAACAGTTCCTGTCTTCCTGGGAAGCTGTTCTCTTGGCCTTAAAAAAACCCTAAAAACACTAAGTTCTTGCTTTTTTTTAATATAACAGTATCATGTAATTCTGGTGTGAATGTAACAGGGCAGCATTTTGATGGGAAAAAGATTAACTCAATCTAGTTATGTAACTATTCAATGAACTTACCAAGTCTGACACGTTTTGATAACCTATTCTCCAAAGTGCTTGATTTATGCAAAGTCATATTTTCATTTTTGTCTCGATTCCTCAATGTGAGAACTTGACTCTAGGGGATCGTGTAACACATATCCCAAACAGTCACAATTGCTGAAACAGATTTGACTGTCTTGAGAACTGAGACTTTCTTGGCAAGTTGTCACTTTTCTAACAAATCTTTCTACTTGAAATAGCTGGTATAACACAGTATGATTTTGAAACCAAGAAATTTCTCTTTTGAATGCTAATAAATTTTAATAATTTTAGATGCCATCTGAAGAAGTAATAAGCTGATAATACCTGATCAGGCATATGTCTCAATTCAAGATTGATCTAGATATACTTCAGACGTGCTACTTGCAGAGATGCAAAACAACATTAAGAAAATAATCTGAACAGGATATGCATTCCAAGGTTAGGAGTGACATACTCAACAAAACTGATCAAAGATTCTTAATTCTTGATTGAACTAGTCATTACAAAAAAAATTAAAAATTAAATACATTTCCTTTTAGAAGGAGATCTTACTTTTTAAGGACTGTGATAATTGATGGTAACATATGCTTGACATCATGGCCACTAGTAGCAAGGTCCATTTTTGTATCCACCTGATGAAAGCAATATGTAAACATGATGAAATCCTAGTTCAGTCAGAAGACAGCTGAGCTTTTGTAGGAGTCTCTAAACATAAGGAATTTTTTGCTTTGAAAAAAACAGAGTTCAAGCAGGGATTTACAAGTGGGAAGACCAAACCTATCAACAGTCAGCTATATTTTTGTAAATCAGTAGTTGCATTTGTAGCAGATGATACCAGTCAGAGGTGCATTGTTCTTGTTGAATGTAGTTGGTAGTCAGTCTGCTGATACCTCAGATTTCAGAACAGTGGAAGGAAAAATGTCTTGCCACTGAATTTAAACTTGAACACCATGAATGCTGGTGATCAGCATCTGAGCAGGCAATAGAGTTCAGCATATTGCTGCAGGCCAAACTAACTTCAGACCTCTAAATAAAAGTAGTGGAGGATTTCAGGACCTTTCTTATGTGATCCTATTGTTTCATTGCTCTTTTGGTTGACAGTGCAATCACTCCTGTAATGTCAGACTCTCATGTCAGACTCTTGTATACATGAAACTCAAATGCACAGAAGTGAATTTAATTTTTACAAAGATGCTGTTATCCTTTATCTCTGTTCATGTATGTATATTTAACATAGTTTCAAGCATCCAAAATAGATTATGAATGGCCATGGTAATTCTAATTATTAACTTGGTGTAGGAGTTAGTGTGATGTAAATAATAAATTTTATGCACAGCCATTTCTGTGCCTACATTTCAGAAGGTTTTTGTGTATACTTTATGGCTGAAGAAGTTTATGATGCAAACTGAAAGACATACCAACAATTTTGGTTAAAATTCCACAACACACTGTACTAAATGCAATTAGTGTGATGCTTCTTATGACATTAAGATTCAAATGAGTTGTCTTCATCTTTACTTTCAAAGTATAAGAAAAAAGCGTATTGCTTAGCTGTGGTATTTGTGGTGATAGTCAACTATTTCTGATGAGTTTTAAAGGATATTGTGGCTGTGATTTGAATTAGCAAAGGGATTATTTAATGAGTCATTAAAAGAAACATGCAATCACAGTTTAGATGTAAAAGATCATTTGTGGTTCTTAACGCAGCTTTCTAGCATATGTTACAGCGTGGATGGCAGTTCTAGCTGCATGTTTATAGCTGCATAATCTTGTTTCAGAAAAATAAATGACTGAAAAGTGTGCTTATCATTTTTTCCCCCTTTTTGGTAACATCTTTTCATACACTGACAGTTATTGTGAATGCATGAAATAAAACTGTTAATCAGTCAAACAAATGCAGTGTAGTTTACTTGCTAAATATCAGTATATTTGTAAATTGTATGTTTTGTATAAATCTTGTCGTAGCCAAATAATTTGATCTCCCCATATTGGAATCGCCTCCTATATTATTTGTTGAATACTGTTGTGATCATGCACCAGACACTGTAACTGCATACCCCAGAATTAGGTGTTGCTTTAAAAATCCTGAGTCTTCCCCTTCTAACCAGCTATGTTGGTATTGAAGAAACAGCCACGTATAAAGGAAGAGCAGTAGCAAACTTTTTCTCCTGTGGAAGTGTGTGTTGATTGTTGTACAGGAGCAGTTTTGAACAAGTTGTGATCTGCAGCTTCGGACTTAGAGATGTGAGCAAAGGATTTAAAATAGACCTTTTTCAGAGAATAGGTGATTTCTTTCTGTGATCAACATTCTTGCAATATGACATTTCCTTCTGGCTTTCTTACTGTTTTTTAGAGGCCTACAATATTTTCAGGACAATGCAAGGGAAGGATGAGTCTCATTACCGTTCCTGTGACGTCCTTATAAAAGCATTGTTAGCACAGAATTGTGTTGATGAAGCCCTTGACGTGAAACGCATGTAAGGCTTTTCTTCGTTTTGGGGGATTTTTATTGGCTCGGAAAGTGGGGTTAAATAATTTCTGGATCATTTTCAGGTGAGTCCTTATCTTTTAATGGGAAAACAGGTCATGACTAGTGATTAGGAGCTGTGGTAAGAAATACACCAGTGTTTCATAGGGCGATATGCCACATTTTTTAAAAGGTACTAGAGTGACAGTGTGTATTGCTAATAACTCATTTCAAATAACAATCTGAACAAATGTACTTGGCATCAGAGCTGGAAGTCTACCCCTCTGGCAGTCTGCCTTTTCCTCTTTAGAGCAATATCCAAACAGACAAGATTCCTTCACTTAGCTGCCCGTGAGCCTTCCCCTGAACTCCTGTCCCTGCTGCTGTCTTCCCCTGCCCACACTCCCTGGCAGCTGGCTGCCTGCCAAATGCAAAATGGTACGTTTGACTGTGATGCCAGTGGCTAGGAGATGACCATAAACCTTAGATCCAACTCTTACACTTCTGAAATACATCCAACCTGCTGTCATGTATTATTAGAAGGAAAGGAATTGAATTAACCTTTAGTGAGTTGCATGGTACAGCACTTGCTTTAATTATTGCCTGTAACACATGTTCTGGTCAGGTTATAGGCTTTAAAGTGTTGTGACTTGTCAATGTAGAGTTAAGAAGAACAAGAATTTAAGTTTAGGATTTCAAATCTTTCAGTTTCTTCAACTAAAACAAGACCAGTGGTTGTCATCAAGTGTGCTCACTGAATGAATACAGTCAATTTGAAAGTGGCTGTAGGTAAATTACCTAATGCATAGAGTACTGTTAAAAAAGATAATAATTTTTAGAGCCAACTTAGTTTCTGATGTCCAGGAACAGTCTAGTGTAAGATGATACTGATTATTTTAATGTTTTCTTTAAAAGTGTTTAGACTGGAGAAAAAGTGTTTGTGTTGTGCATTCAGAAGATCAAATAGTGCTTTTTCAAATAGCTCTCTCACTAACTGGGCTTTATAATAAGTAATGTTTGTGCTTGCAGGATATATGGCTTACATCAAGGGAAAACTAAATCAGTTTATCAAATTGATCTCCCTGTAATGCAAGTAACTGATAAATCTTTGCAAATAAAAGATGGAAAGGAGATTTTTTTAGGGAGTACAAACAACATTGATAAAATTTAGGTAGTTTGTTTCACAGAAAGTACTCAATTATCTAAAGATGTATTGAAAGGTTCTTCAGGGAAGAAACTTGAAACGTGACTGCTTCTCTGCTCTACAGCTCAAACACAGTTCTAAGGAAGATGCACAAAGTAGTGCATATTACCAGCAGTCATTTGCAGATTGGAAGAGAAGAAAGGTGGTGGCTTGTTCCTAGTATTTCAAGGATTCAGAATTGTCACTTTAGGGAAGTGTTCTAGTATGTAAATTCAAAATTCTGGAAAAAAAATAATTTGAAAGACTGGAAAGATTAGGGATGTGTTAAGCCTCTGAAGTTTGAGGTATTTATGAGTAAATGAATAAGATTTTATAAGAGGTTTTCTTTTTGGTTACTGGTTAACTTCTTGGTTTACAACCATGATCATAACTCCTGTGCTTTTCACAACTCTCCGACTCCATCTTGTAGCATAGAAATGCCAAATAATGACATTCTGAGAAGCTTCTAACAACTCACTGTTGCATTAAGACAGGAAAGACTTCGTATTAGTTGTGTTCGTGGCGTATCTGTGTGTCTTCTTTTCTAGTAACAAAATGATGCTTATATTAGGCATTTTTAAAAGCCTGTAAGTTCTAAGTAATTCACTGAAATAGAGAAAGTGATTGTGTGCATTCCTGTGATTGAGAAATAGCAAATCTATGTGTCTTGCACACATTCTTGGATGCTTCACAACTTTTCCAGCCTCATACGAAAAAGAGATTACTCCTACAAACCCTAGATGTGTGTGGTGGCCTGAAACTTGGGCACCTCCTAATATTTTCATAAAATACAGGAAAGCTACCTTCATTTAGATACGTATTACTCTTTTTACTGTTTGAAGCCAAATTTGAAAGGTAAATAATATGTAGAGAGTCTTACTATGCACATTAGCATAGGCAACAAAAAACCTACTTTTTTTAAAATTTAGGAACATCCCATAACTTCAAAACGTCCCAAGTTACCAGAACTGAGAAACTTCCATGAAAAAACACTGTGGGAGAAGTAAATAGCACTCCTACAGTGCATTTGAAAAAAACAAAAACCAGACAACCCAGAAGATTACTGATCTGTTGGTCAACACAAGTGTAGTTGCTTTCACGTTCTAGAACTGTTTTGAGGAATATTTACTGCATTTAGTCCAAGAAGTTTTAAATAGAAATTTAGGAGTATTGGAATGATGGATTAGTTCTGTAATAGTAGCTAACATCTATTTAATCACACTAAAGATTGGAAGATTGGAGAAAGTAAATCCTTTGTTATATGTAATTTACAGTCTCATGCATGAATTGTTGACTTAAGGGCTTTGACAGATGGGACAAAGGGGAAAAAAAAAAGGCGGAACTGAGCAGTGGGTGCTTAGGCAGGGATTAAGGGGATTGGTTGGGAGAGTAAGAAAATCCCGAGTCCAGTGACTGCATTTGTGAGCCTGGGAGGCTGAAAGTGACTGAGAGGATAGTCATATTGTGTGCAATGTGAAGGATTTTCTTGGGATTGAGGAGAACAATTTAGCAATGACCCTGCTTACCTCCCAATCCGCTCAGCCCCTAAGTTCAAGTAGGTAGGCTGCTCAGTTGTTTGCCACAAGATGATCAGTGAGGTTTATCTTGATTGCTGATATGGTAAATGGCATTGCCCCCCTTTGCTCTGTAGAGATTTTGTAATCTAGAAATGAACATTTGTAAAGTTATCCTTATATATTAAAAATGGGGCTTGGCTACATGTCAGTTAGGAGCAGGAACATTTTGTAGTATAAGACCGATGTGATTGCTGGTTAGTCTCTCTTGACTAATTTCCAGAGCGTTAGAAAAGCTTTAGCAGGGTTACTAAAGTAAAGACTGTCTTTGCTGTACACACATGAAGTTTTGTATTACAGGAGATGAGGAATTGATAAGCGAAATACAATTTTAATGTGGCTAAGGCAGCAAACGTAGGATGTTCACTTTAAAACCTGTATACATCTAGATGACAGAAATTTGAAAATTAATCAACCAAATGATATGGTGTTAGTTCATAATATGCTTTAGTTTATGTTTAAAATATACAGTGCTGAAAATAAATGTTTCATTTTTATTGCTGAAAGAATAGTTTTATATTTTATAATTATGGTGACTATTGAAAAAAGAAGAAAAAGTATCCAGCTTAGGATACAACAGAACAATGCAGGGCATGCAGTTATTTTAGTCATCTAATATGTCAGCATTCAAGAATCTGAACCGATTGTTTAAAAAAAATCTTGTACTTTGTTTCTTTTGTTGCTCACTTCCAACTTTGTCATCTGTCAGAATGCAAAAAAAATTATCCTTCTATAACCATTGACAGGATAACACAAAAGCTGTCTCCAGGTCGATATTTTGCAGCAATATTTTTAACATACGAACAGTAGTTTTTATAATTTCACCTTGGTGCTCAACCATTTATTATCGTATCAGAAGCATGTCAGTAATTCCTTTCTAAATGTCTGCTTCTTTTAGTGCTGAGACCCACATCAAGGGCTTCACACTGAACAGTGCTGCCAGCAGCCTCCTCATCATATCGCAAGTTAGGCGGGATTATTTGAAAGGTATGTCACAATGCTTGACCTTTACGTCACATTAATGCCTCTGCAGATTTTTCTTGTAACGCCCTTCGAATACTTGGATAAAGGAGTCCATTTAGCAAATTACCTGCTTATCAAGAGCCTTTTGTGGTAGCTGAGAGACGTAAATTACTGTACATGCATTTATAATACAGCTTGAATATGAATGTACTTGTCATTTGACCACTTAGTCCAGTTTCCATTCCATTTAACACAAGATGGGTTTTCTTAAGATGAATCACAGCTCTTCAGACATGCAAAATTTGTGCTCCAGAACGAGAGAAAGTACAGGCTTTCAAGTGCGTTAAAATTCACAGCACAAGTCATTTTGCTTTGGAAATTAACATACTTTAGAGCATCTGAAACAATTCCCAGCAGTTGTTTCTTGCATATTGTGTTGGTTGTGTGAGATACCAGATGAGTTAAATTGACTGTTAAATGTGCATGATTGTGAACTAAATGATTATAATATTGATTTAAAAACTTAATCAAATACTTTTTAATAGTTCTCAATACCAATAGTAACAAAATACTCTGTTTGGTTTTCTTTTTAATGGAACAATGATGATAGTGAAAAAAAATGGTATGTAAGTGAAATAGTGAAAAAAAAGAGTATGTAAGGGTACCCAACAAGATGGGGCATGAAGTTTACGGTTGTTTTATTTTAGTTCTCAGCATTGGTTTCTTTGCAGCCTAGAGATCAGTTCCACAGTGTTCCATCTTACTTATTTAGTTGTGCTGTAGAACTCTTGTGCAAGAGGAAAACTTGGCATGCAGGTAGTTTTACATGCAGGGCAATGGTTTTTATCCCCATGCAAATCGATGGCGCTACAATGTTGATAGATATTTTGTCAGTACCTTTAAGCTTTAAAGAAGCTATGTACAAATTAAATGTATTATTTGAGTTGGATTTACAAGGCCTACCAGAAAACCCATTTTTGATTGTGCCATCATTACATTTTATTTCATTCCATTAGGCATAGCAATAGTAACCCATACCCATGTAACATCAGCTACATTAAAATACTCAGGATGAGCATTTAGACATACCTTCTCACTTGTATTCTTTCTTTCCTGTGGCTGATAAACTTGTTTTCTTTCCAATGCCTTCCTCATTTAGTCTCCAGTTTAATGTCATTGCCAGGTGTCATCCACTGAAGTGTTTGTGGTGAATGCCATTGCTCCTTTTGCTATTGGCAGATCTTTTTTTGCAGCTTTCAAGGCCTTTACCTGACTTTCTTGTCTGATTTTACTCTAATAAATCTTCTCTATTTTCTTCTCCAATATGCCATGAAGTTTTACCAGTTCTTCATGAATACTGCACACCAAAATTCTTCCCTTCTTTTGAACATCAGTGATGTTTCTATATTCTGCCAGTCTGTTGCACTAACTATATGGGGTTTTAGCTAGCATACTAAATTCTCTGCCACATCAACCCTCTTCCTTGCTATACTCGAAAAATCTTCTTTTTGCACAATGCAGAGTTTCTCAAGAAGGCTGTGGAATTATATTACTTTGCAAAATTATATTTTCTTTTATCTTGCACATTGAAGAAGCTTTACCCTGACAATCTCATTGCATAGTCACACTTGATCCTTGTTTGTGTTTTAATTTTAAATATAGTACTTGTTTTTGTGTAGGTGAAGCCTTGAAAATGCAAACTACTAAATATTTCAGCCATAGCAGTCATTTTCAAAGGCTCATAGATTACCCAAAACGTTTTTGGGCATGGTGCTTTTGTAGTCTTCTATTGGTGAACTCCATTTGACCTACATCCTGTGATGGCTTTCACTTGTGTAAAACCTGCTTGCTTTACCACTTACATACATCATTTAGTTCATCAATGTTCCTTACTGTGTAATGTGGTATAGTTAAAAGGTTTTATGGAGGCTCCTAAGTAAAGTCCTAAGAGCTCCAATATCTTTTAGCAAGAACTTCGTAAAACCCAGGCTAGTTTCAAGAGTGAGTTTCATGGTAGGAAATTTGCAGAATTTATAGGAAAGCATTTTGAAAGATGAATGGTTGGTTTTCACAATCATATAGTTACCTGCAGAGTTATCCACTATGCTACTAGTACCAAATTTCTTGCAGTAGTGCTGCAAACGTGCAGCATTCAAATCTTTCTCTGTCCTCGTTCTTGAGAAGGCTGGTTGTGCTCCATGCTAGAGGGAGGTCCACACCTACAGTCAGGAGAGAATTTGAACTTGGCATGTGTTCTGAGATTGCTTTTTAAATGCTGTGAATCTTGCCCCCCATATATTGCTCCTTTTTTTCCCTAAAAAGAAGAATGTGGGGCAGAAAGAAAATTTCCTGTGAAGGAAGGCTAGGCATACAGGATGTTTTTTCTTCCTGCCATGTAAAGGGTAATACTTGGTTTCTGCAATAACTGTATATTGAATTGAAATGGCAGTGCTGTGGTCTTCATGTGGGTGTATATTATGCTAGAAGTGTTATCCCTTGGTATTATAATTATCATCTGTGATTAATCCTGCCTATGCTGGTAAGGAGTAAGAGGTTTTTACTAGAGGGGCATGTCTTTCTGTGTGTGTTTGCTCATGGATAATGTAAATTGACAAGAATTTTGCTTGGAGAAATGAGGGGGACTTCATCCGCTGTGGGTTTGGGGAATTTGTGGCAGATGGACAAGAGATTGACCTTGTGTGTTTTCAGCATATGTAATTGCTATAATCTCAGGAGTTTTTGAGCTAAGTGTTGAGTTCTCAGTTTCTGTTCTTGTAAGGAGACTTGTGTCCCATACTTTTATTTAAAAATTAAATTTTGGGAAACAAAGTTTTGGTGCACATTTAAAAAGAAAAATCTCAGTTTTATACTTCAGCAGTTTCAATAATGAACCACATTTTTAAACTATATTTATTCTTAAATATACAACATTTTTGGTTTTTAGTAAAGGAAATTGATTGCAATTTGGAGAAAAAAAGACTCAGGACTTTAAAGTCATAAGAGAGGATATTTATGACACAGCTGCTTCCCTTGAGCTGGTTACAAACACATTATTTCAATGTTGAAAGTAGCTTAATACTTCTTATTACAGATATTACAGCCTTTCAAACTAAATTATTGTTGGAAGTTTTTATTGGTGTATATGTATTCAAGTTAGAATTCACTATAGTGATTGCAGGGCTTAAAGAATTTTTTTTCTGTACATCTTTTTGAAAGGGTAAGATTAATGACGCCAGCAGCATGACTGCTTTCTGAACTAAAGTCTGATTTCTGTTTCCCTTATTTCTTTACCGTTGTAGATGCCTTGGCTGTTTTAAAAGGAACGCTTGACAGTGGTGTCTTGCCCACTAAACCAGCAGTTACTGCTCTCATTCAGGCCATGGCAGAAAAAGGAGACATAAAGAACCTGCAAGTACTTGAAAACATCCTGGGAGATGTCACAAAATCACTTGGTTTATCTAACTCACTTATTCCTAATGCTATTGCATTGGCTCATACTAAAAGGTAAGTATTTCTAGGACTATGTATTTAATTCTTTTCTGCAGAGTAGTGGGAAATCTCTTGCATTATCCATTTCATTCTGTTTCCATTTTTACAGTGTCCCAGATGTTAAAATTCCAGTTGAGTATGATATGTGGTTCTGTTCTGGTATTGTTTCCCAAACACATTTGGGGTTGAAAATAATTTAATGAAGTACAGGGATAATAAGTGTGAAGCATTTGGAGGAATATAAAGTCTTTGGTGCTCTAATTTAGCTTTGATACCTTTGTTCTAATGTGCATGTAAAGTGTTTCCTTGTTACATCAAAAGCTCTATGAAATGTGAAGGTAAAATGGAATTACTTCATCAAACTTAGCACCCAGAGATTATGGAGATATGTATATATTTTGTGTGGAAACAAAAATCTATTACCTGTTCCAGTAGTTGAAATGACAAAATATTATTGAAATATTACTGTCTTTACTTTTAAAATGTGAAAGCCAGATGTGTATCTGTGGAATGCGGTCTTCCCTTGGGGTTCTTCTGGTCAGAATTATAAAAGCTTGGCTGATGCTTTAGGCCATAGTTTAGTTATCATAATTATCCCCAGACTTTCAAGTATCCTGTGATTCAACTGTTTACTTCTGTATTGTGCTCTGCCTTGCATTTCTGGTTTAGCTGATAAGTTGGTACTGTGCTAGTTTATCCTTTGTGGGGAAGCACCTGGAGGAGAAAGGGCATTTTCAGCTTCTCAAATATACTTTGCAGGAACCAATCTTCAGGAATCCTACATATTCTGTTATTTTATTGCAAACTAGTTTTGTCAGGTGGACCTCCTGTGCCTGACTTGGCAGGAGAGCTGTAGACCTCTGTAGTGCATAACAGATTCCTGATTGCCTCAGGCATGCCAGGCCAGAGGAAGCAGATCCGAGTGGTCCTTGGCACACAGTTCTAGTGATCAGTAACCTGCGTAAATGAAGCGCTTCAGATGGGAGAGACACTTCATTATTTGTCCTATAAGCTGCACATTTTCCTTATATTTTCCATATATTTCCATGTCATGAAAGTGTTGAAAAGTCAGGCTGTGTTCTTAAGGTGGAGATTGGTGACATGAATAAATAAAGAAATTGTTGTGTGCAAGTAGAACATCAACTTTTCTTTTCCCATACCAAAACTAACTTGATGTATGAAAAGAGTTAGCAGTGTAAATAATATGCACCCTATATATTCTTAAATACCTTGCAGTCTGTACCTTGATAATTCTGAAAAACAGATTCTTACAGATATTTCCATTACGTGTTCATGTTTTTGGTAGATCCATGTTAGTGATAGTTTTCTAAGCATTTTTCATAGCTTTCACATGTGCTGTATTTCTGCTTCACCTAAAAGCATTCATGTGCTCAGTTTTCTTTTTCAATTAAAGTAGTTTTTAGAGTGGACTGGTAAGAGATATTGTCATTTGAACCTTTTAGAATGCTGGAAGTAGCATTTACACTTTGGTGAATATTTCCTGCATTATTTTATTAGCATTTGCTATATTTAAGTCTTAAGATTAAGAGCATTTAGATGTAATGACCAAATGACATTTAGTATTGTCTTTTGCATCCAAAAAGGCAGGCATGGGAAAAATCAGGTAAATAATTAATTGCATTGCATTAAAATACTTAAGTTGCATGCATTAATTATTCAGATACCCTCTGTTAATGTTTAGGTATTGCCTTCTAGATTTTGCCTTCTAGCAGGACACATTTTCCTAAAGCAGCAAGCTGAACTCTTCTTTCTTAATAAGGAAAAAAGTGTGTCCAAAATACCTAAACTTTGTACCCGTCAAAGGCCATTAAAATTATTTTTTAACTGATTTATTCATTCAGTCATAAATTGTTTCACTTTTACAATATCTCAGCAAAGTACCTTTTTTTGTCAATATTTTTTCATCCACTATTCCTGCTAAATACAAGCTTGGTGTAGAAAACAAAAACTTTAATGTAATTGCTTCTTTAGGTTTAGAAATCTTGATTTCAGAAACTGAGCCAGTTCAATCTCTTTTCCTAGCAATGACCTTGATGGTGGTGTGAAATACCTTGAGCCTCTGCTTATCTCTGGTGCACAGAATCCTGATCAAACTGTCAGAAATATTTCCTATTTGTTAAGAAAGGTGTCTGAGGAAGGATTAGAACCAGCTTTGGAAAAATGTAAGTTATTTGCAATGATATTTAAGTATTCTGACTCGACAGAGGTGTTATGGAAGAAGACCTATTACACATAAAATCTGTTCAGTCAGCATAAATCATGCCTGTAAAGTTTAGAGAAGTGGCTCTTCAATCACAGATTTTCCTTATGTACCCATCACTTTGCAGTTGGTGCGATGGCAGAACGACTGGCCAGTCAGTTTGGAATTTACAGACCTGTCACAGATCTTTTCCTTCAGTATATCACTGCAGACAGAGTGGATGATGCCAGATCGTTGATACAGGTAATGACATAACAAGAGGTGCAGAAATGCTCAGAGCTCTTCAGAGGTTAACTGAGAAATTGTCAGAAAGAGGTGTTGTGTAGCATAGACTGGTACTGGGATGCATTTGAATTACAGTGTGAGTAGCAGTGCACAGTTTAGACTAAACCATGAGCTTGTGCTCTAGTACTGAGAGTAGTAGGGTGTGCACAGTCAGGGGGGTTTTTTATATTCCAATAACCTGAAGGAAATAAATGAAGTATTTGTATACTGCAAGTATTATTCTCTAAGTTCTCTGCTGGATGTCAGTTGTTTCTTGCAAACCATTTCCTTGCAACTTCTCACCTAATTTCCTAAGTGCCGTAAACATAATATCTTACAGCTGTACAGTTTGCAAAACAGAAGCAGGCAGTGATTGCTTGTCATGGACTTCACTTGGTTGTAATAATATTGTATATATTGTATTCAAGGTTTATTAAGAACTGAATTTACTTTGTATTTGAGTGTCACAGACTTGTTAAAACCCAAATGTAGGTGTCTGGGTCACAGTCTCAGCTGAGTTAGGAATTGAGACAGCTGCATTGGTGCCATTTGTGCAAAGCTAAAGAAAAGCTCAGCAAGAGGTGGGATGAGCTGTGTGTGCTGGGAGCAGCATCTGTCAGGAGGCTTATCCAAGCAGGTGACAGTCCAGCAGTCAGGCTGATGTGTGCATAGGCTCCTGCCTCAAATCAAGGCCTCTTATCATCTCCTGATAGTGCATGCTACTCATTTACCAGTTCCTAAGTATTTTAAACTGTTAAAGAAAAAGCTCTGCTTCAGCCCTTGGATATTTTATGGTATTCCAAGACAATACCAACAAAGGTGTTCAGCTACTTCCACTACAGCATGAGGTGAATTATTTGTAATTCCCTTTGTGTAGTGCTTTGCCTAACTGATGATCTGAATATTAAATGAAAAGGAGACTACAGTTTTGCCATAAAACCCTCTTGCTATATAGCTTGGAACATCAAACTGCAAAAATAATTCTCAAGTTACTTTACTCTTCCTGATTTGTTGACTGCTCTTTGATTGAAATGGAATGAGTAAATGAAATTTGGGTACAGTGTTTTGCTTTTGTGAAGGTAAGGGTTTTTTCATATTTAAGTAAAATCATAGTGTTGTTAAAATTTTCCAAAACATGTAATAATATTCATTCATATATTACTGAAACTTGTTACAACAGCATCCAACTGCTAGAATTAAATTCATGGCTCTATAGCATACTTTAAATAATATTGTATACACTGTATCTTAAGAGACAATTTAAAAATACCTCGTTATAAGTGGATATTTACAGGTAAGCTGGAGTTGAAACTTCTGTGTATATGAGAAAATTTGGGGGTTTTATGGCTCAGGAAAAACTTGGAGCTGTGTTAAACATTTGTGACTGCTTTGTGGATCAAGTATTCCACTAATAGGAATCCACTAACTATAGGATAGGAATAATCACTCTCCATTGGTATTTTTTGGAAAGTAAACAACAATCTAAGTGAACTATTTTGCTTGTAATCTGAAATATTAGTATATACATGGAGACTCCTTGCTTTCAGAAATGCTTCTAAGAGTCTATTTAAAAGTTTATGAAACAGCAGCAGTGTCTTTGGTACTGTTTGGAGGGAGGATGCTTTTACTGATGAGAGTCAGAAGTGATTTGATATTTCAGCATGAAAGGGAGCTATGAATAACATTTCTCCAACTAGACTCTTTCAGAGCACGTACTGGCAGCAGGTGAGAATGGCTAGAATTGGTAATAAAATGTTTCAAGTTTCTCTCAAAAGTGTTTTGCCCCTATTTAGCACCACAGAGCCACTTTTTGTCTGTTTGCCTGAAGGAATGAACCTTCACACCTTCTTACCTGGACCTTAAAGAGCTTGTAAAGCATATTACTTATACAGAATACTCATCATGGCATAACCCAAAATTTCTTGTTTGCATATGTCTACAATACTAATTGATTGTAGGAAATTCATGGCATGTGTTTTCATATGCACAATATTCTCTTTTTCCTCTGCATTTTGGTACTGATATCCTGCAGCTGATTTAAAAACCACACTGTGCATTGTTAAGAGTTTTAAGACTGACATCTTTGAGGAACATACACTAAATATTGTCTTGCGTATTTTATTTTGTCCTTGTTCTTAAGTAAGATAGATTTTTGATTTTTATCTGGTCTGTCTCAAACTTTTGTAAGTTCAACTTCTCTCTCTCAAGCCCTGTCTATTGCAGTTAAAGCCTTTTATAAAATAGAGAGATTGAAATCAGTCCTTTGTATGCATAAGTGTAGGTAATTATACTTTAAAGAGAACTTGCTTTGTACATTTTAATTTTTATAAAGAAACGAGCAGTTATCTCCCTGACACCTTATTAAATGTATAATTAACCTTATGATCCCTAGCTCACTTGTGAATGCTTGGCAGTATAATTGGAGAGGAATAGTGTTTCTCTTTTTCATTCTTTTGCAGTCCTAAACCTCGTTTTTGTGGTATATTGAAGATTAGTTTAATTCTATCCCCTATTGTTTTAAACAAACTTTATACCTACCATTTTAAAAATGTTTATCAGAGAAGTGCATGAAATAAACTTGGTGTGTGGTTGTTTTTTTGGTTTTCTTTTCAAACGAATAGTCAATTATTTACCTTGTAAATAGGTAATGTGTCAGTATATTGTTTTAAGCATCTGTAATTGGAAATTTTCATCTTAGTCATTTTGTTTATCAGTAACCTGCTCATGTCTGCTACATTAATGATTTCTTTGTCTTCAGAGGTGGGATGCAATAGTTCAGGAGAAGAGAACTTTGGAGCGTTTTATGGCTAGAGCAGCATCTAAACCTGGACAGGTATAATATTTTTTTTCATGTATACAATTCTATATGTAGCAAAGTACTGTTTCATTAACCTTTGTTAAAGTGTTTTGAACTTCACAGTTGACAGCTTTACTGGGTTTCTTGGGGAGGGGGGACGTTAATTTGCAGAGCTGGTTGTATTTAAAGAACGGTTTACATTATGAAGCATGATGGAAAGGAGGGTGTACTTAATGTTTTTCTGTTGTTTCAGTTATTTCCTGCATTTTTGATGTTACACTGTATATCCTACAAACATTGTGCTTAAAATGTTATACAGCATTATCCAGTTCAGTTTCACAGTCCTTATTTTATTGGCTACATTGGATGAATACAAATGCAAGTTAAACCTCAGCCTCTCTCTGATGATAAAATGCCTCTGTGTTTACATTAAAAGACACTTTTCATATTACTTGTTTTGGTGGTTTGGACATGTATCTAGTTGGAGCATCTGTTTATATTCCTGGCTTTTTGCTCATTCCCTGTAATTTCAAATGCTCTCGTTTATGTGCTTGCTCTACTCCTATCCTTCCCTCCTCATATGGCCCCCTCAAAGGAAGCAAAAAAATCCCAAAACAAATAAAACACAAATCCAAAGGCCAACAAAAAAACTCAAACCCAAACAAAAAAGCCTTGGCACACATTAAAAAACTCAAACGGCCCCCCCAACCCTCAAACCCAACATTGAACAACAACCGAAAACACCCTGAAATACACACTCAAGCAAAACCACGTGGATTCCCTTCTCATAGAGGAGCAGCATCAGGAGACAGCTAGCACACAAACAAGAATAAATACTTTTCAAATGAGGCGAATGCACATTTATGTTTTGTGGAAATTGCCATTAAGTACTAATAGATTCAAAGTTCTTCTGTTGAGGTGATGATGATAAATATGACATGATAAACACTATTGTTTGGTGTGTATAAGAAGTAACTAAAAATGTTGAAGTTTCCCAGCTCATCAAGCTGAAATTTTACTAACACATGGAATTTGGTAATGTGTGATAAAGATGTTAATAATTTCAATAAACTTTTTAATTTAAAACCTGAGAATTTTTGAAACTGGTATCAGAGGCTGACGGAAGGAGGTTCCAGATTTAAGTACATTAGTTAGTGATCTGACTCCTTTTAAGCATTGATCATAGCTACCATTGACCTCTAAGTCATTGAAGGATGCTGAGTGTTTTGCAGTTTTCCTAAATTGGTTGAAATCCTGCCATATTCTCATTAATACATTAATTTCCTACCTGAAAAAAAAGAGACACTAATGTTTAGGATTCTTGAGTAAGGATTTTAGACCCTTATTACATTAATTGCATTTTCTGCTTAATTTCTTTTACAATTTCATATCTGCATACGAAATTTTGGGAAGGAATTATTGTATCTACTTTAAGTCACATAGTCCATTCTTTGTTACCAGTACAAGTCATTTCACTTAAAAAATGTGCAATCACTGCAATCACTGTTTGGCAACTTTATTTTGTTCTTTAAGATTTCAAGGTAATGCTCTTTTTGTCTGTGCATTGAATTTCATAGGCAAAGAGGATGGAGACACTTCTAGAACTGATTCCTGAGCAGCTGGATCCAGCAGTGGTGTACCGATACCTCTTGAGATGTTATGGTAAGTGACTCTCCTTGGGATGGTGTTTTAGCAAGAACTCTTGAGACATTCAGCTTGCTAGCTTCCTTTACAGTTCGAGTCAAAAAGAGGTTCAGAGGTTATCTGAGGTTTTTATTTTTCAGTTTGTTGGGTCTGGATGCTGTCATAGCTGTTGAAGTGAAAGAGCAACCAGCTGACACAAGCTGTGAATCCTTTACTTAGAACCTAAAGTAGGGGCTTCATGGAATAAGAAAGAATCCATCCTAACCCATGGGGAAAAATACTGTAGAAATGAATGGCTTTTAAAACGAATCTAGCTTTCTTCCCCAAAAGCATGTCGTAATACTTGTTCCTTTTATGTGTGTGTGTGCGTGTTTCAAAATCATAAGTGAATGGTTCTGTCAGTAATGTGAAATGATCTTATTGTTATTAGGGTAAATTTTTAATGCATCTTGTATTTTAGCCGAAGTTAATATTCCAGATGCCTTCATTTGAATTTACATAAATAGTTGAAGTACTCATCAGTTCTCTTTATAGTTGAAGTCAGAGGTGAGCACCTCTAAAAAATCAAGTTGTTTGTTTAATTATGTTTATTTGCAAGATTCACTCTTGGCAAACCAGGACCTACAGCTCCTATAGCAACACTCAGTTGGAAGCTTGCATCTCTGTGCTGTAGAGTCCTTTGCCTTGTGTACTCTAAAACTGTGCTCCAGTTTTATTACAGGGAGTAAATAGTTTTCTTACATATGTTACAAGCAAAAAAGTGAAAGGACAGAAGCCCTTGTGCTTCAGTCTATCACAGAGGAGATAAATTGGAATAATTATGTAAAACACTTCAAACACAAGTCCAAGGTATGGTGCTAAATGAATACAAACTTACTTATTTAAATCAAGTTGAAGAAGTCCCATGATGTGTTATCTAACTTAGAAAATTTTCTTTCTTAGTAACATTCCAAAGAGCAATCACTACCAAAATTGTTTAGCCCTGTAACAGATAGCTTCAGGTTCACAGCAGGGTAAGTTTTCTAAGATGCTTTTATAAAACAAAAAATTGCCCTTCAGTCACCAGCACTGTACTTGCTGCTTTATGCTGTCGTTAGTCCTGTGCCACTTTTACCTCAGTAAAAATTCTGTAAGTGAACTTAGTAAGTTTTTCACTATCCTTCCTAACTACATGGTGGTATAGCAGTTTCATGAAGAGATTGCAGAGAATCAATCACCTGCCCTACTACACCTAAAACAGTGGTTAGAGTGTACTGAACGTGTGAAGGCACACTGTGTATGAACAGATGCTTGCTATACTCTCTTCAGGCAGAGATGTACCTTGCTCCTAGCAAGTTCTAGAGGAGACATTCAGTAGCAGCATGAAGAGTTTTAAAAGCTCTTCCCAGGTTATTCTGTGCAGTAATCTCACCTGTATGAAACATGGGTCATTTGACTGTTAAAGGGATGATCAGCAAAATATTTAGCACAACTGAAAATGAGAAGGCTGTGCTTAGATTGTGCTCTAGCCATGAGGGGTAGAAATAAGATCTTTTAAATCAAAGATTTTTTTTTTAAATTTTTTTTTTTTGTAAGTTAGTAAGCTTTCAAACATAACTTCTTAGTTTGGGCCTAATCCAACCTTGTTAGTAGCATAATTTTCGAGAGAACAAATTATTCTCCTTTCAGGCCATTGTTAATTTTAATTAGTTAGAAAAGGCAGAGTATTGTTACTACCACAACTCTTTCTAATTATTAAAATAAATGGGCAAATAAAATTATAGTTGTTTGTGTTTAGCAAAGATGTAGTAGAACGTAGATCACAGCTGAAAGAAGTTTGATCATCTGTCAGGCATCCATGATGGAACAAATAAAGGGACCTTTACTCCATTCCTTGTCCTAGGATGTGATCCACTGCCAGGGCTAGCTTTCCTTCAGTCTGGTGAGATGCATAATCCTTTGCTGTATACCTTTTAGAAAAAAGAAATACGTAAGATCACAATTGTGTGGTCCATTAAATGCAATCTAAGTATTAGCTCTTTTTGTTGGTGTTTCCCATACAATAAATCTATTTTAAATTTGTAGAAAGTTAACGATTTCTATGCTTTCATTAAGCTGTCATTTCATGCAGTTTTTGCAAGTAGCCTCCCACATTCAAAAAGGAGCTCAGCCACTTGCCAGATGTGAGTGGGAAGCTTTTTCTCACGAGAAAGGGACACAGACTATCCATTTCTGCACAATGCTTTTTTTGTTTTTTATGAGCCATTGTTTTTATAGCTCCTATGGTTGTGAAGATGATGTTTCAAAATGTGAACAAGTAAATCCTGACACGGCTCCCATACTGCAGGTGTTTGTGTTCTCCTGAGCAACAGAATGAATTTAACTGGACGTGATGGCTTCCTTGATGTTCACAAGGTGCTAGGAACTGTTGTACTGCTTCTAGGACCCCAGGGACAGCAGTGAAACTGTCAGGGGTCGCTTCAGTTTCATCACAATGCTTCTCAAGCAAATGTCTGAGCAGCAGAGAAGTCGATGGTTAAGCATGAGTGAAAACAGGTGGAAAGAGAAACAAGTAACCACTAAGATTTTTTGGGTTTTATTTTTTCCCTCAGAACTGGATGGGGATGTTGCTTCTGTAAAGGCTACGTACGAGAAAACAAAAGCGAAGAATATAGAGCTGCACGAGATCTCTTTGAAATCTTTAGCAACTTTTCTGAAGAAAGTAGGAGAGCCTGTCCCTTTCACTGAACCCCCTGTGAGTATTTCCTAATTAAGAAATAGATCTGCAGAGTTGTGTATGTTCAATGTTAATAAAACAAACTGCATGAGTAATGACGTAGGGACTAGGTCTCTGCAGAGACTCCTCAAAGGAGATAATACATGAAATCTGGGTGTTGTGGGAGCTATGGTAATCTTGCATTGGTTTTGACTTGAGGAAATAAAACCTTTTGGGGCTTGCGGTATTTCAACTACATCATTCTTATCAGGCACTCATCTACAGGTGTACCTTTATCAAATCTCCTTGGGGCATTTATCAGAGCAGTTGGACTTGAAAAGGCTTATAGAATGTGTTTCAGTAACAATTAATGGCTTCTAGGTTTCATTAATTAGTGTTTGGTGTCTAGTATAAGTTGCTGCACTAGTAGGATGGAATTTAGAACTATAGGAATTAGTTTTCTATTGCAGCTTTGCTTCTAGCTGCCTTGCCAACATGCATATGCAACTGTGCAAATACATGTTACTTGAGGGTGACAAGCAGCATGGTATTAAATCTGTCAAGACTGCAAATAGTTTTGCATCTTTCCTTTGACTGTTAGTCTACTCATACCATTTTTGCAAAGCAAAATTTGAAGAAATTATATTTTCCATTCTCTAAGCAAACTTTTTATTGCTATTTTCTGACCACTTTTTATATTCTAAAAAATGTTCTCCTATAATTCTGTAAAGACTGGCTGTATACTGTTTCTCTATATTGCTTCATGATAAATGTGATTTTCTTTTCTAATTTTGTAACGAATTGGAGAAAATTTTGGTGCAAAATATTTGGTTTAATCTTTCAATGGCTATGGTGGTTTTTTTCTGCAGCTTTGACATAATTTCTAATCTGAATTTTTATTTGGACTGTAAATTTAAAACCTAGAATGTCTGTTTCTTATAGGTAGCTAGGGAAAATAAGTGTTTTTTCCAAGTCACTGGGATGATTAATTTTCTGATTTCCCTGTTCAATTTTTCTCTAATTCAGCTTGGTCTTTAAAAGCGTTTCAATTTTTTTGACACAATTGCAGATTGAAGTTAAGAAGTATTTTCATTTTAAAAATGAAATTGATTATATTATTGCGTTTAGTAATAGAAGCTTCATTATGCATTTTTGGCAAGGTTTTCCTTTTCCTTTTATTCACTCTCTCTGGTATTTTTCCTAATTATACAGACTTCAATACAGATCTAGTTTTGCATGACAGAGAATAATAGATTTTGTCAGGACGTAAGACTTTGTTCAGAATTAGTAACTTTTCAGTTGAAACGCGGTTGAACTTGTTTATTCCACTCTGTTTATAGGAGACATTCAAGTTCTATGTGGAAAAATGGAAGAAGAGAAAATTGGAAGCATCATGAACAGAGAGTTTTATGATTTAGTTGTTTATGAAATTGTTTAAATACTACATTCAATAAAAACTTTAAAAAGCATGGTATGTGTAATTTTTAATTTAAATCTGTGATTAACATCACTTTTCGTAACTGCAGTTGATAGACACATTCATTAATAGAAATGCTGTTAAAATTGCTAATGAAATATCAAGATGCAGCCTTCTGAGATATTTCTGTGTTGATGTATGATCTGCTATAAGCTCAACTGTGTTTTTGCCCCTGTTGATTCGCCAGATGTATGTATATTAAGAAAGTTGCTGGAACTGTAACTGAAAGAGACTGTCTTATCCCTTGTTCTTTGCCTGGTCACTGTACTGTGGGGTGAAGTATAAGGGTGAAGAACGTCATCTTCAGGGTTCAGCTGTATCTACACAGAAAATAAATGTATTTTTTAAGTTTTCTCCTAATTGTACTTTCTTGTGTTAAGCATCTTGGTAGAGTGTTGGATATTGCACGTAAAGATAAAATACTTCCACCTTTTTACACTAGCCTTGTGTGTTGTAGTTGGATAGCATCTTCATTCTCATAACTGTTAGTCCAGTTGATTTTACAGATACAAGAACTGCATATCCATGGAAACGTGCTCTTTAAACAAAGCAGTGCCTATTTGCAGGGGTAGCAATTTTTACTTGCTGAGAGACTGGTGGACATGCTTTATTTGAAGGAATGTGGGAATACAGCTACTCTGATACGATATTTTAGAGCCCAGAGTTGGGCTCAGGACAATAAGACATGTCTAAGTTACAAAGATTAAATAATAGGTAGAAAATATGTCCATTATCTCTGTGCATAATGATGGAAACTCACAAATGGGCACATTGGTATTGCAAATGGAACACGTTGCCTATTGAGTACTTCAGACAGGTTTTAACGAAATGAAAGATTGTTTCTGTGCATTTCATAGCTTTGTTTATTAATCTCTACATTTTCAGCCATATCTTAACCTTATCTTTCTTAGGTTTTCCCACATAGGCAGAATTGTGGTAATTAAAAATTCATGTGTGCACACAAGCTTTTGGCAAAATTTTGCAAGACTTGTATGGTAATCTGAATGTGTGAAAGAAAGAAATCGGGACCTAATTTGTTTTTAAGTGAAACTTCCGATTTAATTAATTACTATATTAACAAATACACCGCAAAATCCTGCTATACTTTAAAAATGAGGCTTCACTAATCAGGAGAGGGGAGAATAGTCAATTTTGTTTTCCAGGCAAGCTGGAAAAGGAATGCAAGCAGTGTCTACTTCCTCTGTGGTGTGGTTTTGCAGTGACCTTCATCACTCCACAGGCGTAGACTCGACAACATACGGCAGCTACGTGGCTCGAACCGTCTCGCACCCTTTGTTCCTGGCTTGTCAAGATAAGGCATTAACATTTGAAATTTCATTCATAGCCTAATGGTTGTGTGCCCTATCTGAAAGCAAGCCTAGGCAGGACTCAGTTTATTTCATTTCACAAATGGAGATGGTTCTTTTTTCTAAAGCTGCAGCTACATTACATGTGTTTCAGTGTAATAGCAGCATAATTGAAGACTGTGTCAACTAGTTGGCAACCCTTTCTCTGGTGCCACAGCTCTTGTTTTTAGAGGTCATCTTGTGAATCTCTCCGTTTCACTGCAGTAGCCGTGTTCCTGTAAGCAGAGTCACAGCTGAGCCTAACTGGAGGAAATGGGCACAGATGCTGCGGGAGCTGAGCTAGCACATGGATTAAGGAAGAGAATATTACTTGAAGCAAACACCAGGTCATCACAGAGGAAGTTAAAAGCAGCTCTGTGCATCTTAACTCCCTTTTTGACAAGGAGGTGAAGTCTCATGAGGCTGTGGATCAGGTACTGCACCCATCAGTTGTTATACCGAGGGTTTGTGTTTGCTGGCTGCTGCCCGCTGAGGCAGGAGAGCAGCACACAAGGCCACAGCCAGATGCAGGGCTGTGTGTTGCTCGTGCCCACAGTGGTCTGACCATGCAGAATTGGTGCAAGTTAACATCTGTGCATTTTTCTTGTAGCTGGTTTGACTCAAGCTCTGCCAGAACCGTGCCCTGTAATTTAATCGTTGCAGTTACAGAGATAAGAAGTACATTTGATAGCCTGTGACTGAAGAGTATAAATGAAGTTGTTTTCAGCTCCAAAACTGCCTTTTGCATGACCACATGGAAAGTTATGGGCTGAGCGAGCTGGCTGCAGAGCTGATTAAAAGTCAGTGAGGCACTGCAGGAACATGAGACCAAAACAGAACCAGGGTTTCGTGGCAGCAGTGATAGGGAAGTGGGCAAAAGGACACGCTGACCATTTGGGATCCTGTTGGAATAGCCCGGACTCATGGAGCCCTGTGGCAGAGATGGGAAGGAGGAGATTATTGAAAGGATGGGCTGCTGTTGTGTGATAATACTTCTGATTTCCTGTTCCAGTAAATGTTTCATATGCAGTTAAGGGATGATTACACAGAGAAGTGCAGTCTCTCCTGTCTTTAAAATGTGGGCCAGTGAGGGATTTGTGCCACTCTGGGACACAATCATCTTGGTCTGAAACAAGGTTATACCAGGAAGGTTTTGCAGAATCGGCATTTGTGCCGACTCTTCAAGAACACGCTTGAAATGATAATATTTCTTGTGCATCGTTGTGCTGAGACTCAGCCATTTCAAGCATGAAGAAAAGTGCAGTTTAGAAGGTTGGCATTTCTTCACCAAATAAGTAGGCAGTTTCATTATTTCTTCATCTTCAAAGAGAGGAACCTGTGAGATGACAAAATGCAGAATGGCAGCCTTGCGAACTTGTCATGGTGATTTACTGGTCCTGAGAGCAAACGCACTCTGTCACACTGACCACAGCATGCACCCCTTTAAAGCAGGATAGAATTATTTGCCACCGGCTAGTGGATAACTGGGATTGTGCAAGATCCAGACCAGGTGCAGTGTCTGTGAGATGGAAGCACGCCTTTCCAGAGGCCTCCATGGGAAGCAGAGAGCCTGCTGACATGCCATGACCTGACATGTTACTGTAGAAAGCAAATTGTGGGAGTGTGTATGTGTTTGCATAATCATGTGTCTTGATTGGGGTTGAGAGGACTGGGAAAAGCTTGCTGCCTGAATTGAGATGACTTAATCTCACTTGTGTGCCCTGCACCACATTATGGGCTTGCCTCTTCCCCCACTCTCCTTGAGGCAGGGGCAGGAGGAGGGGACTATTGGGCTTTTGAGATGAACATGGGAAAAGTTTCCTCGTTAACTACTGATGTAGTCATTTTGCAGCATGATAATTACATGCTGTAGTTTTATCCTTATCTACTAAAACAGTTCGTTCAACTTACTGTCTCCTGAGACCCTTTTTTATGGCAAGAATTGCAGCTTGGTAGGTTTAGTAGCTGTCTTCACACTTTCTTAATATGTACCCAGTGTTTAAAATGGAGTAGCTGAATGGATTGCAACTCTGGCAGTGAGAGTCAGAGGGTTTTTATAGATCAAATGCTTGAGTCAGCAGGATTCCAGCTGCAGTTTACATGACCAGGGAGGATCACAAGTGCACATCTTGACAGAGAAATAGACTGGTAGCGTGTTCACCAGGGTACCTACTGCATTTAGTGCTTTTCTTGAACATGTGATCTAGGAACAGAACAGAGGAGAAAGTGACAGAAGTGACGGATGTGACCAGGAGGTTTTGCTTTTCAGCATGAGAAATTTGTCAGCATCTAGAAGGAATGTCCAGTTTCCTGCACTAGTTTATTTTTACTGTAAAGGTGAAAAAAGTAAGTATGTAAGAAAAAGCTGAGACTGTCATTGAATTTAGCCTTTTTTTTTAGCAAATATTTCTGCATTTCTTAAAATTATTATCATAATTTCTGTGTAAAGTACCTGCCAAAAAGTATTTCCTTTCCAGAATGGCTGCAGCCTCCGGTGGTTTCCCAGTTGCTTCTGTGAATCAATAATCAGAGGAAACCCAATATCCTTTTAAGTTAGTGGCTCCAACTGAGACTTAATTCAGTCTGAAGGCATCTTCCTGAGTGTGCAGATCCTCAGCTACAAGAGCAAAGTGCCGGGTTTCCCATTAGATATGGAAATAAGAGTAGATACAGAAGTTTGAGGTTTAAGTTTTCTCTGTTTCCTGTAATTAAGAAAATGAGATAATAGAAACTGTCTTATGCAATGGCTGCTATAGATGGGGGTTCCACGTTGATCTACTTTTAGATAAAACTATTAATGCAAGGTTTCTCTCTGATACTCTTAAACCTTTATATTGCAATTGGCTAATGCTTTACAATTTCTCAAGTGATTACTCTTAAACACTGATAAAGCACAGATATCTATGGAATTGTTATTGTCTGCAGTGATTGCTACAAAGCCCTTTGTAGCTGGGTGTTTCTCACAGTTATTTCCCTCAACTCTTAAGTGCTGAAGAACTCGGGGCTGAGGAAGCAGTGAACCCCAGTGTCCAGTGGAGATGAGTCTTGACAACCAGCAGCAAATTTAATTCTTGGCTTTGCAAGTAGTTGGCATCTGCTGTTCTTCACATAGTCCATGACACCAGGGCAGATCTGAAAAGTGAGTTTTGGGAAGGGTTGTAGATAGCTGGAGGTGAGTCTTGAGGGCAGGAGTGGAGGGGGGACTTCCTAGATGGAAAGCAGTTTGGGCTGGAGGGAAAGCAGGGGAGTGTGGATAGGACAGGGTTGTTCTGACCAACCTCCTTCAGGGGTGTCGAAGGCTCTGAAAGGCTGTGTATTTGGATGCTGGATTTCTATTTATGGGAGATGGGCTGGGAGGAGTGGTTGTCAAAATACAGGATCACTGCAGGGAAAGTGGGAAGGATGGCAATTCTGGGTCTCAATGGACAAAACCATCAGCTTCAGCATGATGCCTTAGGCCTGGGATTTGGGAGTGAATGACCATGAGAGGAAGGAGGAGCTCGCAGTTTGTTGGCTGCCGTGGTTGATGATACCACCATGGACCTTGGCTTTCTCATGGCTCCCGCTGACTCCTCTTCAACCGCTTCTCCTTGAGGTGTGCTGGAGAAGGCTGTGGCAGCAGCAAGGGCTGCTGGGGTGTGTTGGGTGCTGAGCCCAGCTCAGTGAAGGAAGAGGCCACAAAGGACTGATCAGAGCTGCTGAGTCAAGCCTGGCCCTTATGCCTTTCCCCCTCAGGGAGTCAGGATGGCACTGGTCCTGTAATCAGAGCTGGGTGACTGAAGGAAGAAGAGCATCATCACAGGCCAGAAATACCAAAGGAAGTTTGTCCCAGCAGCAGCCTCTTCAACCTCTCACTTCTCAAATTCAAAAGCAGCCGTAATAGTAAGTGTGGTGTTAGTGCAATTCAGGGTGGCACTGAAGAGGAGTCTGGATACAGGACCATGTGTAGCATTGGGGCAGTCACCATTTCTTTGCTTGTTCTGATACTGAAATTGCAGCCTGAGGTGAGGTTGTAACTGAAGCAACTGTGTCTGGTTGCTGAGCCTGCTACTGAGCCATAATCTGAAAAACTTTCTTCCTAAACCAAAAATAAATCATGCAATTGCCCTTGTCACTTGCAGAGTTCCCTGGGATTTCCCTTCCATTACTTTAGTTAGTAGCCAGAACGGTCTGTGTGTGGGGTTAGTTAACTGTAAAGCCTGATCATCTCTAGCAATTGTCCACTTCTAGGGCCCTCAGAACCCTTTGTAAGTAAAGTTATACTGTAAAAATTGGAAATACGATAGTATATATTCATTGGAAAATCCATTAGGAGCAATATATCTGTAGACTTTGCTTAAACAAGGTTTTTGCTTTTCTTCATGATACTATTAACACAGCCTGTATATCAAACATTAATGTTCAGCAAGAGAGCGCTGGTAATATGTACTGCACCTGGTTAACAGTTCAGCATCCCAGGGAGGAGCAAAAAAACCGCTGCTCAAGTGTGTGATGGCTGAAAATAAATATGTATATGATGTGAAATTAATTATTTTGAATCCTTTAGTTTTCCATCTTTTTATACATATATATATGTATTTAATGACAGCCATATTTTTCATCCCCTATAGTAAATATAAAATATTGTGCTCCAGTTGTGTTTATGCCAAGGAATACAATTTCTGCATTTGAGTGTCTTTCTCACTGTCATCAATAACATTATAAATTTGTCTAAATTCAGCAAGTAAAAACAAGGTTGAAAACTATGTTTTATACCATTAGCTGCAGGGGGCATAAAATTACGGTAATTTGTGGCTTTACTATTGTCAGTCATGTTCAAGAGTCTTTTTCCAGTGGAAATTCATCATGCGCCTGTCACTGAACATACTACAGAGCTGCAAGGCATTTTTCTAATACAGAGGCACTGAGCAATTCCCTGTGAAGTACATAAAGCTAAAAATACTCATTCACCTTTCTTTTGTCTTGCTTTTAGAAGGAACGAACCTGGAGCAAGTGTGTGGAAAGCGTTTGGCAGTGCTGAGCTCTGCTGTAACTAGACAAGTGCACCTTTCTTGGTAACAATAATAGTTGGCCAGAATGCTTTTTCACATGATTATTTGTAGGAGTTTTGGGGGGCAGTGGGGAAGCAGGTACAGCTTGTGGTGTGAGCGGCCAGAAGCGCTGTGTGCAGAATCACTGCGGGACTGGGGGGACGGTGCCGGCTTTCGGACTGTGCCCACCGGCCTGAAATGCTCCTGGGGCTCTGAGGGGGTGGCAGCTCATGCTCCTGTTGCTACGAACTACAAGCCAGAAAGTTGATGAAATGATTCTATCAAGGGGATGCTGAAAGAGCAAAGACGTTGTTGGTGTTCTGCCTTGCTCAGCTGATACCAGAGTCTCTTGGGCTGATGGCCACCACTGGTTTGACTTCCGACTTTCCCACCTGGAGATCCAGCAGCTGCCTTGTGTAGCAGAACGTCCAGGACCTGGTGGCACCTAATAAGGGCACTACATGTCTTGTTCTTCAAAGTTTTCATTTTCTGTAGCACATTTTTCTGCTGCCTGGTTTGGAGCTCCCGTTTTTTGGCTTAATGCCTTTCCACAGTCAGATGAAACACTACCACAAGGTGATTGGCTCTTTTAACTGAGTCATAGAAGATTTGGGTGTTTGTTTAAAAGCGATTATTAAGATAATACTCTGTTCTTTTAGGGCAATCTTCACAGCATTGAATCGTGAGAAGGATGATGTTTACTTGTGTCAGGGAGGAGCTGCTGGTGGAGGCCAGACAGGCATAGCAGTGCTGCTACATTGTTTGGTTTTCTTCCTTCTGATTTTCTCAGTGAAACGTGAAGGTCTTCTATTTTAAAAAAGTTTTTGTTGTTTTCCGAACACTTCCCCCATCCCCCAGTAAGTGAAAGTGAGCAAAGGTACCTTCTCAAAGACTGATGATGTTACCTGTGACCTGGTATTGTTGAATGTTATTGCAAGGCACTGGGAGTTTATTGAAAATTACATGTTTTGTGCATTTTGGTTTTGACTACTTGTGAATGTTCACAGATTTTCAATTCCTCTGAATTAGCTTGAAAACTCAAGCTAATTGCTTGTGTAAAAAATACAAATTATTTTTGAGGCAACTGGCATTGTTTATTTACTCACCATGTAGTTCCGGCCAGTACTTTAACATTTAGGCCTCTAAACCCATTTGTTCAACATGAAAAACTAACCTGGGGCCAAAACAGTGCTGAGATGCAGTAGGAAATGTAGCAAAATCTGATCAGATGCTTAAAGAGGAGCAAAACATCCAAATGTCATTAATAGGAGGTGCTGGTTCTGGAGCCAGGGTGTGAATGTTGAGAGTTTGAAGTTGCAGTTATTTTAGCACTGGAAGCATTAGAAGTATCTAATTGGGGCCATGAAAATAATGCCAACAAAATTTGCAATTCAAAATAACCTTTAAGTTTGATTTAATGACAAAATAAGTGTCAACAAACAGTCTTATAATTAATTATATGAATTGGCAACAGCACTTCTATAAATTATGGATCTGAACTGCTTTTTAAATATTCTCTACAAAAAAGAAAAGAGCAATCATAGGCATTAGTTATGTGTGCATATACATATGTATGTAATCCATCCATGCAGATACCTCTACATATTAATATGAGCACACACACATATATATATATGTGCTTTCTAAAGCTCAGCAGTTCTGAAAAGGGTTAAGCAGTTTTAAAATTACCTCAACCCACTGCTTAAACATTGTTGCCTTAATTAATAGCTGCTAACACATGAAGGGCTTGTCTTGGCTCTCAGAGTATATAAAAAAAAAAGCAGCATGTCACAGAGCTCTGTGTACACTGTTTCTTGTCTACTGCCATTAAAATTAATCACTGTGGCTATAACCTGAAAGGTTTGTTATTTCTGGTACAAGTGGACACACCAACACCTGCAATTTCTTACCCAAAGAATCTCCATGCATAATGTATTGTCTGTCTGGTTTTTTATTTAAAGGAATGGCTATTGATATTTGTTACTTACCTAGCATTTCTGAAGGGATTTTGGAATGAACGAATATGAAATGAAACTTTTGGCAACTAGTTATTAATTTAGATTAGCCATAGTGAAAGTCCTTCCCCAGGAAAAGTAAAAAATGTTTTGGAGGACTCACACTACCCATTAGCCAATATGCAGTGTTTCTGTAACCCATTTTCCAGTGCTAAAAGAGTTTGTCCTTTTGGCGCAGTGGAGAGACGGCATAAACTTGGAGTGGAAATTGGGGAAGAGCTTTCCACCTCTTGTTGTATTGAATACTAAAGCAACAAAGACAATTTTTTAATCAGTTTCTTGACAGATCAGTATCCATGTAACCAACAACAACTTTCGTGGTTCTAAATTTGGTGGATTTTCCTTACAAATGTTGATGCTTGTATTTGATAATCCCATTCCCAAATTGGGCATGTCTGCACACTGCAGCCCCATAGCCTGTCGTCCCGTAGTTGGGTTGTGCACAGTTGAAACAGCAGCTGGACAAGACAACCTGAAAACCCTGTGACCAGTTTAATGCGGTGCCAGTTCAAAATCGGTTTTTGCACTGACTCAGTTGCCTGCAGGAGCAGGGACCAGGACTTAGAGCTGAGGAGATCCCTTCTAAAGCTGGCCAGGGAGGATATAGGGAGAGCAAAGACAGCAGCTGGTGAAGCCTTGAGACGGCGGCACTGTCAGACTGGTGGGCAGTGCTGTGCCAGAGTGGCACATCTGCCTGACCACATTGCTGAAGTCCACAGCATTGTGCTGGCCCTGTGCAGTGGGCAGTGAGTTTTGGGCAGAGTGGGCAGTACAGTAAGTTTTGGGCAGTGTCTTCCTTGTGTTGTTTAGTCATTGTTTTGAGATTGTTGTGGACTGCAGCAACTCTGGTTATACTGATACAGAGTGCAGGTAGGAGGGCACAGTGCTGCTGGTACAGGGATACAGTCTAAGGAAAAGGAACAGCTACTCTCAAACTTGGAAAGCAAAGCTGTGCTGAAATTCAGTTACGACTTCTAGACTTCGTTGGAGCTCGTGGGAAGACTTCTCTTGCCTCACCAACCATTTGGTTTTGCAGCAGCTGCTCCGCTGTGGAAGTGTGAGCAGAGGCCAAGGCATGCAGCATGACCTTCACTGGCTGAGAGGGGCTTCATTCCCCTGAAGTTGCATTATTTGCAACTGCCAGCAGTGCGAGTGGGGCAGGTTGTGTGTCATCCACCCACTCTTCCCTGAGCTCTTCTCTGTACACAGCCCCACGGATGCTATTGTTAGGCATGAACGCTAATTGCTGGTATTTCAAGGCTCCTACCTTCTTATTGCTAAAGCCTGTAACAATAATCACAGCCTATATTCCCCATCTCTCGGCATCAAGGAAACAAGATATGATCATAGGCAGTGTGCTAATGTAATTGTAGTATATAGAATATGAGCTTTCTCTATGTAAACAGAGGCCTGGCCACATCCTATGATAGCTCTTCCCGCACTCCGCGCGCGGGCTGTTCCTCGGCTCACCGCTCAAGTCCCCATTATGGATACATCCACCCTTGTCATAACACCACCTCTGAAACACTCACACCGTTTGGTCCTGCTGCATAATGGTAAGAGGGTGGAATATTAAATTGAAAAAGGCTGTTTAAGTAATGTCAGCAGCCTGACTAATTTCACAAAAGGAAGGAAATTCAAAGTTAAGGCTATGGTATATTCTTATCTAGATGCCTGAAGATTTCTGTGCATGACAATATGCCCCTAAAATTCAGAGCTGTCCCTTACGTCTTTAATTTCTCCCATTGTGTCGCTCCTTTTTTTTTTATTAAACATCAAAGTGAATTCACAACAGAGAGTCAGCCTAGAATTTAATCCTCTAAATACCTTGAAAATAGAGGTTTAGACTAGAAGTACCAATATATACCCTTAAAACTTCAGTGTAATATAAAAGAGATTCTAATCACAACAGATCATTACAAAGAAGAGTAAACCACTTTAAAAAAAATTAAGTGTCTTAAATATAATAAAAAGGAATAATTAAGAATCAAACAGGAAGCTGCTATTCTGACAATTTAATGATGCTGAATTGGACTGAAAGAATTGGCTTTGCCACTAAAAGGCAGTGAAAATCTGATAATTTCAAAATGGCATTAAGATCAGATCAAGTGGGTTTTTTTGAAATCAAATGCAGCAGAACCAGAAAGAAATGGCAGAATTCACCTTAGAAGAACCTTGGAGTGTTTAGGATTCGTACTGCTGCCTGGGGCTGAAGAACTTATTTTATCAGATGTGCTTAACATCGTTAGACCAGGGTCTTTCTGGGAATTTATTACCACATAGAACCTGTGGAAAATAATGTGGCAGTCCTAATTGCCAAACAGAATAATAAAACATAAGTTGTTCTTTCATTCCTATTTCTTATACCAAGAACAACCAAACCTCAGGATTTACATAACATATCTGGGACATTAGAGCTGATTACACTAGGAGTTTTCCACTGTGCAATGTGCAAATGGAAGTCAAGTAGACAATCTGCTTTGAGTTTCTGTATGTAAGAATAGAGAAATGCATCTAAACGTTTAAAAGCAGCAAGCTAATCTTACAAAATGCTCACAGCAACTCTACACCTAATTTGCACAAGCACTTACCACGACTCTGTGAATTATGGCCATTTAGTTACTGATACTCATTTTCTGAGCATAACTAGGTGCACCATGACAAGCATTAATAGGTTGCATAGTTAGATTTTTAATTCCTCAGGGGCAGGTTGGTGTCTTCTACCTGAGAACCTTAGAAAGCAAACTTGGCAAATTGCTGTGATTCGTATTGCAATGGAGAAAGATGTCATTAATAGCAATCAGTTGGTATATTGTAAAAATAAATCCAAGAAGGTGAGATAATTTTATTTGTTACAAGATATCATCTCTACAGTGAGCAAATACCTGTTTTGGGCATCATCAGCATATTACTGGAACACAAAGGCAAAGCTTTAAAACACGGCAGTAAAGCTATAAAACACAAGAAATTAGAACACAGAGTAGTTAACAATTGTGTTTTCCATCCTTGCATGTTCTCCTGAAGCACTTGTGAAATCTTCTGTGTTGCTTTCCTCTGCGCTGTTCTTAACGTGTTAAGTGTCATACATGCCACAGAAAGTAGTGTTTTGATCCTGCTCTCTTGTAGCCCTCTGAATTAAGTACGTGATCATTGTGTGTTCAAACATTATGGACTACAACATCAGCTATTATTAGAGTGCGATGGGTCCTTTTCTATCGGTGGCCCATAGCTCAGACTATTTCCAGATGTGCAGAACTCATAAGCGCCTTGTCACTCATGAGAACCGTACATGAAGCAAACAAAAACCCCGAAGCCCACCCCGACCCCAATCCCAGGCTGCAGCTGCGGTCCGTAGCAGGCTCCCGCCCGCATCCCGACTCCTGGGGTTCTGCTGCCATCCTGTGGCAGCCGGGCTGCCGGCGCCCGCCGCTCCCCGCGCCCTGCGCTGCTCCTGGGCGGCTGCCGGGCCCCCACACCGGGATCCTTCTTCCCCTGCCTTCCTGCAAGGGAGGCCGTCACCTGCTGCCTCCGCTGCTCTCACCAGTCCTGGGTTGATTTCTGCTTGATGAAGCGCAGGGATAAATAGTATAAAAGCAGGAAGCTGCAAATGATGCCAGAGAGGACGAGGTAGCTCACGTAGAGAGGGTGGGAGTCCAGGTCCAGAGCCTGAGTGATCTGTAACGACCAATAACACAAAATTAGGAAAAGACATAAAATTTTCAGGCTGAATCTGTGAAGTGTGTTTTATGTGTGAGCTTCCCTGGCCCCTGCTGCCTTTCCCCTGTTTTCCAGCTTGGGTGTAGCTTTCAGGGTGCTTTGATAGAGGGTTGCAGCTACACTATTCCTATTTCAGAAGAACACATTTCAGCTTCTAAGCAATTTCAGCAAGTGCATAGTTGGGGCTGGTGTAGGTAAGAGTTGCCCTTTATTGTTTTGGTTTTTCTCTTCAACTAAAAGAAAGGCATAGAAGGAGTGACTCCTATAAGGCCTCCTTTAGGAACAAATTTTCAACCAAGTGTAACACCACTTCATGTGTTGATTTTGCAATTACCAAATTTGAGGCCTACACCATCCATTATATGACAGGCATATAAACAGCATTCCAATTGCTTATCAAATGCGTGCAACAATTTTTATTACTTACAAGTTTCCCTGGTATTTGAAAAGTAGTGTTTCCAACAGTCATTTCATATGTGGTGTCAGTGAACTGAACTTGCATCATTCCTTGAAAATTCCATCTGAGGAAAGAGATTTTTGAAACCCAGAAAGGAACTGAAAAAGAAAGAGAGAAACTGATACACACACAAAATTTGAGGCCTCAAATACTGCTGTGCTGCTTCCAAATACAGCAGGTTTGTTTCACTTCTTGACAGCCAGAGGCTGTAAACATGTAACAGTTTATTATTGGACAAAATGGCAGATATACTTTACATAGTTACATGGAGACAGTAAATCAGGAGTTAGCTAATATCCATATCCATCAAACTCCCCCTGTCAACCAAGTCTTCCTGGAGCTCCATCTTAATCTTTTGAATACAATTCTTTTTACTGAAGAATTTTGCAACCACATAAGAACCAAGCCTTTCACAAGTGCTTTTTTGACTAAACTTCTTGTTGCCTCATTTTCAGATGGAGAAACTGATGTAAAATGAATGACCTGACTGCACTGTCACCATCCAAGAAGATAACTACAAAGGTAAGAATAAAGCTGAGTTTTCCTGCACAGGACACACTGTCACTGATGAAAGCCATTGATGTCTCATTTTGGAGGAAAGGTGGGAGCTTTGTCTTACCTGTCCAGAGGCTGTCCAGGCTTATCACAAAACCACCACTCAGGTAGAATGATGTGAAGAGGACGTTGCCAAAGAAGGCTGAGAGCTGTAAGGTTGGCAGCAGAGCTGCCACCCAAAGTGCCATGGCACGAGCACTGTACACAGCCAGCCACACTGACAGGAAGTTCAGCAGGAAATGTTCCGGCTCAGGAACGAGGTTTGCCAGCCAGTAGATGGGAACCCCATAAATGATAACAAAAACACAGTGTTCTGGGAGCTCCCCCAAAATCTGTTTGGGAAGATGAAAAAGAAAATACAAAAAGAGAGAAAAAGGTGAATGATAATTACAAAAATATATGAGATGTGCCTTAATGTACTTGGAGACTATTTATAAAAGCTATAGGAAATACTCCCTTAGAATGCAATCATCTCCCTGTTAGGGGTTGTCAGTGACGTGCAAAACCAACCCACAACAGAAACAAATCCTCACTAGTTTTTTCTCCAGTTGTGACAATACTTACAACTGATTGTTAAATGGAGAGTAGTCTTGTTACAGATTAGATGTCTTGTTTTGTTACAGGTTTGGGAGCTTCTAAGAATGTAGAACTTTTGGTGAGAATTGGTGTGCTTGATAACAGTCATACTGTTACTGACTCATTGCACCTGAATGTTTTGTCCCAGTTTGGTTGAAAGTAGTGTGAGATCAAATTTGAGACAAATTTGGCTGTTGGTCCAGTCCCCACCTTGTCCCAAAGGCAGTCCAGTTACCAACTTGATTCATTGTAAAACAAAAGCATAATTGGGATTTTTTCAAATATTTAAAGAGGTATATAGAGAGCATTAGTTCTTCCAAAGAGGGTTGCTACTATCCTCTAATACTAAGGTTGTAACAAATTACATCGATTTCTCTGTGAATAATGTGCAATCTTTGTGACACAATGCAAAGAATATTTTTCTCTGGCAACCACTAATAAGCATTTAAAATCTTGTGCAGAAATGGAAACCTAAATTACAGATGCCATGGCAGGCAGAACTCATCTAACATCACAAAGAAGGGATTATTCAAAACCCTTGTGAAAAAGAGAATGTAGTTTTTAAAAAGTTATAAATTTAATTCTAGAAACTCTGGCTCTTGGTGCAGGTAATACATTTTTTAGCTCGGACCAATAAAGGCCCAACCAACTACTGGAAATATCACAGCATTTTGTCATATCTATTTTACCTTTACTTTAGCATTTGATACAAATGTTTTGTTTTACAGATCAAAACACATACGCAAACTTTCAGAGATGCTTCAGTGAATTAAATATGCAGGTATGTAAAATTGTCTAAACCCAGAAATCTGAGTCTGAGATTGCTCATATTTTGGCCAAAGAACCCAGTGAAAAGTTCTTCTTTGGCTTTTCTGGTGTGGGATCTCAGCCACGACTTATGGCAACAATCTAAAGTAGTGTGAGGCCTAATCTATTAATACTAAGGAAGCAAGAGTGATAGCCTTAGCTGGCAGACACAAAAGAAGAGAGTCTGATATGAATGTGATTATTTATACAACAAGGCTTTGGTTTGCTTGTGTTTTTTAATGTTCAAGACAGCTGTTTGTATTTCCTGGCAACAAAACCAATTACCTTAGCAAAGAAGTATGGGCTAACAGAGTACATTCCACCTTCCAAGTCATGATAAAGCATTGCCCTTTCTGAATGACCTGCAGGGTAGGAAGAAGCACATTGGGTTGTATTAGTAAGTTTAATTTTTCTCATAGATTTAAAATTTTTTTGATTTTGATTCCTTATAGCATTTACAAGAAGACTGACACTTACATTTGGCAATAACATCCAAAATTATTGTGAATGGGATTAGGGCACCTATCATGTACAGCAGTGCTGTTGTGTCACGAATAGAGAGTCCGTTTTTTTCATGGCCATAGTACAAAAATCCAATTAATAATGACATAAGAAGGGCTTCAAATCCATGGATTAATAATGTTGAAATATCTCTGAAGTCATTGGAGACCTGACGACTAGGAAAACAGCAATATTGACCATAAGATATAATACTTACTAATGCCAGTTATATTCAGATACATAGCCCCAACCAGTGTTAAAAATCAATTCTTGGAACTTGCTGGCTTTGGCTAGGACAGGGGTTGGGCTCCCTGTTTCTGTAAAGGATTTTACCTAATCAAACCTATGAAGCACCAGTAGCCACCGAGTATTTCAGGTCTAAATTGCTGAAAGCCTGAAGGAAGACAATTGGTGTGGTATGTTCTGTGCTTCTTTCTGATGATTTGAAATACAAAGGCATGATACATAACTGTTTATGCTGAAGATAAGTTTACCTTAATAATATAGTGAACTGTCTTAAGGCTCCTGGTAACTGATCACTTGAATGGTGAGGCATATTGATAGCCTCTTCTGAATTTAAATGGGCCCTGCCCAAAAGAAAAAAAAAATAAATCAGCACAAGGTGTAGCTATTATTCCAGATCTTCTGTATGACACTCTTTTCTTTACCTCTGCCTGCTGACTGTGGTATCAGCGTTGTCTCCTTCAGTAGCTTTCCATAAGAAATCATCAAAATTTTTGACTTTTTCTAGGAACATGCTGGCAAGAGCATTTGCTCTTTTTTGGCTTTCCATCTCCTTTTCTGCAGTCTGTTTATCGATCCTGGTCAAGTCAACTGCAAGACATTACTTGATATGAACCCATGTGCTATAGAAGAAATAACTTTATGATGTGTTTACAATCAGGGATTTCACTGGGAGCAGACAGTACAACCTGTGTACATGTATTAACTTACAACAGTTCAAACTTAATTATTTTAGGTAATTGGAGATGAACAGATTGTTAATGGGTCACTCAATGAATCACTGAGAGATCACGTAATTGCTTATTATAATACTATAAACTACTATTTCAGATTTTTCTAAGTTTTATAATGCCTTGAAAGCAGTGCTGAGAAAAAATAGTTTGAATTTCCTTCCTGACTTGTAGGCATTTACAGTCTTTTATGTGACTTTGACTTAAATCATGTTTTTTCTTCATCTGCAAAATTATAGTTACTGTCTTATTTATATCTTACAGAGGTGCCATAAACTTTACCTGATACTGAGAAAGTCCAAAAGGAATATTATCTAAGGACAACATAGTCATGCCAATAATAATTGACTTAGCTTTTTTTTTTTATCTAAACTTACAATAGTATTTTCCTATGCTGACCTTCGCTGTAGATTGACAATATCTGGTGTTTTGCAGATACTTTCTGAGAGAACTATCACTGCACATGTCCTAGCTCCTTGCACTGGGCTGATCATGTCTGTTCAGCCACTCTTAGGAGGAGTCCATCAGAAATTCCTTGCAATCTGCTCTATGTCTTCCCTTCTGCCCTGGTCTCCTGTTTCTCTGTCAGACACACAGCCAGCATTTGTGTTTCCATCAGGTGCCCCCTCTTGCTTTGGATCCTCTGCCATCCTGTCCTGTTTCCACCTTCCTGCTGCCCATATTTCCTTTCTCTTCCTACGGGTTCTGACTGTGCATACCATTCAGTGATCTTCCACCTGCCTCTCTGCCCTCCCCACCTGCACGTCACAGGGCTTTGTCTCTGTAACCATGGGCTGTAGCTGCAGGTTTCCCCAGGACTGCCTCTCGTTCTCCATTCCCATACAGGGCTGCTGCAAGCCTTCCCCAGGGCTGTGCTTGGCTGAGGACTGCTCTGAACCTTGACGGTGACAAAGGTCTTTTTGTGGGGCTTGACACCAAGGTTAATTTCTGTTTATCTCTGCACAGCTGGCACTGCCTGCCACACAGGCACAGCTGAAGAGGTTGTCTGATGTCTGTACCAGGTTTCCTGGCCAACTTGAGTGCAAAGACCTAAGGGTGGAATTGAACCAGCCTCTGTTAAGAGATTCCTGCCATTAGATTAACAGGGCCAGATTCCCTTTCCACGTTGCAAAAACCAGAAGATGAATGGATTTGAAACTACATAAACTTTCTTTGAGGAGTAAAAAGATTGCTGATTTGGATTAGGTTTTTCTCCCTTCCAGTGTGCTCTGTAGGGCAGCACTCCTCTTTCTCCTTACCTGTTCCAGGTTTGTCTGGGACTAGGAGCTGGCTTCTGGGAAACTAGCTTCTACATTTTCTTAACTGAGAAATCAGAGAAAGATGTCTACAGAAAACAGTTGATCAGTTTATCTGTGTCTTTCTCAAATAAGAAGTTTCAACCAGCTAAGACATGGGGATAAGTATCCTAAACAGGTGGACAAGTTACTGCATCTGGCAGGGTTAGAAGGAGCATTTTTTAAAATTAATTTTGTCTGTACCTCTTGTTTTTGCTACATTTCCTGTACTGACAAATAAGGATCCTATTAAAAACTGAACTTGAGGCAGTATTGATTTGAGTTAGTCATAAGGAATCCCTAAGACAGTTATGGTCAATAAAAATCAGTGTTAGCTAGACACTTAAGAAAGCAAATGTTTTTATGACATTTTTTATGACAGTGCTTGATACTGACCATAGAAATCCGCAGGATTGCTGTACTTTGGGCAGGGATAGCCTAGTTCTGTGAAATACTGGACCATGTCTTTAGCTGTTCCACAGTAGGCAGTGAGTCCAGAAGTCATCAGAAGAACCAGATCAAACAGTTGGAAGATATCTGACCGGGGCTGATGAAGTGAAAGAAGAACCAATCTGTTTCCTCTGGCCAGTCTGGATAATGTTATCACAAGGTTATGTGCAGTAAAACTGTCCAGTCCAGATGTGGGTTCATCAAGTATGAGTATTCCTGCCAAAGACAGTAAGTTTAGCTGTGGAAAAGCAGCTTGTTTGGTTTGGAAAATATGTTCTAGGTGAAATGGTGCTAGCGCATGAAATACCACTCATTTTTAAAATTAAAGAAAAAATATATTGTTTTTTTACTTCAGTACATCTATTCCTGAGCATCACTTCGTACAAAAGCAAAAAACTTCTGCTTTCCCCATAACTATGAAAATATAACTTCATACACGTAAAAAGTTCTCAATCCATTTTGTAGTGAAAAAGCTGATGGGAAATCTTGTTCAACAAGAGGCTCAGTCAAGGTTAGTAGTGCTTTTGATATATATAGGATCAGAGAGGGGATTCAAGCCTGCAAAATCAGCTGTGGATTTAGCCTCATGTTTTGCTTCTACTGAAGACAGTGGAAGTTTCTAGTACACCTGCAACATGAACCAGCCATGTCAGTGAGTTGCACAAGACCACAATGACTGACTATATAGCCAAGAAAAAGACGTTTACTGTTAATACTGCACATAGTAAATGGGGGCTGGGTCAGAGGAAAGGAAAACGATCTCTATGTTAAAGTAAGCCAAAGCAACTTGTGGCATGTGGTCCATATACTGATATGCACAAACCAGAGCACTGCTCTGAGAGTAACTTCAGGCAACTTTGAGTAATCTTTGCGACGGTGGTGTTAGAGAGCAGTGGGTGAAGGCTCCTGGGGAGCTCTGGCTTGGTCTGCCTCCACTTTTCCATTGGCAAAGATGACTGAAGCAAAAGTGTGCCAGCTGCTGAAACGCTCTGTTTACAGCATTATTCCTGCACTAATTACAGTATTATCTGTGATCAGCACTGACTTCCATTCAAGCAAATGGACCAGCAGCCAGTCACTGACTGTGCCATGGAGAGGCAGCCTCTGGCAGAGGGTGGTGCAAGGCCTGTTAAGTGTCCTGAGTATCAACTCCTGAAGCTGCCCCAGGGGCAACGGAGTGTGTGGCTCTTCCCTGACAGCTTCCATCTTCATGTAGTGCCCCGCTACACCCAGGTGGTGTGCGGTGGGCCCCCGGGAGGTGTGGGTTCTGCTCACCCGGGTTCCAGAGCAGCTGCACGCCGATGCTCACCCTGCGCCTCTCTCCCCCGGAGACGCCCCGCAGGTACTCGTTCCCCACCCTGGTGTTGGCGCACTGCCGCAGGCGGAGCTCTGCGATCACATCTTCCACCTGCGGGATCCAAGGGTGACAGGCGTCAGGCAAGAGTTCATTTGCACATTCGTGCAGAGATAAAACTGAAAATATGATTGATTTGGTTAAAATTCATCTGGATATTTCAGTGCCAGAGACACTTGAAAACAAATCTTGATTTTAGAGATAAAATTAAAAAAGACTCAGCGATCAAAAATTTAGTTCGTCTTTCAGCCTCTGTAATGCTTTCTCTAGATTGTCATTTTTTATGAGCTTTGGAACAATTGCTGGTTTCTATCTTGAAAGATGAAAAAGGTTTATAATTCATAATCTACATAAAAAAATGCCAGATTAGCTGTTCTGACTCCAAACACACAGGATCTCTTGGATAATTCCTGTCAGACACATTTTTGACAACTTTATTTTTTTCCAACAGCTTAATTACCCTTTTTTTCCTTTGTGAGTCTGAAAAAAACTTTGGAAGGCGCAGTTTGGCAACGAACAATAGTGTTTCTCTGACAGTCAGGTGGGGGAGCAGCCGGTCATCCTGCCGCACGTGTGCGATGCATTTCCTAACGAGCTGGGGAGTGCTGGGTTTGTTGTTAATCATGATTTGACCAGACTTGATTTTCCCTCCATGGTCCCGGCAGGTTATCACATCAAGCAAGGATGTCTTTCCACCAGCTAGAAAAATAAAAATTGAAAATTAATTTCCAAGGGATGGTTTTGAAAAGTGAACTTGTCACAGACAGAGATGTTAAGGAAAAAAAAATTCTTCCCCAACCCATCCTGAAGTTTTCCCAAAGTCACAGAGACAGGATGATCTTCAAAGAAAATAGGACTATAAGCTCCTGTTCAGGAAACCTCTCCCCTCCGGAATGGACTATGTGGTTTGAACCCTTGTCATTTCTCAGCAGAACTGGGTAGTTGGGCATTGAGAATGGCTTCATGAACACAACAAGTGTCTCTTATCTCTTTGGTAAGCTCTCTTTCAATTTTGAAACAGAGGTGAAAGGTGATGTCTCACCCTGGCTGAAGGGCTGACACCCAAATGCTCAGCAAGAGCTTTCTTTGTTGGAGGGATTTGTGAATTCAGAAACAGCAGCTGGATCAGCTGAATGACTAAGGCACTGAATGATTATACAGACAATAAGAACCTTAACCATGATTGAAATAAAAATTATTATGACTTAAATAAGACAAAAAGTCATTTAAATAATTAAGAAAAGCTGGCTCATACCCAGAGGTAAGAAAAGTAAAACAATGAAAACAAAACCTGATTTGGAGTTAAACAGCAAATGAATTTCTCCTTTTTGTTGTATGATTCTGTATGTAAACACACAGAACTCTCTTATGATTAGATGTCATTTATTTCTAGTCTCCCTGTTGAAAGATTAACTCCACACTTGCTTCTTAATACATACATCTTAAAAAAGAAACCCATCCATCTGTAAACCACATATTGCTCTGTTTAAGAGTGACATATTGATTGCCATTGACAATGTGAAACCCATCAGCAGTTTAATCCATTTTACTAAGGCATTTGATGAAATAGATGATAAACAGCTTTTGAAAATAGTTTGACTAGTTTGCTGAAAGGGGTTTGTGCTCAGTGTATGTTGCCTTACAAAGGTGCTATATCTATAACTCAGTATATTATTTCCTCACAAAGCTTTTCCTTTTATTATCAGGAGAATCTCTAAGGTACAGCTTTACTTACATTAAGGATATGTGCTAAGAAAAAATTCCCATGGCAATAGGGAAGAAAAGTCTATTTTTTTAGAAATAAAGTTAAAACTTCTTTGGCAAATACATCTTGCCTTTGAGAGAGAGCATCTTCACTGAATAATTGAGCCAACCTGATGTAAGACTCCAGTGCAGAAACAGCATGGGGGTTTTTACCTCCCAAGTATGGCACTTTTTACTTCAGTTTAACAGGCCTTGTGTCTGCGTCTTGTTCCCCTTGACCAGTCCCACCAGAAAATGGAAGAAAAAAAACAAACCCTGGTATGATAAAGCAGTAACCCCAGAGAGAAGAACTGTCTTTTCTTCTCTGTAAATTTCTATTAATTAATGCAAATGCAGTATTTTATTCTGTTAGAATTGTTTCAGTCCAAATGGAATTCCTGCTTATGGCTATGCAAGTTGGCACTGATCTTTCTTATGGGGTCTGGCCTCAGTTGGTTGCTATCTGAGTATGGTCTGCAACTGGCCTGTTTTGGATCAGAACCATGAAACTGATTCATGTCCAGCAGATCTGGGGCTGCAAGGCCACACTTGTAACAATACCCCACTATACCTCAGGAAACAAACAGCAACTATGTACAGGGCATAACAAAATCGGGTTTGAAAATAAATTTTAATTCGCCCCCCAGTATCTTTGTTTCCTCGTTCACCATGTCACTTAAAGAATGTATTTTAATGACACAACCAATAGTTTTTGTCTCAACTAGATTGTGACATTAAAAAGACTGCAGAGTGTTGCTCTTGATTGTGTACATTTTATCTGAGAGCTGGTCATATAATGAAATGTGGTTGCTCTTACCAGTGCTTCCTATGATTGCTAGCATCTGACCGCTTCGAACTTTTAGATTCAGATTTTGGATTATTGACACTCGGGAACGGGGATCCGATTTCCAGGTCCAGGGCATTTTCATCTGAGCGAGGTTCTCATACCAGGGAATCTGGGATGCTGTGTTAACCTAACAAAAAAAGAAACAAGTCCCTTCACTTCAAGCAATAAACTCTATAGCAACAAATACCTTCAAACTTACAATGTTACAAGCAAAGTATATATAAAAATATTACTGTTCATCTTCAGAAATACATAGAAGGAAGTTCTTTTGCACCCACCTATGATTTTCATGCCTTGCTTCTTGTTCTGTTAATCACTAAAGCTATCTCTGTCCTTTGTTACTTTGGTAATTTATTACTATTGTAATTTTTAAATGTTTCAAACTCTAAATATAACTTGAAATTCCATGAAACTGAAAATTGTGAAATCTTATTCAGATGCCATGGTGAGAAGGAGATGACAAATTTCAGTGGTCCCTTGCAATCCTCCTTGTTAGTCATCTTCTCTTTATCCCCTTCAACATATTCATTCTTGCCAGCAAGGGCTGCTTCTCTCCCTAGCTGAACAGAAAGTCCCTCTGCTCCAGCCCTCAGAGGAATAATTTCACTCAAGACTGCAACAAAGCAGAGCCTGGAAGCAGATGTCTCTTCCTGTCTTATCCCTTAACTTTACTGGATGTATTTACAATACAGGAGTTAGTCTGCTGTCAATATTGTAGCCAAGAGTGTGATTCTGCTCACAAACTGACTGTTCAACAGTTGTGCGAACTTTTTCAACTTTATTTGGCTTTTAGAACGGCTTGGGTATACAAACAGGCATTTCTGGATATGCTTCCTGCTGAAGGGAGGTGTATAAATGAGAATTTTTACCTGGTAGTTGAGCTCCTTGACCTCCAGAACATTGGACTTTCCACTGTATGTGAAATATAGACTGTTATCTTCTTCAGAGTGAAAAATAGTGTCCTGGGTCTTGGTCTGGAAAAATTGTTAGGTGGATTACAACAGTTAATTACAATAACTAAAGGGCTGCTAAAATCTGAGTTTAGAAAAGATGAAGCACAAAGGGAAATACATCTATGGGATGTAACTATTATTGATGAGTTACTGTAGTGCAAAAGTCTGAAGGGTTGAAATGAGTTATCCGTTATCTGTTAATCAGTGTGAAACGTACTTTGTTCTAGTGACATCTGTGAGGGCCAAACAAGCTGTGCTGTGCTCTTCTAGTTGCTTTCAGTTTAAAAGGGAAAACTTTCAAAATGGAGATAAATGTCATGCCACTACAAAGAGATTAGACTTTTTTTTTTTGAGGAAAAAAGATGTACTACTTCAGCAGTATTAGTCCACTGAATCAAAATGGTGCATATTGTAATTGATTAATTATGCCAGCTAAAAACTAAGGTTTACTGGAAGTATGTCCATTATTGCATTACACACAGACTGGTTAACTTGGAGGCTTTATGAACAAATAGGTGTGCAGCCACTAGAGGCTGCATTAGTCCCCTCTTTTGTTTTTTAAATTCACCATTTATCAGCTGGAACCTAATGTTCTGATATCAGTTAAAATAACAAGAGTCTACTTGGCTTGGTTAACCTCTTGCATACAGCTGCAATCACGAAGTCCTTGCTGAGGCAGCTTTCTGGCTTTGGGTTGAGCTCTGTGTGCATGCCTGCAGTTTTTTATTCCAGCCAGCCATATCTCTGCCACAGCCCTGTGCTTTTCCTACTTGTCAGACTCATATGCTAGCCAAGGCAAATGTACCTGTTTCCTGTGTACCAGACCCTATCCATGCCTGTGGTATCTTTGGCAGGGGATGACCACGATCTTTGTGTGCACCTCCTGCCCTCTCAGCAAACAAGGCTGATTAATTTTTTTCAGTCTAGATACACAGCAGAAAGCAACATCACACCAAGCAGCCTGAAAAACCGCCGGAAAGCCCTCCAAACTACCCCTGCTGCCAAAGCACTCTGTGCCTTTCCTTATGCTGGACCTAATTTTTAAAAACAGGTGCTCCCCAGCAAATGTGGGGATCCATCTGAAGGCATATCCTGGGAAAGCCAGTCCAGGCCGTGCTCAGGGGCTTTCTCCTCCATCCACACATTTGGAGATCCTCTCTCAGCTCCACCATCGTGGTACCTGAGCAGGGCTTGCATGGCACCAGCCTCACGCCCAGTGTGGTCTGGTGGGGGGTGTGGATGCTTTCTGCTCCCGTTTCAGAGCTGGAGGAGCTCAGGGCTCACCGACATTACAGCCCGGTGGGCAGGATGGCTGCCGGCCTCTCCCGGCTCCCGGCCAACGCTGGGGCTGCGGGGGAGCTGAGCCCCTCGGGTCCCTCCCCACTCCATGCAGCTCTCACTCACAGCCAAGCCCTCGCACGTCACCTGGCTCCAGCTGGCGTCGTCCAGAGAGACATCGTCAGTGGTTTCCGTCATGGTGGTGGTGGAAGGTCTCGCTCCCTGCAGTGGTTTGACTATCTTCTCTAACAAAGCTGTGGAAATCTTTCTCCTCTTGGTTTGGAACGCAGTCCTTTCCAGGCACCCTCACCGCAGCACCATTTCTCCTGGCGCGCTGCGTCTCTGCAGCTGGCATGACCCCGTGGACAGGGAAATACTCCCCTCCTCTGGGACAGTAATAGCTCGGGCTAAAGGTACATCAGATAGCGGCTTCAGCTAATCACCGATCAGTTGTTCTCCGGAAAAAGAAAGAACAGGGAGCCCCTCTGGTTTCTTTGAGGTGGCAAGCGCCGGGGGCAGCGACCTGCTCTGACCCGGGACAGCGGGAGCTGCCCCTGCGCCGTGCCGGGGGAGGCATGGTGGTGGTGGCAGTGGCAGTGGCAGGGGCAGTGCCAGGCACCCGGCCAGCAGCGTGAGGGACGCAGCGAGGCTGCGGAGCCCCAGCACCCGAGGATGTCGGGCAGAGTGTCTCCCACCCTGGAGAAGAGCAGCAGCATCGGGCACACAGGCGAGGAGAAGGCTGTGGGGCAGCCCCCCGATAGCATCAGCGTCCAGGGTGTCTCCTACACCATCAGGTAGGGCCGGGAGGGCGGTGTGGAGGGTCCCTGCTCCGGCGGCAGGGGCTGCGGCAGCGGGGCTGGCTCGGCGGGCTGCGGGTTTGGCGCAGCCCGGCACGGCAGCAGGGATGGTGCCAGGCCCCCTCATGGCGCCGGGCCCTGCGCCTCAGGGCAGAGCCTTCCCGAGGCTCGCCAGATCTCCTTCCCACGTCTCTGAAGGACGTGCTTTAGAGATTTGCGAGCATTGTGCCCTTTCCCACTGCCTTTCTTACTGCTGCCAGAGGGATAACATGAGGCCCGAAGGAAAGGGATAGGTGGATTAACGGCTGGCAAACATCAGCAGCAAATAAAGCCACAGTTCACGTTTGCCCTTTTGGTTGTAGTCCGACAGCCTCTTAACAATCATTCTGAAAAATGTGCTCAGACCTCATTTTATCTTGCAGAAAATGCCAAAGTTAAAGCCTGAGGAGGGGAAAGGGTAAGGGGGAAGAGACTTTTATTTTTATTTTTCCATATTTTAAAATCCTTGCAGCTTCCATCCCACATGTAAGTAGGTGTAAACCATTCTCCTGCTTAATGCAAAAGTTTTACATATTCTCTCTCTAATTTTTTATTGATGTTTGTTTTCCAAGAGAGCGTGTTGGCCCGTGGTGGAACTTTTCTTTATACTGTAAAAAATGGACCCGGCAAATACTTAAGGATGTTTCATTTCACATAGAGAGTGGCCAGATTATGGGGATTTTAGGAAATTCTGGTAAGTTGTTCCAGTACTTTAAAAGAAATAAGATCAGAGTTAATACTGGTGACTTCCACTGTGACATGAATGTGACTGAGGTCTGTGTTTTAAATAACGAAATTGTGGTTGATTTTAACTTCTTCTTTGTAACACTGGTGCTTGGTTTTCAGAGTTCAGTCTTCTGTCATCTTAACTAACAATTATAACTTCAATAACAGACAAGGTTATTTCAAAACTCAAATGTTTCGTTACAAAGTGTGAATTTGTATTAATTAAATGCCAATTTGCATTCTAATTTTCCCATTTACTTTCCCTTAATTAGCTGCATTTTCAGGGCCTATTATTTTAAAGTTATTGAGAAAAAAAAACTTTCTGCTTTCCATATGTGTCCATCCAAGTCAGGCTACCACTCTTGGAATCATAAAATTCATCTTACCCCATTATTAATTTCTTCTGTTTGAAAGGATCTGGGAAAACAACGCTTCTGGATGCAATATCAGGAAGACTGGGACATAAAGACAACTTCTGTGGTGAAGTGTATGTGAATGGACGTCAGCTGAAGAGGGAACAATTCAGAGATTGCTTCTCTTATGTGCCACAGGTTGACTTCTATATTTCTTTTTTGTGTAATGTGCTTTCTTTTGTGTAAAAAAAATGTAATGGAGTAGTGCAATGTGACTGTGATTTTACTAATAAATTTGGGACAAATCAGTTAATAAGCTGTATGAATGAATTAAGCTTGCATGAATAGGGACAAAGTTTTAATTACTACAGGACTAACTGCTTTTTCCTCTTCACTTTTTTTTCAGAGTGACACTTTGTTAAGCTTTCTCACCATACAGGAGTCTTTGACCTACACGGCTTTACTAACTCTTAAGAAATGCTCCAATAACTCCATCAAAAAGAAGGTCTGTATTTTACAGTCTTCCACCAGAAAGGCAGACAGGATGTCATGTAATGTCTTCACCAGCAGCACTTTCCATCCATGGCTGTTTTTTATCTTTATGAGGTTTTGCAAATGGGGAGAGATCTCCTGCTGAGGAGTAGGACACAAACTCTCTGGTGGCCCCACCTCTTCAAGGGGTTTGTGCTGGTGCCCCGGGGCATCACCATTGTGCTGGGACAAAACCCTCCCACCTGAAGCTGAAGCAGTTACTGCTGCAGGAGATGCTGCTCTTGGTGTTGAGGTCAGTTCCCCTTACTCAGAGGGGAAACCCAGTTCTCTGGGGTATTTAGGGCCATGTGTGCTGGCAAGTGTCATGGACAGCAGAACTGATTTTGACACCCCTCTGTCTCCTGTAGGACATCTCTCACTAAGCACAACAGCTCAAAAAAGCACTGGTCTAATAAGCCCCCTGCAAACTACTTTCTTGATAAAATAGGTGTGTTTCAGATTTATTTAAAGGGCTCTTTTTGAATTCTATTGAAAGTAAAATTGGGTATTCCTGACCAGAGGATCTTGCTTTCTCTCTTCACTGATCTTTCACTAAGTACTTTATAGTTTCCTAGAACTGATGTGCCTTCTGCTCCCCAGTTTTGTAAGCCAGAGCAGCACACTATGCTTCATACCTTAACTTCTAGTCCCACCTCTGAACTCTTCATCTCTTAATGTCAAGTGAAGCTAAAATTGACTCATTTCAGAATACATGAACATAAAGTTTAAAAAATAATATATTAAAAATAATCAAATTAGAATAAAAATCAAATTAGAAATTAGGCCAGATATCGTCCAACTAGAATGGATGCAAGTAGGATATTGGTAAAGCTATAACATAAAATTATGTCTTTTTTTCCACTGTTTTTTACCATTGCACACAGGTTGGGTTGGACTGTGTTTAGTCTTTTGTAACTGCAATTATTTTTCAGGTAGATGCAGTTATGGCTGAGCTGAGTCTCAGTCACATTGCTGACAAAATAATTGGGAGCCGTAATGTAGTAGGAATTTCTGGGGGTGAGAGACGTCGGGTATCAGTTGCAGCCCAGCTTTTACAAGATCCCAGTAAGTACCACTGCCTGGATTTCCAAAGTAAAACAAAGCTGTGTCACTTTGTGCTCCTACCACAGGCCTCCATAAACCACTTTAAAATACAAAAGCATTTGCATTCTTTAGTTCAGCAGAAGCCAGTCTGGCGATGACAGAAAAGAATAAGGAGTGACGGAGGTCTGCCATTGATCTGTTAGTTGATCTTGGAAAGCAGGCAGTTTAAAAATCTTAGGGACTGAACATAGGTTTGGACTTGGATTTATCCATTTTAAGCCTTTCTGGATTCACTCTTCACAAATGTTGGCTGTGGCCCAATAATTTATAATTTATGAGTATATTAGAGCCATACTTGTGCAAGCACTGAGCCTTACAGTGGAGTAGCTGCCCTTGAGCTGTGTATATGTGAGTGCCATGTATGTTCTAGAACCAAAAAAATTCCAATGAAAGGAAATCAAAGCTGAGTAACTATAGAAGGATTATCCATGGGAAAAATTTTGTCCGTTTTGAGAGAGTTTCTTGAAGGTTGCCAGAATCTCACGGAGTGAACGTACAGCACGTATTTATTGGATGCTGGAGTCCTTGTAGCCACGTGGATGTGCTGTAACTGCATATTAGGCAGGCAGGAGCTTAAATAACACAGTGAGGTCCATCACTGCTACTGGTGACTCCTGGGGTGTGGATACTGCTCAGGACCTCACTAAACTCTATAGCAAACACTATAGTAATTATGTAGGTAGAACTATAGTGAAAACTCTCCTCCCTCAGAGGAGGAGATCAAGGTTGGGCTGCCCTCTTCTGTGCTATGTCTCATTTGTGTAAAAATAATGGATTTGATTATAAGTTTTTCCCTTTCATGTGCAATAAAATAATGAAGAAAATGCAGTAATTTTTTCTGCTTCAATCTATGGAATTGTGTATGATGTATTTTAACAATTCTTGGTTTGTTCATGACAAATTCTGTGTGTATATATAAATTTAATTCAGAATATATAACTTCTGGCTAATTTTGTTATTTACATTTACAGTTATGTACATATTGAAATTTATCATTATTGTTCTTAGAAGCAGATGTATGCATCAAATCTATTTTGGTAATTTTCAGTTTTCACCTGAATTTAGAGAAAGAAGTATTATGCTCTGCAGTATTTTTAATGTCCTCATTCCTAGTCATTGGAGCTGAACCACTGAAACGAACTAAAACTGAAAGATGGCAATACCTGTGCATACTCTGCTTTACGTGTGGAATTTCACCTGTAAAGTAATTTCTATATTATTTGCCAAATTAGCTTTAAAAGCAGAAGCTATACCATTTGCTCCTCATTTACCTGATTTTTAAAGCTGTTCCTTGTCATTTGACAGAGGTCATGCTACTTGATGAACCAACGACAGGGCTGGACTGCCTGACTGCAAACCAGCTTGTCTCACTTCTCTCAGAGCTTGCACACAGAGACAGGATTGTGATTCTTACAATTCACCAGCCTCGCTCAGAACTTTTCAAGGTAGATGATATCTGTTCACTATTGGCTTTTCTACCAGACCTTTAACTACCTAGGTTCTTTCAGTATGGAAGTACAAGGTCCAGTAAAGCTGCCTCTTTTCCTTTCCTTTGCATAATTAGAGGCTTCCCTTGAACTTTGCAGCTCTGGTCTTGTGCCAGTCATAGGGCACTTGGGACAGGCATTGCCCTCTGAAAATAGTATGGACTCTGACTGAGTGCCTAACCCTTGTGTTACGCAACTACCCAAACCAAAACTGCTGGGAGAAGCCATGACAAGGCATGTGGGTACACCTTGGTCATGTAGTGGGACAGTCCTGCCTTGCAGGGTTTGTGCTGGGGAGAGCATCTCTCCCTTCCCATTACTGTTTCTCACTTTGCTCTTCTGACACATCCACCACCCACCACACGAATGCAAAATTCCACTTCCCTGGCTGACTGAACGGAGTGCAAATGGTTGTGGAGCCAGAGGGGAGCAACTGTGCTTTTCTGGACTGAGAGCAGCCCTGGTGTCTTGAGAACATGGATTGATCATAGCTGGTGGGAACCTTGCCCTGGCAAATGTTCACCTGAAAAGCAGTGCTGTTAAAGTCCTTAAGCACTTCAGGATAATCTTGGCAACAATTTGGGGGTTTTACAGACTGGGGCTATTGAGCACTGAAGGAGGTCAGTCAGTAAGTGAAGGTGCATTGAAGTGAAGTCAGAAAGCCACATTACTTTTTGTGGATTACCTCTCGATGCTGCTGTCATTGACAGTTTTGAGAACCACTAGAGCTTAAAGATGTGTCATTTTGCATAACCATAATGAGAGGAGTGAAAGGACAAACTTCCTTTGAGAGAAATAGAGTAAGGGAGTTTGAATGTGTCAAAACTATTTTTTCCCATCAAAGCATTTCTATTACCATGGCAGTAACTGTATTCAAGAATTACTGCACTCCTGATGTGATCTCTGTAGTGACTGGTGACAGGACCCGAGGGAATGGCCTGAAGTGTGACAGGGGAGGTTTAGGCTGGATATTAGAAAGAGTTTTCAGACAGAGGGTGGCTGGGAACAGGCTCCCAGGGAAGTGGCCACAACACTAAGTCTGACAGAGTTCAAGAAGCTTTTGGACAATGCTCTCAGGCACATGGTGTGATTCTTGGGGTGCCTTATGCAAGGCCAGGAGTTGGACTTGATGATCCTGATGGATTCTTTCCAAGTCAGCATGTACTGTGATTCTTAGTGCATACTGCTAATATACTAATTTTTCCCCAACAGTTATTTGATAAAATAGCCATCATGAGCTTTGGAGAAATGGTTTTCTGTGGGAACCCTATGGAAATGATCACATTTTTTAGTGACTGTGGCTATTCTTGTCCTGAACAATCAAATCCATTTGACTTCTATGGTAAGTTTATCTAAGTTGTTCTGGTAAAACAATTTGTTTTCTTCCCCAAGTTAAAGTTTTTCCAGAGATAAAAATGTGTTTAAATTCTGCTCCAACTTTTCAATTATTTTTAGCTCAGAGAGAGGGCTGGCCCCATGTCACTCCCAATGACTCCATAAAATAGCCATATTTGCAGTAAAGAGTAAACTACCAATAAAAAAAGAATCTCAGCTTCATTAAACTTACGGATTCCTGATTGCATTTCCCTATGGCTGTGCACTGGATATTGGAAAATTGTGGAAAATCCCATGCTCTTATGGACTCTGTGATGCCAAGCTACTAAAAAGAGCTGTTGCCTGAAGGGAAGGATGTAGAGTAAATATGGGATGACTTGAGGCATGAATTTCCAGGACTTCTGAATATGAGGTTTCTGAAAGTTTGGGGAGTTGCTAATACCAAGGTGAACTACTGGAACAGAATGGATGCTTCAGGAGATGATGTTAGCAAGCTGTTGGCATAAGCTGGAGAGTACTGTTCTACCAATTCAGGATGAAAAAAAAGGGTCAGCAAGAGACTTTGGAAATGAGGCTTGGTTTTGCTGCAGGATATCCATGTCCCTGATCCATACAGGCACAGGTTTGAAGAGAATGTGGATGTGTTTGTGTGCATACATGTGTACAGATATGCAGACATGTATGTAACTCTATTTAAACCCAACATGTAGGTTAATTTCTGTCAATGCTAGCTGAGCACTAACCAGGGAATTTGACCAATCTGAAAAGCTGCATTCAGAGCAGGCAGTGTTTTCCTATTGTCTAGATGGCATTCTAAACTCAGCAAGAAGAGAGGATGGTTGTTGACAAGAAGCTGGAATGGGATAAAGCTGAAAATACTGGTATGACAGTGAGGATAATTTTGTCTTCATGAATTTGAATAGTCTTGAAAAGCATAGATGATTTGAGATTTAGACCCATTTTTAAAAAAAAGCTTGGTAAAGAGAGTACTGCATTCTTCAAATGTCAACCTTTGAATGTGACAAGAAAGGGAAAAAATACAGTTTAGAGCAAAGAATCATCAGAATATTTAGTCTTTTGAAAATTGGTAGTTTATATTTTTTTGTGTGATTTGATGTGAATGAAGGGACAGATTCTGATATCATTTACACCAGCAGCAGAGGAAAATAGATCCTGTGTATTGAGTGTGGATTATATTGTTGAAATGTCAACGTTTATAAAAAGTAGTAATGCATGGTAGGCATTAGCTACTTGGTCTAGCTAGTAGTCAGTGTTACAATTCTTTTAAAGAACACCCAGTTGCCATTTATTGCTGGTGTGACTTCCAGCAAGTCACACTGGCCAAGTTTTAAAAAGTGTTTCTGCATTTCAGATGTTCATATTTGTAAGAGTGAAGGCTTCATTTTGGTGAAGTGTTTGCCATTAAAGACAATTCTGCTGAATTCCAGCTTTTAGAACACTGGGGAACTATTCATAAGACTAATTCAGGTTTTGAGGACAAATTAAGAATCTTGGACAAGCTCTCCTTTTCTTTTGTTGAATTTGTATTTTGAAGTTGAACAGAACATTGCAAAACCGAAATCTAAGGATGAGAGAAACCTTAGGAATAAATAACTGATGAAGACATCTTACCAGATATAGGAGAGTAATGTAAAATTGGGTAAGAACAAATATTCTTGAGAACAACAGTCCAGTTTTTAAAACCTTGGCTAATTCATTGCTGTTAGGGAAAAGGGACATTTTTAAGGCGTTTTAGCACTACTATTCAATCTGTATGAGTTGTAAAAATAGAATACACAAATTTCCCATCTGCCAACAAAAGAATTGCTGCTGCTAGGAATATGTTTAGGTGAACTTATTAGAAAGGAACATTAACTCTGTGAAGTATTTACCTTTCCTAAGTTCCACAGCAGTCAGTAATATTACCTTCAGCTTGGGCTGAGCCTGCTAGGGAAATTTGGCCAGCTGATCATTCTCCAACTACACATTAAAAGAGAAATATGTCTGTGAAGGAGGTAGGTGAAACCCAGTGCAACAATGCATTAACAGCTCAAGAAGAGAAGAGCAGTGTCTCTGCAGTGTGAGTTCACACTAACCAAAAAATAAAACTCCATAGTTATGGAGGAGCGGGCAGAAGACAAAGGGAAGCCGTGGAACCACGTCTGAGCATTTACCTGAAAACCTGAGAAATATATGACCAGATAAGTCATCTCTTCATCTTCATAAATATTCATCCTCTGGTGCTTTGTCTTGCCCTTGACAGCTCTGTGCTGTGCAGGGAGAATGCTAAAGGTCTAACCAGCACATTGCTCAGGCCTTGCATTTCCAGATCAAGGACCTGAACTGCAGGGTCCTGCAGAGGTCACAAAACACAGATTTCTTGTGGCTGCACAGTTATTCATTCGTGCTGCATCTAACAGAAGGGAGGAGTAAAAGAAACCTAGAATACTTTCAATGGACCTTATCATCTTTGCACATTTTAGAATGGAAACAAGAAGTTAGTTGCAAGGGGAAAAAAGATACGAAGGGAAAGTGATGTGTATATAGAGTAAAAACTTTGTCATTTTACAGTGGATCTCACATCTGTGGACACGCGAAGCAAGGAGCTTGAACTTGAAACCTACAGTAGGGTTCAGGAATTTGTATCAGCCTACAGAAACTCGGGGATCTTTAGCAAAGTACTGGCAGCCATTGAAAAAACAAAGTGTATGAAGGAGCTGCCACCAATACCATTCAAAAACAAAGACTTACCCAGTGGCTTTTACCAAATATTGATTCTTTTACGGTAAGACTTTTTTCCTCCTTTTTTAAAGCAACTATTTTTTTCTTCTCCACTAATCGTTCAGGTTTCCCCTCCATGTATAGATGCACTTCCTTGGTTATTTTGATCTCCTACTGTACTTGTCCCTGTCTTGTTTAATATGGTAGCTCTTCGTGGACACTGTCTGTCTAAGATTTGTTCAAAGCTAAATACCCTACCAACATGTGGTCAGTTGTAGCTAACAAGTCTTTTGTTGCTGTTTTGTTTCATAATCAGGAGAACAACAAGAAACTTCTCCAGAGATAAGATTGGTGTCATCATGCGTCTCCTCCAGAATCTGTTATTTGGCTTGTTTGTAGCCTTTTTCCTCCTCAGACTAAGGAGTGACGTGGCCCAGGGAGCCGTGCAGGACCGCGTGGGGCTTGTCTACCAGTGTGTGAGTGCCCCCCCCTACACAGGGATGCTCAATGCTGTGGCCCTGTGTGAGTTCCTGCCCTGTCTTACCTGCAGCAGCAGCTGTTGCTGCCACTCTGTCTTAAATAAGAAAAAGTGGTTTTTCAAAGATAGTAGTTTAAAGGATCTTCACTGTTCTAAGTAATGTCAGAGTTAATACAGAAGCAAAAAATTCAATGGAATTCAAGGGAATATGCCCTGATCCCTGCCTTTCTGTTTTACAGCTGGCCTGTCTATGAAGGCTTTATTCTAAACTGTGCAAAAGATTTGCCTGTGTGTATCATTTTACAAGCAAGACAAAGTCTAGGTCTAGTTAACATCCTAAGTGAGCTCAAAACCAAACTATTGAAAGGATGGAAATACAAAACAGCTTTGACAGCAATTAAGCATAATTGGATTTATGAGTATTATGTGATGATTTTTTTCTTAAAGGATTCTTCTTTTACAGGTGCCATACTGAAAGCAACAGTAGTTCATATTTACAGCTCTAAAAACTATTTTGCTCATGTAGGGAACATACACTGCTGTCATTAGCTTGAAATCAGAGCACCTCAATAAATTACCCAGTGACAGAGGTCTTCTCATGTCTTTAATTTGTATATGAAAAAAGAGAAGGCTGTCCTGCGTGCTGCTAAGTTAGGCCTCTTTTGTTAAGCTTGCCAATGTTTGCAATCTGCAGGGAGCATTCTTTGCATTTATAGTAGGGGGAAAAGTGATCAGAGTTGTTTAGGCAAAATGTTTTTGATATATTCTCAAAGTTGTCTCTGTGCTTCAGGTAATTTCTGCTAGTAACAAGTCTTGATCTCTCTAATGGTAATTTAATTTTTTTCTTATATATTTAATTCAGTCCCACCTCTACGTGCTATCAGTGACCAAGAAAGTAAAGATGGCTTGTATAAGAAATGGCAAATGCTTGTAGCCTATATAGTACATTTCCTGCCCTTCAGTGTCATCAGCGTGGCCATTTTCAGCACCTTTATGTACTGGTAAGCATTTGGACCATCTGTTGGATTGTCATTTTCATTTTGTTACCAATGTCAATTATCATGTCAGCAAAAGGCCTCCTGGCATGGCTTCCTGCTCTTGTCTCTCAAAATGATTACACAGAAAGCATAAGGAAAGATGACACAAATTTAGCCCTTCTCTTTCAGACGCAGCTGAAAACACTTTCAGAGTAAGTAAATTACCAGTTCTCTAGGTAACTTGGGAAGTTTTAATGGACCTGGGGCAGTTATCATTCTTGTGCCACACCGAAATCAGGAAGTGGCATTTTACATTGCATTTGGAAAGATAGGAAATAAAAAAAAACCAGATGTGAGGAAGTCACCTCTAGGTATGTGACAGTAACAAAACTTTTATTTCCTGGGATGTTTGGTTTAGCTACAGCATATGGAAGTGATGCAGTCTGGATCCCTCTCTTACACCCTCCAGAGAAAGGCACAAATTTCTGTCCTTTCAATCTTTTTCTCTTCCAGTTATGAGAGATGTCTAGTGCATCAATAGTTTTCCTGGGACATTTGCAATCAGTTGGCAGTCCGCAGTAAAATGTGTACAAGCGAGGAGCAGGCTTGGTTGGTGTCCTGGATGCATGTTCTCTTATGAGCTGTTCAAAACTGGTCAGTGGATAGACCCTTGTAAAAGACCTAAAGTGCAGGAGCCATTCTGCTGTAGCTGTGCATGTTAGTGCTCTTACTTTCCAGTTGGATGGAAAATGGATAAAGTAGAACTACACAAATTTCTTGGACTACTGAATCAGAATTTCTGCACAGGGAATATTGTAATAGCATTTTTCCCCCATCTAGAAAAACTCAGGAAGAAAGACGACTATTCTCTTCTTCATTCTGGTCTATAGTAGGCAATGAGGGACAGTGCTCAGCATGTACTTAATTCTTTCCATTGGGAATCTCAGTAACTTTCAGCCCCTAAATGAAAAGAGAAGATCCCTGAGAGGAAGATATCTGCTCTTCCAAGTGTGAGGACTTGCATGCATGGCCAGGTTTTTTTGTAGTTTGGTGTTGATATGAAAAGTAGCCACCTTTGCCCCCTTAGCTACCTGGGCTTTTATTTCTGCAAGCTGTCAGTGCTGCCTGCTTGAGGCAGGGCTCCCTGAGAAGTCTTTTTTTCACAGACAGACAGAAAATACTTCTCCTCCCACAAAGTGCTGTGCTCACCTTCTGTTAGTGACCGCTGCAGAGAAAACAGCCATTTAGAAAGCAGCTTTCCAGGCTCAATGACACACTCACTCTTCAACAAACAGGAAACCCATTTGGGCAGAGACTTTGCCCCTGTGCTTTGGTTGGCTCAAATACAATCAACAATAAATAGTGTGGCTTCAGTTAATGGATAATATTTACAGATATTATCTTTCCAATATTGCGGTTGTTTGGAAGCCATCGGTGATGTGTCAAAGTGATTTCACAATGCTCTTAGACCTCTTAGGGCAAGCAGTTGCTGGATGAAATTTTGACAGTTGTATCTATGCAGGACTGAACTTTCCTGGGTGGACTAACTTTTTGAGAGGCTTTGACAGCCTCTGGCATGTGTTCTTACAAGCCGTTGCTCACAGAGTTTGTGTTTGTAGGGTCAGTTGGGTCAGGCAGACCCAAACTCTTACCTGATCAGACACCAGGCAGGTCTGGCCAAGATCAAAGAGATCCTCTTTTGCAATCAAGTAAATGTCCTGTCTATGCTGATTTTCCAAGTTAAAGATACCTCTGAGAAATGTTCTGACAGTTCACATCATGCTGTTATTCTATTGCTGTAATATTCTCTCTTTGGGCCGGTTTTTTTTCGTTTCTTAGGCTTTCTTCTGTTCTATTCGTACCCCAAATTTACTAGTCTGTCTCCATACCTCTGTGTAAAGTATTAGACTGGCTCAGGGAAGGTGATAGGTTTCTGCTAGGACTGTGGAAAGCTGTTTCTTCTGCACCAGTCTGTACTTAAACGTTGTTCAATACCTTTTAGCTCACTGAGTGTTTAATACTGGAAGAGTCAATGTTCATCCCTCTATTTATAAATTATTCTGGCGTTACAAAAAACGCTACAGGAAAGCCTGTTAGAAAATTGCTACTTCTGTTTAAGACCATATTCAAACATGGTGGATTAAAAAAAAGACATATGGTCTTGCACTGAGCAACAACAAAGTTAAATGTCGAATTGCTGCTTGTTAGCTAAGCAAAGCATGCAGTCTGCACCTAGTGTGAGGCAATTTTAGTATGAGGTATTTTGGAAAAAGAGTAATGTGTCATGGTGTAATGAAAGGTTTTGTCATCTGTCACATCCACTATAAGGCTGAATTTAGTTTGTCAAGCAATTGCTGGCTTTTCTTAAGTTTTTTATCTTTAGTACAAATTGAGAGGACTCTTTCCCTTGGGTTAGCTAAGGGAAAACTGTGAACGGCATGTTAGATTAAAGAATGCAGGAGTATGGAGAAAATTGCATTGGTATGAATTACGTGGGTGGTGAATTCAATTGGTTTTTCATTTAATTGAGTATATCCATACTTAGGTTTGCTTGCACAGTATCAGAAGTGCAAAATCCCATCTGTTAATTACCTGCCTAAAGATGTTCTTTAAATATGTGGTTTACATTAATAACTCGCACTGCAAAGACTCCAGAAGAAGCAGCATGTTAGTTTAAGGAATTGAAAAGCCAAGGTGATTGTCTTGAAACAACCTGGGTTTCTACAACAATTACATCTTTGTGTAACCCTCTTCAGTCTAGATGGAGAAAACCTCATACATCTGTACTTAGATCACGATAGTAAGTGGATGTCCTTTGTGTTGAGATTCCAAACAATATACTAAGGATTAAGGCATAAACTCTTCACTTAATGAGCTGTAACTGCAAAAAAACCCAAATAGAAACAAATGTAAAAGCTACTTTCCGATTTTAATACCCAAACATTGTTTTTTAAATGTTCTTTTGCTCATCTTTGAACAGGACTACAGGGTTGTACCCTGATGCTTCCAGATTTGGAATTTTCTTTGCTGTTGTCCTAGCATCTCACATGATTGGTGAACTACTAACACTTGTTATACTTGGCGTGGTTCAAGACCCAAATATAGTCCAAAGTGGTGTGGTGCTACTGAATTCAGCTGGTGTGATAGTGGGAACAGGACTAGTAAGGTAGGAAAAAAATTTGACTTTGTTACAGTGTTGCTGTTAAAATGATCCAACTGCGGAAGAGTTTCTAGAACAGTTGGTGTTGCAGAAGTCCAATAAAGCACAGGTAGCAATGGAAAGGAAGTTCAGTTGTGCTCCATCAGAGGCAGAACTACCTAATCTTGTTAGACCTTGTACTAAACACTCAAAACAGACACTTAGTATCTTTAGATATCAACAAAGATATTGAAGATTTCCCCTAGTTTGTGCTGGGGGAAACAATCAATATCTATCAGCTCATCTGAATTCTTTTACTAATGGTGACATTATGATGTGAAATGCTGTCCTCATTAAAGCAGCCTACCAAAAACCCCTGTTCCTACAGGTTTAGTAAGTGCTGGAACTTATCAAATATTAAACATTGATAATGCTGGTTTAAAAACGTAGTTGCTCTCAACTATCTTACTGGTATTATTATCCAGTTTAGCCAGTAACTTTTCAGTCACTTTTTTTACCCATGCAGACTTAACTATATAAAAATGAAAAAGTAGTGTCATAAATATGCAGGAAAATGGTGATCCACTTGCTCTATTACTATGCAAATAAATGGTTTTGCATTTTAATTGCATGAAGTTTGAACAGTTTCCCCCTTGTATTGTCAGTACTGAAATTACTGGGTTTTTTGAGGAACATATCAGCATAAATGTGTAATTGTTAAAAGCAGTTTTCTTAAGATGTGGGGCAAGTAGGATATGCTTACCTGAGACCCTCCCAATGAAAATTAAGTAAGCCTAACAATAGATGGTGTTGTCCTCAAGAAAACCATATGAATCTTCACAAAGTTGATGATGCTTTGTCTCTTTAAAGTAGATCTCAGCTCATACTTACAAAATAAAGTTAGGTTAATGTCTAATTATTTGGTTCCTGCCTAATTTCAGGAAGATGTGTGTTTATAGTGACAAGACATTTATTCCTGTTACCGTAGTCTAATGCCTTAATGATAACTTAAAAGCATTAGAGTGGGTTCTAACCTTATTTTACAGCAGAGATACTGCTAATTAATATTATGAATCTTCTTGATTAATCTTCATAAGCAATGAAAGACATTAAAAATAGCACTGAGACTTGGGTTGCTGGGGTCTTTTCCTGGTAAATTTTTTTTTTGTTGTTTAATTATAAGTCTTGAAGTATTTTGGATGCTGAAATTGCCCAGTCTTGTTGAATGTTTCTTCTTATTATTTTTGCTTCCTTTTCACTTTGTTATTATTGCTGCAATGAATTGCTGTTCAGTCTTACTTGGTTTTGAAAATAGAGTGAGGGGTGGTAGTTTCTTACTTTGGAAGCAACACATTTTGGCAAGTGAGGTTTATACTGGGTCTTGTCATTTTCAGTTTATCACTGCCATGTGAACAGCAAACAACCATAGAATTCTTTGTGACTGTCCATAAACAAGTCAGGGCTGAATGTTATGACACTGTACCAAAGTCAGGGACAGCCTTCACAGTTGTCTTATCACTTAGCCCTAAAAATGGGCTTTATGTTTGAAAACCCTGCAGGTAGAGACAAAAAGTGTTTTTGTCACAGCTTAGAAACAATGAGAGCTTGTTTTAATTTGGGGGCTCTTAGTGTGTAGCAAAAGCCAGCTTAACTTCTCTGTTTCTTTAAGGACCCTTGAAGAAATGCCAACACCTTTTAAACTACTCAGTTTTCTTACCTTTCAAAAATACAGCAGTGAAGTCCTTGTAGTCAATGAATTTTATGGCTTAAACTTCACATGTGGTAAGTGTTCTAAAAAAAGCCCATTATAAATAATTTTAATGAGATGTTGATGCTTATTTTCCTTCTATGTACAGGTATCCTGATAAAATAAAGATAACTTTTGAGTTGCTAAAATGAACTTACTAATTAGTAAAGACTATAATGCCACATCAGCAAGCTAGAGCAGAATTTGATTCTTTTGTTCCAACCATTTCTCATTCTTGCAGTTCATCTTTCTCTTTTTCACCTGTTCTCTTATCCCCTCTTTGGAGGCATTTTGGAAGCTTAAGTTTATAACAGGCTGGAAATTTTTTGGAGCAATGTTACACAAATTGCACAATCTAAGATCAAACATCTCTGCAGGGAGTATTGAGAGGTAACAAATAGCTTGACCAGATACTTCCTCTAATACTAAAGAGGCTTCAGTTCAAACATGTTTCCATGTATTGAGCAGCTTGGATCTGTCAGGCTGTGCTAGATAACCAGCAAAATGAGAATCAATCAGGTTGGCAGTGTTAGTAGCTAATGTGCATTAGTGGGGTAAAAATAACAGCTTTGGATCTACCCTAAGATATTTAGGGCTTTGTAGCCAGGTGTCTATGCTCCTCTCCAAGGCTCCATATTTTTTATCCATTAGTCTCTCCTGTACCTCTATTACAAGATCAACAACTGTTAGAAAATGAATCCATGAATTTATTAGTACCAATAAACAGCTCATTTTTAATGTGCTCTTCAGACAGCCACCATTTCTTGCATTTTGGAACCCTCACTACAAATGAACACTCTACTACATGGGGCAACTTGCTTCTTGAGGCCCTCTAGATAATGTCTCTGAAAAGCCATAAATCTTTGTTTGGCATGAACAAAAGAGAGAGCTCCTAGTGACCCTTTGTTCTTCCCTTCAAAAAGTATGGTTTAACTGCAGAAAGATAGGGCTTGTCTGGTTTTATTCCAAAGTGATGAGAAATACTGTTGTGGGCATGGTTCTTCATGGAAATGATGTCAGGGAGAGGTGGGGTGTATTCAATGCATGAGCTAGAGACTAGAGTCTGAATTTTAATTTTACTGATTTACCTACTAAAGAAATTGTTTGTTTCTCTTGACAGGTGGAGCCAACAGTTCCTCTGCAAATAATGCTGCGTGTGTTTTCTCCCACGGCATCCAGTTCATTGAAAAAAACTATCCCGGGGCATTGTCCCGGTTCACAGTGGATTTCCTTGTACTCTATGCTTTTATACCAGTACTTGCCATTATTGCAATTCTAAGCTTCAGATTAAGAGAGAGAATTATTGACAGACAATGAAAAAGTAGCAATTCCAACAATGTCTAATACTACACTTTCGACTTTATTATGGTTGAAAGCTTATATTGTTGGATTAGATAGAATTTAAGTGATGACATAAAAACACATTCATCTTCTCATGTTTGTTTTCATCTTGAAAACCAATGTTCTCCTAAGAGTGTGAATGAGTCCTGATATTGGTATTCCCCACCCCTCTCCTCTGGCTGATATCCAGATCAGCCATAATCAACAGTATTTAATGTTTTAAAGGACTTTCTGAATTTAATTTAATCAGCTGTTGCTGACAATTTTTAACAATGTAGCAATGGTGCTCTAATTTTTTTCCCCACTGTTTTGTTTTTTAACCACAACTCATAAGCAGAGGGGTATGACTGCTAGTAAATCTCATTTCTAGAATTGTGTTTTCAGTCTTATGCCTTGTTTTGATACCATTTTAGGAATTTGTAGAAAGGAAACAAACCAAATGCATGTAAAGACAGAATCAAGACATCACTCCACTTTAAACTTATGCACACAATACAACTGATGAGTACAGGATCTTGAAGCAGTATCAAAGTTACCCAACTTGCTTTTGCCTTGTAAATGATGCTAAATCATTGAAGACAGTTATTTATATCAATTCCTTATTTTCATTGTCAAGTTCTAATCTTGTTTTGGAAGCAGTTTATGAATTACAAGGGAGAAAAAGTGTTTGTTTAATAATGTTTTGGTTTTACTTAATAAAACGTCAGTTTAACTAGGAAAAAAGTATAAACGTTGTTTGTCAGAAGCAATGCCATTTTCATCTTTGGAAATTATTCTCATGGGCCTCTCAAAATTGAAAACAGACATAGAATTCCTAAATTTTGTATCTTATTTTCATGTTCAGTGAAGAAATTAGTTTTTGCAGAGAGATAGATTTCTCCAAGGAGGTAAGTATATTTGTATGTTAAAATTCTGTAATTATATAACTAGTTTTATGTGATAGTTTTGAGATGAGGCACTTCACAACAAAGAATTTTACATCCAATCCTCAAGGTAATAACAGCATTTCTACTCAAGTGTGAGGCCAAGAATTTTTCTAATATATTTATGTAAAATACTCTGAGATAACAAATGTTGTATTGGAAAAACATCTGGTGAACAAATATGTTAAAAATAACAAAAAGCTTTAAATAGCTGAAAAGATACCACATTAGTTTGTCTCTCCCATTTTTATGTGCATGTAGGGTTGATCTGGTTTGCCAGTGACTGTTCAGACCTTCACTCTCTGACAAGTCTGAGCTCTCAGGACACACCTCTGGCTTTAATCTGGATTGTCTTGTGTATTCTCAGAACACTCAGTGCATCTCACACTAGTGAGGGGTGCATGGACAAAAACCCATACCTAGTTTAGGCTAGGATTTCACAGGCTTAGGCTGAATGTGAATCAGTAATACTTCCAGCACTAACCAAGTGTCTGTCACATTAATTGGACTGACTTCGTAGCATTTGAATATATGACAGAAACATCCATCTTCTAAACTCTGTGTGACATTACACAGCGCAAGAAATAACTCCTGTATTAAACTGTATGATTCTGAGACAGAGAGAAAGCTCACTTCTGAATTCAGCTCAAAGATGGTTTTAACTCCACTTTATTCTGCCAGTTTTAGTTTTATTTATTTATTCAAATGTATCAAACAACTATGCAAGTATTTCTTAAGCATTGGTTTTGAACTACAAAAAGATGCCTAGCACACTACACAGTTTCATATTTTGTGTGCGAAAACTTGTTTATATTTAAATACATGCTTAGGGTGGAAGTATTCAAAAATAAACTCAATAATGTGTTACAAAATAGGTAGGACTGGCTAATGCCAGTCTTCATATACAAACCCATTTGAGAGCAATCTAGAATTCCTTTCTCCTTGCATTTTAAAACTCTTTGCCAGTGCCAAGATAAAAAAATTTGGACTGAGTCAATAAAGAGCTCCTTTTATGGAAAATAACAACAGTGATGCTGAAAAAATACTAATTTTGTAGTTTGATATTATATATTTTCAGCTGCATCATATGAAATTGCTAATGTAATGTAAAAATGATATAAATAATTTTGTCAATTGTGTTAAACTGAAGACAGAGCAATTCACGAATCAGAATCAAAATCCATTTCTTTCCAGGATTTAGAGGCATTTCTTTTGTATTGTTCAAGTTCCTAAAAAAGAAACATAAATACATATTAAGCTAATCTTATCATTACTAAAAGTTACAAGAAGCTTCAGATATTTATTTGGCGAATGTATGCATGTACAGACACTTTTCACTGTAGAAAAAATGTACTGTATTTTTATATTTATCAAAATTGTCCTAAAAGTGCTATGAATTTTACCACTTTGCTCTCACGTAGAGAGCTACATTTTGCTGTACTTTAGATCAGCAGAGTGCTAGCAAGGTAGACAAATGAGCTCATCTCAGTCAAATGTGCTACTGGGAAGACTGAAGTCTATAACAGAAGGTTCTAGCACCATTACAAACAACATTTTTCTCTTCTGAATTTCATGTAGTGGTGTGTACTGTCAGGAGTCATTTCTGAAGATTTTTTTTTCAGCAAGAAATACTAATTTAGGAAGCATTACAATTGCTTTTCATTCATTTCAGAGTAAGGCTTACAGTAAATTTACAGGAAGATGATACTCTAATGAGGTACTGTTAGAGCAACCCTGTACTGCTTGCAAGACAAAAAAACCTCACCATATCTTACTTAGCTCAGAAAAGAGGTGGACATACACCAGTGCGTAGCAAAGACCTTCAGAGGTGGACAGATGTTTTACCATTGTTATTTTAATAGAATGGACTTCAAGAGAGAGTAAGGGAGGTTTTGTTGAAGGCATAGAAGTACCAGAACTGACAAAAATAACAAAACTCACACCTGGTGAATTTAACAGAAGTATCAACTATCAATCCGGAGCACAGAGGGAAGAAGAAGAAGAAAATAAAGGGTAGAACAACAAAGCAATCATCATTTTAAGACTGTATGGAAATAATAAATGTAATTTTCTCTCAGGAAGTAACTTCAGCAGCTTTGTCAGAGGTGCAGAGTTTTCAGAAAGCACCCCAGCTGTGAGCAGTGAGAAGATTTTTAGTTAGTGCACATTCTTCCTATGCTTGTAGGAGTCTACTGTTAGAGTTAAGTAACTCCATAGGTGACTGACACAGAACATATTGTGTCTAGGCTAAATCCAGTAAGTTGCATTATTAGCTACAACTCCAGTACTACCAAACTGTTCTATCTCTAAGCTGGTCTTTATTCACTATTTTCACTCCCTCATTATTAATATAAAGTAATTATGATCTTGGAACATACTGAACTGTTGGAAACTTGCCAACAGTTAGGAAGAGAAAGAATACTGTGGTATTTTAAGGAGCACATGTAACCTGCTTTATGCTAAGTAATTTCATTTTAAAACTTTCTCAAAGGCTTCCAGAAGAGGTAAAATTAGATAGCCAGGTTTTACATATAATGGCAATACTGTCTGGGGGTCATGTCTACAGGTGTTAGCTAAATAATTAGCATTGCAGATTTATCATCTGACTAAACTCTTTCAAGAAAGAGGCAGGTAATTGTGCAGAATTAATGTTGCTGTAAGTTTAGCTAGCCTAGGAGGCAACTCAGTGTACAGGCAATTCAAACCAATACAAAAATGCAAACTGTCAAACCACAGCATATATTAAAGCTCCACTACATACAGAAGTACAGAAGAAAATTATAAATATTTATTTTGGAGGTGTATCTAGGTAAGGCTAACATTTAAAAAATGAGAAATCAAAGAAAAAGAAAAATGGATTAAATGGGAGGATATTTGGGAAAAAATAATCTTTCAACAAATGTCAGTGATTCAGGAAGGAAAATGTTTTCAGGAAAGTACACTTACCTAGTTTATGTGCAAAACAGAAAGTAAAATACATCCCCCTAAGTCAGAAATGTAATGCAAAATTCTTTCAAACACTACTTAAAGATCACTCCAGAGACTTTCTTGAAAAACGGCCCCTTCCTGCTCGTTAAATTCTATACTGCAAACGTGAGCAGAATTCTAGAATATACTATTGATACAGTCAGCTAAGAGATCACCTCTCCAAAGTGAAAGAAGAGCTTACACAAGAATATATCTCAAAGTACACCAAAATCTTCATGCTAGCATTATGCTACGCTTGTTTTGTGGGTGCAGGCGTAGGGGGCAGAGATCAGATGTACAGAGAAAAAATAATTGCAATTTAAATGTACTTTCAATGTGTTCTGAGTGCTTTAAATGTAATTAGTGCTAGCAGCTTATCACAGATGTCTCAACACTGGCATAAAGTGGGCTTAAATTGTTTTTTTTAAACCTTAATGCTTCTGTACTTTTGTGTTTCTGTAAATTCTTCATCTGTCAAATGGGGAAGATCACACCTAATCTCATAAAGGGATTGGGAAGAAAGACTTAACTGATGTTTGTGAGGCACTCAGATAAGATAACATTACCACACACTCTCAGAGAAAAAAATTAATACTTTTGTGTTCATTGAAGTGTCTGAATGGCAGGTTGAAAAATAAGGTACATAAAGAATAAGGATGATGAAAAGAAATACTGAACAATTGAATTGAGACATCAGCAAAATAGTATATGATCATGTAATTAAAGACAATACTATAATGTCTACAAACAAGAAGGAAAAATTAAGATTGTAGGAAAAGCCTTAATTGTTGCATTTCCTCTGTTCTGAGTGACTGATATGACTTCAACTTTCCTTTTCCTGCAGTTTCTTACTGGAATTGCCCTCAATCTGGAACATGGTGAAAGCAGCCATGTACTGAAACACTAATTAAAAATCTCAAGCACACAAACTTCAGTAGAAAATTTAATAACTGTGTTCTAATAATGCTCTTTAATTTAGTTTAAAAATGAAATATTTTTTACCCATTTGGACATGCTTTCATGTGAAAAAGCTTATTCTTGGCAGCTGAGTAAATATCCTAAATAACTTTTTCTCCTCATGATGAAGACCAGCACATCTCCTTCTCTGGGGAAAATGAAAGGTGGCACTGCTCTATTCCAAGGTTAAGATAGGTGCCTGTTACACTTCTCTGCCCAGTAACACTGGTGTGACCAAGGGGCTTCGTGGCACAGTATGAAATCTTCTGTTTTGTGGAATGAGACTGAAATGGTCTCCTGAAGTTCAGCAATATGTTCATGTCAGCAAAGTATGCTGAAAAAATAAGGCTCTCATTCTGTTGGCCAACACATTCCCCAAGTCAGCTGATAGCTGACATGGAAGTGACATTTGGTGGTGAGTGACATGGTTAATCAGCTCACTGCAATTTTAGGGGAAATGCAACTATTCTTCCTTGTGAGATGTAGAATCTTCTTGTGTTTATGACTTTTTAAAATCTTAACAGTTACATCCCTGTCTGTTAAGATCTGCTTCCATGACTTCTTGTTAGCTGACACCAAATGGCACCAGGCACTACTTTTTCAGCTTTTCTTCATGGCATGAGGCTTCAGCTGAACCTGGCACCAATCCCTGGAGTAATAGCTCTGTGTAACAAGGACCACTCAGTGTGAACTTTGGCACTGCATGACTTCTGAAGTACCTGAGTAGGAGGCTCTCCAGTTCTTTGAGCTCAAGGTTAACTTTATCTGTTGCATCAATGAATGAAGCTGCACTCAAATGTCTGGATCAAAAGGTCCATGCACCTATTCTGAGTATTAGCAGTGAAGGCATTAAGAGAAGACACAGAAAAACCTTCAAAAACACACCTCAGAGTACTTCCATCTGTGGCAGAGAGCATTTCTAAGAGAAAGAGAACAGACATTCTCATGTGCCAGGCTCTCACTGCCACAAACATTTAGAAGGAACTAAGGAACAAGACCTTCATGCTCCCCATAGGTGCTCACAGATGCAGGTGGTATGTGTGTAGCTCTAACCAGCAATATTATTTTAAAGGATCTCACTCAACTTACGTGTGTACCAAAAACCAAATTAAGGTGACCTGAAAGCATCAAAAGCCAAAAAACTAACAGGGAATGGATAGAGGATGACAACTTTTCCATGTGGTTTTTATGTGAAGAATCAACCAAAACCTAAACATTTAAGGCCTAATAACTATGCAAAATTAGGGGGTTTTTTAATCTTGAAAGCCCTGCAAAACCCACAACATTCTAGTAACTCCTGGAGAAAATCTGCTAGTTAAGAATTACATTAGAAATGTAAATTTCAGTAGGATCCCTGGGGTGCTGTATTCTCTCTCAGAGCTTAACTACAGAGAATGAAAAAGCAGGAAATAATTCCAACAGCACCATTTGATATAAACCTGTACCATGTTTGTCTGTGGGACAAAAAGAATTCTGGAAAGACATAGTTGAGAAAGAGATGTGCTCCATCTTCGAGAAAGGCACAGTGAGGAAAAGACAGCCTCAGAGAGCTTTCCAGAGGAAAAATGTTTAGAAAGAGAGTGGTACATCTCATAGTTAACTCTGAAAATATTAAGGAAGCAAAATAATCTGGTCTAAAAGAAAACGGTTATGGCAGAATGCTGAAGAACTGGACTCCAAAGTTTTACAGCCACAAAGCATCTCAGATAAATGCTGGCTGACAGATAGTACCTAGGAGTCAGCCAGGGACTTCCTTGATTTTTTTTTTTTTAAACTGTTTTCTTATTTTAGACTAAAGAATTCAATCTTTTACTCTGCTAAAATGCAGGCAAATCCTTCAACCAAAATTACAGAGTTGGAAATTATTTATTTAGACTTTGTATTGCCACAGTTATCTATAAATCTATTACAGTATTATCAAGAAGTCCTGACAAAGACTGAGTCAGTCAGGTATTGCTGGTTCTTCTATGTGATGCAGTGACAGGGGCTGTGTTTTGCTTCCCTTGCTTGTTTTGTGCTTATTTTTCTTTTAAAGCTTATCTTTGAGATAAATAAGCAAACAGGCTATTACCTGGAGTCCAAAGTAACATTAATTAACCGAAAGTAACCGAGAAAAATGATAACATGGAAACATTCACTGTCATCACATGAAACTTTGAATTTTGCATTATGTCCCATGATATCATTAGCAACATGTTGCATATTGACCATCTTAATATACTGGTTCTCCTACAAAAGACATACCATGAGACCCTATAAAGAATGTCAGATTTATTTAAAGTGTTGCTTTAACAATAAGATTTTTGTGCCACTTTCCATTGAACTGGAAAACAGAAAGACACTTCAAGAAACACTGCAACTAGAGAGTTCTTTTCTTTTAGATGTATATTTCTATCTTGGTGCATTTCAAATTCTTGGAGTATAAAACATTTTAATAATGTGCAGATAATCTTGTAAAAATTAAACTTCGTGATAGAAACTTAGGAAATAACTGCAGATAACAAAAGTAATTTTCTCTTTAATGCTCAAATTACTTGTAGTAGTCCAACAAAAAGAAGCTATACTGGTTTGTAATGCCCTTGAACAGATTAAGGTTCTAAAAGCCTTTCTCTTTTGTTTAAAACCAGAAAATCAGTAATTTCCTGTATGATTTCATCAATGTATACCAGTATCTTCTTTTGCAACACATTACTATCTAAAAATAAGAAACCTAGTACACTATATAGTTACTTTCAGATATGTAGCTAATACCAAGTATGTTTGTTTTAAAAATTCCAAAAGCAGCATGCTGTACAAATTTGAACGATTTCTAAGACTGCTCTTGATGTGACAGAAATTCAGAACTGATACCTACATTATTAGGATATTACAGGTAATGTGCAAGTTCAAAGGCTGCAGGGGATTTTTGAAATTGCTTTGTTCTTTGGATAAATCTAAGATTGATTTTAACAGACCCATACCTTTGATACTGATGAAGATTTATATACAGTACTGCTATTCAGGTGCTATTACATATTGATAGCTGCAAGGCAATGTTTTAACCTTCATCTAGTTTGGCAGAGAATTTTTCTATAAAATTAATTCCCCACTAATCTAGAGAAAGGCAGAAACACTTCAAAATTAATAAGAAAAAATTAAAGATCCTTTCCCCACTAAAGGTCTTTCCTGAAATTCAGGGGTTAAGCCACATATCACTGTGTGGAACAATTCCATTAATTGTGTTTAAGATAAAATGTACATAGCCTGCAAATTCGAGTTGGAAATGTTATCATCTCAGTATCTTTCCAGTTAAATAAGTTTTGAAGGAGAAAGACGGAAGTAAACAGTCCTCACCCTAGACCTTGGTATTGCTTCCTACACTTTCTGTTAGTCAACACTCAAATGAGAGTACAGGGTGAAGAAATGAGGAAATTACTGTCAAGAAAGCATAGAAGTTTTGCTTCAAGATTATTTTAGTGAGGTAATTCTAGAAAACAGAGGGAAAATTTGAATTATTAATTTCTAAAGAAACTCAGAGCCAAAACTTTGAGATCTAACAATGGTCTACTAGCTCTAGTATCTAACAATGGAAAAAACTCACAACCAACTACTAAACTGAGATCTAAAGCTGAAGTTATTCAAGGGCAAAAAGGGGAAGTACGAGTATATGCTATTAGTTCAGCAGTGCTGAATACCTAACTGTGAACAGCAATTGGAGAATTACTACACACCTGGTTTTTCTGAGCTCTCATGACATCAACTTCGTACTCGGCATATTGAATATCCTGTGCAGGGTCCTTGATATCTTGTAAATCACAGAATCTCTAAAAGGAGAAAAGACAAAACCCCAAATGATAGAATTTATCTTCTTTTAATAAGAAAAGGACACACTAGAGAAGTGAAAATATTTGCTTTTAATACAAATATATTAAAAACTTGCATTTATGGAACAATTTTGTGCTACAGGGCACAGATTAGTTAAAAAAGCTGTTCTATCAGTAAAATGAAGATAAAGTAATAGTGCAGCTAGATTCTAAAGGGCAGAAAATATTCTTATTTGGTAGTTGGTTATTATTCTTGAGCCTCAAAATTAAAATATCCTTTCTGGTCCATGCCATTTGGGCACAGTTGAGGTTGCCCTTGCTAAAGTATTTAATACTCATGACTTGAATTCAGTTCTGGTTATCAGAAGCATTACTTCAATAGCTGAGAAATTGATCTGCTATCTTTGCCAAATATCTGAATTTTCATTTCCTAACCTTGAGCAACTTGAATTCCAAAGAAGCAAACACACTAATAGTAAGAAAAACTATCAAATAAGGAGGGCTTTTAAAAATTTTGTCCAGTACATTTCTTGTTATTCTTATCAAATGGAAAGTAGCAAGAAGGCAATAATACCAGTGATGGAATAAAATAAAACAGAATTCTACTTCTTAGATGAGGCAATGGAGAAAGACATTTACAATGCATAAAAACAGTTTCAAAGTTTAAAGCCTTTTTGGGAACCAAAACAGAAGACTGTGAATCTACTTGGCAAATGTTCAAATCTTTAATTAGCCTGATATACTGATGAACAGCGATGGAGCTTGCAAGATGAGGTGTAATTCATTTCTCCAGCTGCTTCAGGGGGAGTTCAGGAATTACTTGGAGGGGTGGGTGCAGGAGGAAACATTTGTTTATTGTGTTTTTAAAGGCTATGATGAAAACTAACATGAAAAATAACACTTCTGTACAGTTTCAGAGTTTAGTCTTTATTATACTGAGAACAGCATCTTTCATAATTCTAAATGTAGGAAGGTGACTAAAGATGTAGAAGCACCATTACATACAAATCTCTATCTTTTAAAAATGTATTAAAGAGAACTGCTAAGTGAGACTGAAATTCCACTCAGTGGACTTGGAAGACAACAATGAGTAGGGATATTGCTGCTATTCTGTGAGAAAAGCAGCTGTGGGCATGGCATGTACATCCCTACCTTGGGAGGAAACGTTTTCTCAAATACTTTCTTCCATAGTTCCAAAGGCGTGTTGGCACGCATCTTTCCAAGATCACTGTCAGAGGCAGGTGGTGGTCCTGAGGATCACAGCACACATTAGACAAGTGTGTTGTCATAACAACATAAATCACAGAATAATTTTGCATAATGATCCATCTAATTTAGTATTTTACCTTCTACACTGACAAGCTGCAACAAGTTTGAAAAAAATATTGATCTCCTACCATGAAATGGGCTCACAGGTTTTGTATATTTCATTTTCTTTCAGATTTAAGCTTATTGGTACTTTACTATTTTACATAATCCAGAGACTTTATTAAACTATCTAACAAAACTGCACAAATCTCAGTAATATATTGAGTAATGATTTTAAAATCTATATGCCATTTCCTTCAATAATCTGTTAAAACTGATACTGATGTACTATAATTTATTTATTTGCTTAAAATGTTTTTCTTGTTTTCAAAACAATTAAGCAACAAACACAATGAACAGGAAATGTTCTAACCTATTTGGCTCATGGAATCCAGGCCTGCGGGTATGAAGAGAGGTTTGCTGGGATCCACTGACACAGACTTGCTAAGCAGAAAAAAAGAAGATGTATCAAGTGAGCATTAAGCTATCAACAAAAAATTACATTATTCTAGCCAAGACTAGAGTCTTACTGGGATTTGTATATTAATAGATGTAAATAAAAAAGTACTCCATTCCAGTGGTAACCACGTTTTTAATTCATCAGTTTGAGGATCAAAACCAAGGAGTTACCACTGTCCTTAAAAGACATAGGCAGCTGACTCACAGGAGTCCAAGTCCATGAACAAAAATCTTTCAGAGATCATATTTAAGAGAAGTATTTATTACTAAAATGCTTTTTATTAAGTAATTTTAGGCTCTGGGCAAGACATTTAATAGTTGAACAATAACAGTACCTTTTATCGTAGCCAAATGCCAAGTGATTAATAAGAGCACGGGCTTTCAGCAGGAGAGCCTCAGATTTACTGGTAAACTAAATGAATTAGAAAACAAGATATACATTATGGACTTCCATCATAGATATATTACATTTTGCCATCTACAAAGAGGATAGAGCCTTGCTAATTCCTAATCTCAATAAATTTGGTATATATGTTCACTGAATTGATTAGAATAAAAATCTCACATTCCCTTTCAAAAACATGAATGTATTTGCTCAAGAAAGATTAAATTAAAAAGTAGCATAAATAAAGATTAAAGAATAAATTTTAAAATACTGATTCAAAACTTTTGAAATATGCACATTACAAGACACAAATCTTCTGCCCAAGACTAATGAGTTAAGATTTTAAATTAGATTAAGAAATGTAATGTATAGAAATGTAATGAATAACTATGTAATTAGAAATGTAGTTAATAACTATATAATTGTCATAAAAGCAGCTTTGAAGTGGCAGAGTGGTACAGATTTATCAGAAAACACTTCTCAAAATATATTCTCAAACTATATGCTTCTTCCTTCTAAGGGCTTTTGTATCCTAACAGATTCATGTCTTTGAGAAAAAAGTCAGATTCCTGCTGTGGGAAATTAAGTTTCTCCCACTCATTTCAATGACAGTCAGGATTTAGCAGCCAAAGAGTTTTATATTCTAGTTTTAATTTTTAATTATAATAATGCTTAAATACTTTTAAAAGCCCAACCAAGACAGTTGTATTCTTAGTTAACAAAAGCTAAATTTCATGTGTCAAGAGTGAAAAAGGTTTACATGGATGCTAAAGGACATTCTGGGATTTTAAGGATTTAAAGCGAAGATAAGTTGTTATGATAATCACTAAGCTACTATTAAATATTATTTATTACATAAATGATGGTTGATACAATTAAACCCATCTTCTGATGCACAGTGAGCCCAAGAGGCAGCGTTTTTGGACTGCGAATCTCAGCATGCATTTCTGTCTACTCAGAGGATGATCTGACAAACTAAAATAAATACTTCATTGTCCTCATGTTGGCATCTTTCTACCCACTTCTGTAAGGAAGCTCCTGTCCTTCTTCTTCAACACCCTAAGTGTAGTAATCTGGTACACATAAACTACTGTGAAAATGAGCTCTTGTTTTCAAATCTACCAAAGCTGGCACTTGATGTAAATTCATGTTTCTACCAAAAGGGACAGTTCTCTAATTCAATCTAAGGTAATCACTTTTGCCCATTCTCCTTTCTTGTACCAAAAAAAAATTTGCCCAAGATGCAGTAAACTCAATCCAGAAACTGAGCTGGCTAACAGGTAACTATTTTCATTTAGTTTTTGTTGATACTGGGAACTGTGTAGTTTGTTCACAAGGCATGCCCATCCATCCCCTGCCAGTACTTGTTCAACAGATAGCCTCATGAAGAAAGCTACTGTAAAACCAATGAAATCCCATTTTCTCTAGGAGTTTTACATTGCTGTTTTTAAAAGTATTGTTTTGTAACAGAAATATTGTTTATCTTCTCTATCCTTAATAGAAAGTGAATATACACACCACTAATGAGGCTCCATAATAATGTGAAACAAATCGAAGCGTCTTGCTTATTATTTTCCTTATTTCAGAGTCAAACTCCTGAAAAAGTTGATATTGGAACATAGATGTAAGAAACAAAACCCAAAATATTACAGTTAGAACTTTTCCTTTTTTTTATATAAACTGCAATGCACTTAAGCTACAATATATAAAGCTTTCAGCTGTCAGCATAATTATATCTTAAGACACAATCAGTAACAGCCTACTCTGAAAAGAAATGTCACAATTTCTCTTTATTTCTTTTTTACAGAGGGAGCCTAATTCAGGCAATATGTTAGTCTGGGAAAAGTTTTTTAATTGAGAATGCACATTTAATTTTCAATTTATTTCTTTGATTTTGTTTTAAATTTTTCAAAGGAGAAAAGCTGCCTTCTAGAAGAATAAGGATATTTTCTTTTTTTGAAAATATTTAAGTAAATCTTTGAGTATATGCTCTCTAAATTCTAATATCCGCAAGATTTGAAAGGTGTATCAAAATACCTTTTCATCCATGTTTCTTTAACCTAAGATCATACAGATGGCCTTCCCTGGGTAAAAGGGGTGAAAACTTGGTCCCGGTGAAGCCTGCAGGAGTCAATCCATAGACCCCCAAAGGAATCAGGTTGGCATTTTGTCCTAATTGTGTGAGAGTCACTTAAGGAGGTCATGGCTCAGCATAAAGCTTCAGTATGAGAAAAGGCAAGTGTCTTATTAATAAAGAATTAAGTAACTCAAAGACTCAGCCAGGTATCAGGGCACTGTGTAGCCATCCAGAGAAGCACAGGCTGCCAGCATGACTGCTTAAAAATCAAACATACTGTCCTAGTTTCTCATGATCAAGTGTTATGAGTATGTGTTTGGGTTTTTTATGTCCCAGGAGAGAATCCAGCAGTACCATGACATTTCTTTCATACCCGCCATAAAAGATACAATTACTCCCTTGTCTCTAGAAACTTAGAAGTACTTCAAAAGAAGTTCCAGACCAAAATGAGAGTTTATTGTTTGTGCTGCCACAACTACCAAAAATACTCTGATCAGCTGACTTGAGATACATCCCTCTTCCACTGCCATGAACTTACATCTGCTGTCACAAGGGACACATGGAGCTGGATCTCGTTATAAAAGGAAATCATCAACATGGTGTTTTCTTGTTTCCCTTTTTGGTCTGCAGCAACTTGTCTCTCAACATTTTCTAAGTCAAAAATCATCAGTCTGCGGGTGTTTTGTGAAGGAATGACAGTACGCCTTCCTTAATGCTGTTGGATGGAAAGGCTGGCTGTCCACACTTTAGTTCAAAAGATTACTATTATATTGTGACATTTCAGTATATAGAATATTTAGTGGGAATATTTTAATTATTAAAAATGTACTTAAGTATTACTTACGTGAAAAATATCGTATTTGCTTCCAATTATCACCAAGGGTATTGGAAAAGGGTCAACTAAGGCATAGTCCTGTTAAAAAGATATAGGACAGTTAAGTACTGTAAACAAACTGTAGAAGATTGCAACTGTTAAAAATACTGAAAGGGGTTAAAACTAATTCACAGAAGACAAGGTTTTCCAAAGCTTAAGGTACATGAATCAATTTTAATGTAATATCCATATTATATTCTACCATTTTCTCATTTTCTTCCTCAACAGTCAGACAATAATCCCTCTGAGCTGTCAGAACACTTACTGGCATAAAAGGGCTCTTACACTATATATTCCAACATTAGATGGAAAAGTAAGAGAGGAAAAACCTCCTGTATTCACAGAACACCTCCCAGACTGGATTAGTAGAACTGGCTTTTTGACACATTCACCTTCCTTGGATAAAATCTAAAAGAATACAGACAGAATCTCAAGAAAAATGAGTGCAATGATTTGCTTCTGTCACACATTTGTCCTCCCCACATCATGTTTTCCAAACACTTAAAAAATATTTAATGTGAATTTCAAATGTTTGATATCAGCACAAAGAGGAAACCTCATCCAACAAACTTGAAAATGTGAATCAGTATCAATGGAGGAAAACAGGTCTGAGAGTGTAGATTTAACTGCTGAAGAGCTAACTTGTGATAAAAGTTTTAAGAAGTAAATTACAAGAATCCTCAAGTGATCTGGAAGGTTTTCCTGTAATCCATATAAAATGAGATAGTTCCCTCTCATTCAGGCAATTATTTATTCAAGCTGCTTTGGCTGCAGCAGTGGAAGACACATGTGTTATAGCAGAGGTTGATCCAACGGCTCCCTCCTAACCCCAGTTATTTCAAAGACATTCAAATGACCGAATGTTGACAGAAGCTGCACATACTGAAAATCCTCTACTTGGAGAGGAGAAATAATGGCTTCACTCATACACTGTCAAAGCAACAGCTTTGAGCAAAACTGTTGCAACTTAAAAATGAGTATATAGAATATAAAATTGAAAAAAAGAGTTTTTGTTTCTTAACTAAGAGGAAAAGTTGGGATAACATCAGAAAGAGTAGAATGAGCATATTGAACCCTATTCATGTTTTGACTGTGGAATTAATTTTTGACTATGGAGTACTTTAGATGCACCCAGCCTCTGGGAAACCAGTGGGCAAGGGCTGCTTGTGCTGTTCCAAAGCCCAGATTGTATCCAGGTGGGAATGCTTGGCTCCACCCCCTGGGCGGGGCATCTGACAATGGGCTGATTGATGAGTCATGGGTGTGTCCTTGATTGCCAATTAACAGAGACAGCCCCAGGTGGCCGTTATCAGAT
>VZRO01005070.1:1730-17446 GCA_013397915.1 Daphoenositta chrysoptera
CTGGCCCCCTTTTGTGCCACCCGGGTTGGGGGTGCTGGGACCCTTCTGTGCCACCCAGGTTTGGGGTGCTGGGACCCTTCTGTGCCACCCCGAGGTGAGACCCCCCGAGAGCCCCGAGGACTGCCCGGTTTGGGGGTGCTGACCCCCCGCAGGGCTGGGGACGGTCCCCGTGTCCCCCCCGCTGCAGGGCTGGTGGTAGCGGTGTCCCGGCTGTCTCCCCCCGATCTTCCGCGGGCCGGGCTCTTTCCCGGCAGGATCCGGGCTGGGAATGATTTGGGATGGAGTGGGAGGTGTCCCCCCAGCTCTGCAGTGCTGGTGACACCGCTGGGGACGCGAGGCCGTNCCCCACCCCCGCCCCGCGGCCAGCTCCGCTCCCTGCTCCAGCCGCATTCCCTGTTCTGGCGCCTGCAAAATCCCTTCCAAACCCCGTCCTTCCCTCTTTTCTCTCCTGGGGGGGACGATGGGAAAACAAACAGCGCACGGCACCCGTCAGTCACAATTTTTAGCAGTGACACAACCAAAAAAAAAAAAAGAAAAGCTGCGTCTGTCCCTGCCCTACGCCAGGCCTAACCCAGCCCCTCCAATTTTGGGGATTTTCCTTAAGGACGGAGATATTTTCCCATCCTTGCTGTGCAGGAGGAAGGGTGATGGGGCTGCCTCCGTCCGGGAGCAGAATCGGTGGCGGGAGAGGTGCAGGGAAAATGGGAATGATGCGTTTTCCTGGGCAGCAGCTTTGGCTCCCGTTTATTCCCCACCCAGGGAAGGTTTATTCCCCATCCAGGGAAGGTTTCGTGGGATCAGGCAGAGGTCTGAAGGTGTCCCCGTGCCCATTCCCTGCTCCTTTCACCCTCCTGCACATCCGGATTCTTTTTCGCGCCTGAAAAAGCGGCTTTTGCTTGCGATAAAACCACGGAATTCCCACCTCGGGAGCGTGGGTTATGGGAATGGGGTCATGGAAAAGGGAGGCCTGGCCTCTGTGGGATCCTGGTGGGTTTGGAATTGGCACCAGGGCAGGGCCGGGCAGTGCCAGCCCCAGCAGGAGCGGTGCCAGCGGCACAAACCCGGCACGGCCTCTCTCCTCCGTGGCTCTTCCCGGTGTTCTCGCTCCTGGGGAATTCCTACCGGGAAAAACCCGGTGGCCCACCCTAAATACTCTGAAATCCAAAGCTTTTGGAATATTCCGAGTCTTAAAGGTCTCCTCCGTGCTCCTCAAAAGCCTTTTCCCATCCTGATTAGATGCTGGATGTTAGGAAGGAATTGTGAGGGTGGGGAGGGGCTGGGCTGGAATTCCCAGAGCAGCTGTGGCTGCCCCTGGATCCCTGGAAGTGTCCAAGGCCAGGCTGGACATTGGGGCTTGGATCCACCTGGGATAGTGGGAGGTGTCCCTGAACATGGAATGGGTGGGAATTGATGATCTTTAAGGCATTCCATAATTCCAACTCAAGGCATTCCATAATTCCACGATTTTTGGCATCACTTGCGATTCCAAGCTGGCAAGGATCCTAATTCCTAATTCATTTCTAAATCCCAATTAACTCCTAAATCCCAATTCCCGCATCAGGGGTGGCCAGAAACCTCCCGAGCACAGATATTCCAACAAAACCCTGTCCCGGGATGACCCCGGCCCCTTCTCCCACTCCTCGGTGCCCTTTGAGCTCCCACAAACTCTTTTCCCGGGATCAGCAGCTCCGGGATGCTCCGGGAGTTAATTCTTTTTTTTAAGCTTTCTCTTTAACTCGAGACTGAGCACAGAGGGCTCACCTCTGGAATTCAGACTTTTATTCCGATCTCTTCACTCCATCTTTTCCTGCCTCACCCACCCCGGGCCGCTCCCGATGATCCCGGCAGCTCTGAATCTTCTTCTCCCTAAAAAACCATCCCTGAGCCGCACGCAGAGATAAGCTGAGCCTGCCACCCTTAACGGGGTGAAAAACGGATCGTTCTGCTCTTATCAAGATTCCGATGAGCAGATTAAAGCTTTTGCCATCAGGTGCGGCCTCTTCGGAGCTCGTTAACCCCGAGCTTTTGTTCGTCGATGGCTTCGACTTCCAGCTCTCCCCACCCCGAAACTCCGAGAGCTCTCGGGAGAAAGGGTTTGGACCTAGGACGAGCTTAGATCTTAAACCTATCCCGAGTTCTCCTCTTGACCCGCAGGGGGACCAAGCAAAGAGCGTGGAAAATTCTGCCTTTTCCACAGTGAGGATTGCTGCTCTTGAGAGATTCATTGAAAGGTTTGGAAGCTCCAGGTGGAGAGGATTTCCCGGGAAGTCTCTTTGGTGGATGATGATCCAGTTTATAAAGCGTTGTGGGGTTTCCTGGCGTTCGGTCCCCCTCTCACATTCCGGCTCTGGCCTCATCCCTGAGCTCGAGCCCTCACCTGTTCCTTTTCAATTCCCTGATCTTGCCAGGGATTGAGGCGGAATTCCTCACCTGGCACAGGGATTTTGGCCAAAATGAGGAAAAGCAGGGCGTGGAACCCACCTCTGCTGCCCTTCCAACCGTTTGGGATCATCCCCAGCTCTTGTCTGTGGCCATAAATCCCTCTCATCTCCCCCCAAACCCCGCGGAGCTGCATTTATTTCCAGCAGCTCCTCTTCCAGCATTCCCTGGCAGACGATCCGTGGGCTCCAGATTGTCACCGGGATGCGAAGATGAGCTCCAAACCCAACATGTTCTTGCAGGAGGGTTCTGGGATCTTGCCAGGAATCAGCTGCTCGGTGGAGCTTTCCAAGGAATTTCAGCTCCCCGGTGGAACTCCGGGATCAGCGAATTGCGGCTCTCGCCGCTGGATCTGCCCCGGAGGACGCTCGGGTGGGATGGGATCAGGGATAGGTGGGATGATTTAGATGTTGGAGCTCTTCCCTCTTTCCTTTTTCCCTGTCTCAGATGTTTTTTTTGGGATCTTTATGGATTCATTATCCTGTTCCCTAAAGAATCTCCGGAAGGGTTGATCCGGCAGGTGTCGGTAAAGGGTTCTGGGATGCAGAAGGTGCTCAGGAGGAACAAACCCCAATCCTAACCCTATGGAAGCGCTCTGCTTTCCCATCCCAAATTTATCAAATTCCCCTCCAGGAGGCTGTCAAAATTCCTATAAACAGGAGAAAACCTCCCTGTTGTGGGAAATGAACTCTCCCGCTATAGAGAGGGTTGGGAATCAGCTTGGAGCAGGGATGTGGGGCAGGATGGAGGGCTGGGAACAGGGAATTCCTGAGGCAGGGAATGGCTTCATGGCAGATGTCACTGGCATTGAAAATTCCTATAAACAGGAGAAAACCTCCCTGTTTTGGGAAATGAGCTCTCCACTTGTAGAGAGGGTTTGGTATCAGCTTGGAGCAGGGATGTGGGGCAGGATGGAGGGCTGGGAACAGGGAATTCCTGTGGCAGGGAATGGCTCCATTGCCATTGCCCCCGGCGTTGGCTCCGGCCTTGACCTGAGGTGGAGCTGGGAGATCAGAGCAGTTCACAAGGAATAAATAAAAGCAGCTCCCAACTCCTCTCCTGCCCTCCTGGGATATTTATCCCTGTTCCTGCTGCTGTTGATGTTGGAGAAGGAGCCGGGCCACCCCTGCTGGAGTCGGAGCTCCACAGCGGGATTTTTGTCTGGAATCACCTGCAGGTTCCTCACAGGAGTGACCCCACAGGAGGTTCCCCACAGGTCGCTCCCACCTCTGGCTGAGCAGGGTCTTTGCTCCGGGGTTTCGGTGGAAGATCCCTGTCCCTGCCCACCCCATGAGGGACGAACGTCATCCCTTGGGATTGGAGCTCCCGCTGGAACTCCCTGGGAAGGGGCGGTGGGATCGTTCCTGGCTCCTGCTCCATGCTCCGGCGGTCTCCCCATACTGCTCTTGTTTCGGCCACCCAACGGTGCCACCTCTGCCATTCCCTGTCCCAGCCTGGCTCTTCCCTCCATCCTTGCCCCATCTGATCCCATCTTGTCCTTCTCAACCTCTTCAATTCCCATTTCCACCCGTGAAACCCCAGATTTTGGGAGCGTTGATTCCGGGGTGAAAGGAGCTGGAATGAGGGCCAAACAAACCTGATCTCAGGGATACTGCAGGCTCTGCTTTTATGGGATCTAATTCTGGCGGGAAGCTGGAATTCAGCATTCCTGTGCCTGCAAGGGATCCTGGTGGAGAAGGAAATGGGAATTGGAAATGCCCAGGACACGGCCTTTAGGGTTTAGGTCAAGCCTGAGCAGTGCCCGGGGCCAGGAAGGAGATTCCCGACGCAGGATCTGCACGGGAAAGGTGGGACTCAGACTTTCCTTGGGATCATCCAGCTTGGCAGGAGAGCTCCAGACTTGCGTTCCAGTGGAGCCATCCCAAAATAGGCACAGCCGGCTCCAAAAAAAAAAAAAGGGCAATGAAGGAATAAAATAAAAGCAATCCATAGGATTGCTGGGGAGCCATCCAGAGGTTCCAGGAGGGAGCAGGGAGTGGAGCGGAGGGACGGCCCTGGTTTGTCTCAGTGTCCAGAGCTCCATCGCTCATTAACACACCGCAATTAATGCTCTGCCTCCGAGGCACGCAAGTGTTGAGCTCATTAGCACCGAGTGGAAAGGTCCGAGGCTTTCATATCGTTGGCGAGGGGATTAGGAACACAAAAGGGGCCGTAAATTTACAGCCAAATATAAACCAGCTGCTGTGGGCTCGGCTGGGGGCAGGGAAGGGTTGGGATTGGGATGGGGGAGGAAGGAGGGATGGGAGGTGGCAGGAATGGACCTTCCCTACAAATAACCCCGGTAGTTAAGAGTGGGCTTTTTTAAAGGTTTTTAGGATTTTTTTTTTTCATGTCCGTCCAACCTATTCCTTGTAAATGCCACGGCGGAAAAGAAACCATCCCAATCCATGGGAGCCAGCTCCCAAAATTGTATAGAACAGGCTGGATTCCAGCTGCCATCAGATCCAGCGCCTTCTCTGTGCCCTGGCAGCCTTAATCCATGGGCAAAAGCCTCTGGAGCAGGGAAAAGCTTCCATGGATGGAGGATGGCTCCTGTTCCCGGTCTGGGGAGAGAATTCCTGGGCTGGGTTGGCTCCTTGACTTTAGACCAAGCAGTGCTGTCATCTCCAGGGGTGTAAATCCAGAGGAATTCCAAGGGATTAAAAGAAAAAGCCAAGTGAAGGAGCTCTCAGCTGAAACACAAATTTGGTGGGATTTCACAGCTCCTTCCACCCCAAAATTCCCTGCGAGCTCCGAGCCCGCGGTGCTGGCAGAGCGGGATTGCGGCTGTGGGATACCCTGAACATCCCTGCCATTGGATTTTCTGCCTTCCCGTGCCATCCAGGGTGGGAGGTTTTGGATGTCCCGGGAGGGATGGAGCATTTCCTCGGGCAGCAACACTCTGGGCTGGATGGAGCTGCAATCCAGGCTCCACTTCCAAAGGGATGGGGGAGTGAATCCCAGGGATGTCAGGGAGTCAGGATCCATCCTGCACCGTGGTCCCTTTGTTTTTTCCTTCATCCTTGTCTATCCCTCCAAGCAGCTCAAGGAATCTCCTCAGCTGGGGTTTGCAACATCCCACTTATCCCTCTGGTGATAACTGAGCTCTCCATCACTTCCCAGAGGGAATTTCTTCCATGAAATCCCTCTCAGCTGCTGGTTCTCCAGCTTCCTTCTCCTTGAGGGGTGGCCTTAAGCTGGGATCACCTTGTGGGGTCATCCCAGCCCTCGTCACCTCTTCCCTGGAGGAGCTTTAATCCTCCCTGATGGTTTCAGGAGCTCCTCAGGTGTTTGCTCATCCCATGGAGGTCTTGCAATCCTCAGGATTTCCATTGAGGAATCCCTTTTCCAAGGTTTTTCCCCTATTTTGAGACCGTGCATGCTCTGGAAGGTGTCTCCATTCCTTTGGGATGGCTGCACCACAGATTGGGAATTTCCCACCCATCCCCTCCTGAGCATGGCCACCTCTTGCTCTGCTCTGTTCCCAGTTTCTGGAATTCTTGGCAGGACCAAGGACTGGTTTCTTTGTAAGTCTGGTGTTGTCTCTGGGAGTGACCCGTCTCTGTTACTTCAATCCATAGGGATCCTTCCCTTTTGTCCTCTGTGCTCCAGGAAAATGCATCAGGTCAGGAAAAAAGGGGATTTTTCTCCTAACATTTCGTTTCCATTGGCATGGAAAAAAGCTTGGGAAAGCTGCTCTCTTTCTCTTTATCTCCAGGGGAGCTCTGGTGTCCGCACCACAGGTGGTATTCCATGGCCAGTTGGGACAGCCCATCCCAGGGGCTGGAATTAGATGGTCTTTAAGGTCTCTTCCAACCCAAGCCATTCCATGACTCTCTGAGGAATGAGAGCCCTGACCATGCCCGGTGGGTTTGCGGGATTCTCCTTCCCCGCGGTTCCAGCCAAAGACTCCATCCACAGGCATCCCAGCTGGATCTTGGCCAGCTGATCCCACCTCTCTGATCCCTTTTCTCCGGACACAGCTCCGTTTCTCTGCCATGACATCCATGGGTGTGGGATCTCCCTCCCTGCTTGAGGAGCGGAAGGTGAATTTTGTTCTCCTTGTTCTCCATGAGAAAACAGGGAGAGGACACTTGGAGCAGCACTCCAGAGCTGATCAGTCCCGGCGCCTTTTGGTATCCCCATAAACTGGGCTGAGAAGCTGAAATTTCCTGATGGAGTTTTGCTGGGGATGGAATTTTGGGAGACTGAGGCAGTTTTGCAGAGGGGGCGCTGAGGCAGATCCTGCTTGGTCCTGGCTCTCCCCCACAGCCCCTTTAACCTCTCAGCCTTAAAGGGTTTGGGATCAAAAGCAAAGCCTTAAAGGATTTGGGATCGAAAGCAAAGCCTTAAAGGATTTGGGATCGAAAGCAAAGCCTTGGACGGTTTGGGATGGAAAGCCTCCCATGCCATGTGGAGGATTTCTAGGGAAGATTCTTGAACATGGAGATTTTTGAGTTGTGGGGAGATGCAGATTTTGGGATTAATTTTATTCTGAACCTGGCTGGAAATGCTGGAGTTTCTCATAATCCCTTTTTTTTTAAGCATGGAAAAATCAGGGGTAGGGACAGCCTTCGAAGGTGCATCATGACGGGGCCCAAGGATCCGAAATGATCCTTATGTTTTTTCCAGCAGAATTTTTTGAGAATCATTCAGATTTCAGTGCAACTGCCTCTGGCAAAGGCACATCATTCCTTTTAGCCTGGAGGCTCCGGCTCCTGTTCCCAGAATCCCTTTGGAGGGCCAGGATCTCTCCAGGATGGTTCCTTCCATGTGCTCCATTTTCCAGAGAAAAAAGGGGAGAAAAGGAATCAGTTCTTTGCTGTGTGCGAAGGCCGAACCTTTTATGAACAGACCTCAGTGTCCAGGCAGGAGCAGGATTTTATGGAATTTTCTCTCCTTTTGTGGTGCCTTTCCACATTTTTTTTTCTGTGTTTTTCCTTTGTTCATGCTCCCAGTACCAGGACGGCCTCTTGCCCATGAACCTGCTCCAAAAATATCCCGTCTTACAAGCCCGCTGGAGCATGGGAATGGGCTCCGGAGAGGGGCAGACATCCAGGATAATGCGGTGATGGGACAGGGCCGGGACCAACACAGCCTGGTCTTTGGAAATGTGGGAAGAATTAGGACGAATCCAGGTTGAGATGTTGCTTTGGATGCTTCCCGACGTATCCTGTCGGCCAAACCTCTGGCAGGTGCCAAATTGGTTCCTGAAAACATTTCCAGGCTCATCCTGCCTCGCTTTGGTCGGGCCAGCGGCTCTGGGCTGGATGGGACGCAGGTGGCTGATCCCAAAATTTAAGTTTTCCTCCCGGAGGGGAGGAACGGAAAGCTCTGTTCCCTCTTTTGGGAGGATGTGCCAGGTGGGAGTGAGGGCTCTGCAAACCACGGATGGCAAAAGGCAGGGATTGGTGCTGGTGCTTGGAGTGGGAAGGGGAACACGGAAAACATCGTCCCTCCCACCCCAACCGTGCGTGGAATCACTGAGAATTCCCTCAAATTCCCTCTCCTCTTGGCCAGGGTTTAAGGATGGGGCTGGGGCATTCTCCAGCTGGGACTGGGGGCACTTTGCTGCCACACGGAGCTGGAGCTGAGGCACTGGGAAGACATTTTCTGCCTTTGGAAACCCATAAATCCTTAAATATCCTTTTTCCATGCGAGGCGGGGCGGGAAGGTTCCAGCCAGGCTCGCTGGGTGGTGGGTTCTCCGTCGGTGCGGGTGTGCGGTGTCAATGAACGCCCTTGGATGGAGCAAATTCCCAGATTTGGTACATTTCCCAACGTGGAAAAACCGGGGGCTCTTTCCAGCATCCCTGAAAGTCCTGGCACTGCTGAGAGCCCTCATGGCTGGGCGCCACCACAGCCGGGCTGTGCCACCTCAGGGTTAACAAAGCCGAGCTTAGAGGCGATTTTGCCTCTTGGCAGCTCTGGAACAACTTTTTTCGCCCTGATTCTCCTTGGCTTTGCCTGGATTCGCTCCTGGAGCAGCCGAGCCGCTCGGCTCGACCTCACTAGAGGGCGCAGGAATTTTAGGCTAGGAACGCGCCGGGGTTCGTCGGGGAAAGTTGGCTGCCTTCTCCTCCTTTTTAATCAACTGGAAAGATGCAGGGTTGAACTGGAGGTGACTGGAAGGGGATCCAGACTTGTGTCTGGCCGGGGAAGGATCTGCTGACATGTGGGATTAGGCGGTGCGAGCGCGGCGGCGGCCGGGACGGAGCAGCGTGGCCGGGGCTCGGGACGTGGTTGGGAGCTCCATGGAGCAGCCAGCTGGAGGAGCCTCCTGGCACAAGGAGAGCTCCAAAAATTGCAGAGAAAGAAAAAAAAAAAAAAAATCGCCCTCACCCCCCCAGTGCTTAATGGTCCCCTTTGTCAGGCTGGGCAGGTTTGTGTTGACCCCACAAGGGTTCGGTCTTCTCTTCCCAAAGGTCTCCCCATCTGTTCACATCAACCCTCGGGATGGGATCTTCCCTCTCGGGAGCCTGGCTTGATCCAGGGGTGTGGATCCAGCCCCCCCACACCACGGAGCAGTTTTGGGACCAGGGGCACATCTGGGACCGCGTCCTCTTTTCAGGGAGCTGGGGGTCCCCAGGTGCCTCTCCTGTGGGAGATGCTGGGGAAGCACGAGGCCCCGAGGAGCCCCAAGGGCCACCTCCATCGGGATGGTGGCTCCAAGCAGTGATGCAGACCCGGTGCTCCTGCAGCTGAGGTTGTCCCCTCGTCGGCCCTGCTTCCCGCTGGGGAAACTGAGGCATGGCAAGTGTCTGGGGACGTTCACTGGGAGCCTCTGTCCTTATTCCAAGCTCCTCAGCATGGACGAAGGGCAGATGAGAGCTGGATGGGGAGACAGCGGTGTCCCTTTGCTGGCCCCACCCAGGTGGTCTTGTCCTATCCCTGTGGAACAGCTCAATCCCTGTGGAGGCTGGCTCTGCATGGAACCTCGGTGTCCTGCTCACGGCCAAAGGAACCATCCCTTCCCCACTCCCTTCCCACCTTCCCCACGCAGCCGAGCCTCTTGGCTTCACCCCCTCCAGCTTTTCCTGCCCGAGCAGCTGCTTTTTCCCGCAGAAAATGCCTGCGCGTCGCTGCCTTTCCAGGCTCCAGAGCCGCTCTGGATGCAGGCAGGAGGCGGCCGCAGCCACCCCGTCCCGCGCTCTCGCCGTGCTCTCGCTCCCTGCTGTTCGTTCATTCATTCATTGATTCCTCCTCTCATTCATTCATGCCTCGGCTCCCTGCGGCCATCCAGGGATGGCTCCCTGTCTCCGGGCTGATCTGCTTGGATCTCCTTCCCTATCCATCCTCCCATCCCGGGGTTCCTGTGGGGAGCTCCGCGCCGTGCCCGCCGTGCGCCGAGTTTTACTCGAGGCTCAACCTGGGGTGTTGTGGAGCGGCTCTTGTGGAGCCTCCGGAGCCTCCTGCCCGGAGCTGCGAGGGGACAGAGGTGTTTTTTCACCAAACAACCTCCCAGGGAACGCCGGGCATTAGCAATGAGGGGTCGCAGCCAGGAAAATATTACCTTTCCCTTGGAGTGCTGACTGCGGAGGAAATTCTCACATTTACAGCTCCGGCGAGCCCGGCGCTCATGGAAAAGAGGGGGCGGCTTTGATTTCGCTCCTCTCGGTGGGTTGATAACTTGGCAGCCCCCCCACCTCGTCTCCATTCCCGCCGGGAAGCGGCCACCGGTGGAGGCTCCGGCGCGCAGCTCCCTCCTTGGAATCCTGGTTTAATTGGATTTTCCTGAAGGCCTGCGGTGCGTGTGCGTCCTGCCCCGTGCGTGTGTGTAGGTTAATAAAAAATAAACAAACAGCACTTTCCCCGCTTTTTCTCGGGGAGGGATGCAGAGGGAATGCCGAATGAAAGCGCTGCTGTGCTGGGAAGGGACATTCCTGGCATTGCTGAGCTCCTCGCGCGGGCCCAGGCCCAAATTGGAGGAAAAAAATTGGAGTAAGGAGCCGTTAGCGTGGGGGACCTGGGGAGGCCCAGTCCTGCTCACTGTTTACTCGCAGAGCTTAAATTAACGCTGGCTGCTGACATCAGGAGGTTTTTTTTTCCCTGGTTTCCCAAGGAAATGAGCCAAGGGCAATCGCGGCCTCTGCGTACGTGCAGAGGCTCTTCCCCACTTGAACCCCTGTCGGAGTTCAGCCAGATTCCACAGAGGTCCTAAAGGCTCCAAAATAATTATTTTGCTTCATTTTACATCCATTAAAAGGAAAAAAAAGGTGGTAGAGAGAGAGGTGGGAGGAACTGTCGGTGCTTCCCGTTGGGAGAGTTGCGTTTTCCCGTTGTGTTTGTCTGCCTACACGTGTTGGATGCTGGAGGATCCCTGTGGAAAAGGTGTATTATTAACATCCAGACCTTGGGATGAACAAAACTGGGATCTGTTGGACACGGGAAGCTGGCTCTGTCCCTCCTGCCACACGCGGGATGAAGGAATCCCTCCCATCCCCGGTTTGCTCCGTTATTCCCCTTCATTTGTGATGGCTGTGGTGGGAATCTCGGCAGGAGCTGATGTTTCTGGACTTGAGCTTTTTTAGGAACTGGAGATTCTGGATGAAGAGTTTGGAATGGTGACAACTCCGCGTAGGGCGCGTGATGACCTTGGAGAAGGCCAAGGGTGTTGGGGCTGTGGAGAGACCTCTCCGTGTCGTCTTTTGTAGGTTTTCTCCAAGATCTTCAGCCATGAGGCTCTGGAGAGTTATCTCCCCAAGATCCAGCTGGTGATCAAGGACACCCTCCGGGCCTGGAGCAGCAACCCCGAGCCCATCAACGTGTACCACGAGGCGCAGAAGCTGACGTTCCGCATGGCCATCCGTGTCCTGCTGGGATTCCGCATCCCGGACGAGGAGCTCGGCCGCCTCTTCGAGGTCTACCAGCAGTTCGTGGAGAACGTCTTCTCCCTGCCCATGGACCTGCCCTTCAGCGGCTACAGGAGGGTGAGATTTGGGTTGGGGTCTCCACCCTGGTGGCTCCGATTAATTAATCCGCACCTTTCCCGGTTCTCAGTGGGATTTCTTCTCATCCTCTGACCTCAAGGAGCCCATTTTGGGCCACGATTCCTGATTTAGCGGAGGAGACAGAGGAAGATCCATTCCTTGGTGATTAGAGTGGTTTGATAACAGAAAATAGTCAGGACTTGCCCAGATTTAATTAATATTTTTCCTCACTTGGCAGTTTTCCTGTATTGTTTTAGTTCGTGGGACTTTCCTCCTTTTCATTCCCTCCTGCCCTCGGAGTGAAACTGGTCCTTGTAATTCCAAGAACTAAAACAGGTCCTTGTGATTCCCAGAACTAAAACAGATCCTTGCAATTCCTGGAGCATTCCAGGTTTTTTGGTGAGTGATGCAAAATGAAAACATAGCAAAAAATAGACAAAAAAATCACATTTTTTTCCGTGGGGAATTTTGATAACAGAAATACGGGGGGTTCAAAATTTATTTCTCTGGTATGCCTGCAGATTTTTTTTATTGCTATTCGCCCACGGGAATGGTTCTGTCCCCTCGGAGTCCGGAATCATTCCCAGCAGCAGGTTAGCCCCGAGCAGCTGCACTCCCATAGGAATTGCTTTACTGGGACCAGGTGATCAAATTGCTCGGGAAGAGGATTCTTTGGGATGAATGGGCCTTCCTTTGAGAGACAATTTTCCCAGGGATTTCCATACATCCCAGGAGGAGCCGGGGGCTGTGAACCGGTGCCGGACAGGGGCTCCCAGCCCGGACCCGTCATTTACACCTAGGTGTTGATTACTCCGCCTGTGATCTCCCCCACTCCGGCTTTACTCCTCCTGCCCAGGGGACACCCCCAGCATCTTCACACCCCTCTTTGAGCCTCTGCTTTTATGACTTGGACCTGTCCTGGGCACGTCTGCAGCTCCTGGGATGGGCAAGGTGCTGCCGGTGGTGTGGTCTGACCGCTTCCCGCTCCACAGGGAATCCGGGCCCGGGAGACGCTGCAGAAGGGGCTGGAAAAAGCCATCCAGGAGAAGCTGCAGAACACGCAGGGCAAGGACTACGCCGACGCCCTGGACATCCTGATCGAGAGCGGGAAGGAGCACGGCAAGGAGCTGACCATGCAGGAGCTGAAGGTAAAGCCTGGGGTCACCTCGCGGTTGTTCTGCTCAGGACAGGGCCTTCCTGAAGGGAAAAGCGTGGGATGCTCCAAGGAGGAGTTTTTGGGGCAGACCTGAGATGAGCGGTGAGAGCTGGGGGACCACGATGTGTTGGTGGATCCAAACCGGTTGCTTTCTTTATTTGCTGATTGTGCCCAGCCCTTTCCACAAAGCATTCCATAGAATCATTAGGCTTGGGAAAGGACATCAAATCCCACCTCCATCCCCACTAAACCATACCACAAAGTGCCACACCCACTCGGTTTTTGGACACTTTCAGGGATGGGGACTCCACCACTGCCCTGAGCAGCCTCTTCCAACATTTGACCCCTCTTCCAGGAAAGAAATTTTTCCTGATACCCAACATGAACCTCCCTGGCCCCAACGGAAGCTTTCAGCCTTGATCAGCTTCATCCCTTGACCCTTCCACTCTTCCTGGTGCCTCCTTTGCAGGGCACAGGAGCCCCTCAGCAGGTTCTTATCTGCAGCTGGGTCACGGCGTGTCAGGAGCCATCTCCCGGGAGTTTTGTCTGATCCGCGGAGGCTCTGTGGGAAGCTCCCTGTGGTGGCTTTCCAAGGAGTGACCTTCCAGTTAAACGTGACCAAGCTGTGGCTGCCCCATCCCTGGAAGTGTCCAAGGCCATTAACAATGGACACCAACTCTGCCCAGATTTCCCTCATCCATCCTGGTGGATGGGAAATCTCCGGGGAGAATCCATCTCCCTCCAACACCTCCCTTTGTAGGTCACATTCCGTTTTTCCCTCTCCCAGCTTTGTGATGTGACCCCTCCTCAGGTCACTTGGCCCCTTTGGATCTCAAATCTTTGGAGCAGCTCTTTTGGGGAGATGTTGTGGCTGCTCCATCCCCTGGGAGCATCCAAGGCCAGGTTGGATGGGGCTTGGAGCAACCTGGGACAGTGGGAGGTGTCCCTAGAGTTGGAACAAGGTGATCCTGAGGTTCCCTTCCAACCCAAACCGCTCCACGATTCTAAGGCCAGGCTGGAAAGTTTTGGGCAGAAAAACACCCCCCGGCACCCGGAGTGCTGAGGTCGGTGGCCTCTCTGTCCCACCCCCGTGTCTCACCCTGGCTCCTCTCCCACCCCCCAGGACGGCACCCTGGAGCTCATCTTCGCCGCCTACGCCACCACGGCCAGCGCCAGCACCTCCCTGATCATGCAGCTCCTCAAACACCCGCGGGTGCTGGAGAAGCTGCGGGAGGAGCTGCGGAGCAAAGGGATCCTGCACAACGGCTGCATCTGCGAGGGCTCCCTGCGCCTGGACAACATCAACGGCCTCCACTACCTGGACTGCGTCATCAAGGAGGTGCTCCGGCTCTTCACCCCCATCTCCGGGGGGTACCGCACGGTGCTGCAGACCTTCGAGCTGGACGTGAGTACTGCGGCACCCCGAGCCCCCCAAAACAGCCGAGTTTGCTTGAGCCTGGCTTAGAGGAGACCTCCGAGGGGGTAAATGAAGTCCTGCCTAATCAAGTCCTTCTCCCAGGCAACCAGCGACTGGACAAAGGGACACGGCTTTAGGCTGCCCCAGGGGAAGTCTAGGCTGGGTGTTAGGAAAAAAATTCATCCCAGAAAGAGTGGCTGGGCGCTGGAATGGGCTGCCCAGGGAGGTGGCGGAGTCACCGTCCCTGGAGGGGTTTAAGCAGAGCCTGGATGTGGCACTCAGTGCCGTGTCTTAGTTGATGAGGTGGTGTTAGCTCACAGGCTGGACTTGACGATCCCAAAGGCTTTTCCAGCCTAATTAATTCTGTGATTCTGGTGGTGGGATTTGCTCTGGACCCGGCAGAGTGACGGGATGTGGAGCAAGGGATGCGCTGGAGCTGTCAAAGAGCAGACGGGTGTGATGCTTCGGAGCCCGGCTCGTGACAGTGACGCCAAATTCTGAGCTGGGGTGTGACAGGGGAAAGGTTTACGGCAAAGGGCATCTCCAGGCTGCCGGATGACAGGCGGATTAGTCACTGCCACGGCTGGAATTTCCTCCCAGCAAAACAAAATCTCGGGAGCTGCCTTGTCACTGTAAATCCTCCTAATGCAACGGTTTGAGTCAGAGACCTTTTAAAGTGCTCAGGGGATGATAAATCCACCCCGTTTCTCATCGCCCGGGCCCTGACGTGGGTGTTGGGTGTGTGGTGCTGACAGGCAGCGGGGTGTGGGATGCTCTGGGATGCTGTGGGATCCTCTGGGATGCTCCGGGAAGGGCTGGCCAGTCTGTGGGGCACGGCACGGAAGGAGCTGCTTCCCCTGCTCAGCACCACAGGGTTCCTGCCAGGCAGCTCCTGCCAGCGACCACACAGCAAATGAATGGATGGATCATCCCACGAATCCTTGGGATAGAGGGAGGAGTAGAGCCGGGATTCCCACCTCTTTGTGATGTGCTCTCTGCTTTTCCCTTAAATCTGCATCACACTCGAGGAATAAACCCGAAGGAGATGGGGATAAGCAGGGAAAACCGTGAGGGTGAGGCCCAGCACAAAATTGCCCAGGGATGGTTGATGCCACGTCCCTGGAAGTGTCCAAGGTTGGATGGAGCTTGGAGCACCCTGGGACAGCGGAAAATGTCCCTGCTTGTGCCAGGGGGTGGGACAGGATGGGTTTAAGGTCCCTCCCAACCCAGATCGTTCCATGATTCCATGAAAACAAAACTCCTTTATCTCATCCCCCCGCTCCCTCTCCAGCAGGACTGACCCGCTCTGTTCTTCCCCCCACCCCTTCCCGCCTCTCCGCAGGGCTTCCAAATCCCCAAGGGCTGGAGTGTGATGTACAGCATCCGGGACACCCACGACACCGCTCCCGTCTTCAAGGACGTGGACGTCTTCGACCCCGACCGCTTCGGGCAGGGCCGGAGCGAAGACAAGGACGGCAGGTTCCACTACCTCCCCTTCGGAGGAGGCGTACGGACCTGCCTGGGGAAGCACCTGGCCAAGCTCTTCCTCAAGGCTCTGGCCATCGAGCTGGCCAGCACCAGCCGCTTCGAGCTCGCCACCAGGACTTTCCCCAAAATCACCCTGGTGCCCGTGGTCCACCCGGTTGACGGACTCAAGGTCAAATTCTTCGGACTGGATTCCAACCAGAACGAGATCCTGACGGGGACAGACGCCATGCTGGGGGCCACCGTGTAACGCCCGCGCCGGTGGCACCAGGGATGGGCGGCCGGGGGAC
>VZRO01005070.1:17497-64248 GCA_013397915.1 Daphoenositta chrysoptera
TAAATATCTATAAAACACTTCTGCTGCCAGGAGGAGAAGGCCCGACTGCGGGAAAGGCTTTGGAATCAGCCGAGGATCTGAGGTCTGGTGTCCCGGGGCAGCTCTGGGGTGACCTCTGACCTTTTTATTTTTTAACAGTGTTAAATTAGCTGGTGATAACAGTGTTTTCATGTTTTTTGAGGTTGGTTTTTTTGGTTTTTTTTTTCATTCGTTTGGTTGTGTTGTTTGTTCCGGCGCGTTGGAGCCTTTCCTTGGCCAGGGGGAGACAACGCTGCCCATTCCCAGCCCCTCTCCCGCTGGTGCCGGGGCAGGCTGGGGAGGAGGAGGAGGAGGGGTCGTTTTGCTTCCCGAAAAACCCCTCCTGTGGTGTCTTGCCCGGGGCTGAGTCATCCCCGAGGCTTCGGGTGAGGCAGATTTGCATTTTCCAAGATGTTTTGGGGCTCTGGGGAGGGAGATGCCCTTTTTTCTTTTCCTCTCGTTGAGTTTCCTGCTGCTGCTACACGGCCTGCGAGCACCCCCTCCACCGCAGCCCCTCGCCAGCCCTGGGCGAAGGCAGCCAGCTCTGGGGACATTTCGGTGGCTTTGCTGTCCCCTCGAGGTGCTGGCACCAGCCCCGAGCCCCAGCACGGCTCTGGGAGCGCCGGGGCTGCTCCTGCCAGGGGCGTTTGCATTAAAGGTGGTCTCTCGAACTAAGCCAACGCTCGCGTTCCTTTGTCTGGTGTTTGGGGTTTTTTGGCGACGGGAGAGCTCGGCAGGAAGGAGAGGGCTCCGTGTCAGCTCCCACCCCGCACCCCAGAAGAACCCCAAAGCCTCTCCAGCACAAGCCAGCAGCCACCGAGAGGTATCTTGCCTTCCATTTGCCGGGGAGGGGGGTTCATTTTCTTTCGGTTTTTTGCATGCAAGAGGCTTCTGGGTTGAGCTGGAGATCTGGGGGGTTGTGTTGGGAGAGCGAGGAGCAAAAGCTCCCCGAGAACCTGGGCAGGTGTCGGGTCCCAACCGGAGCCAAACACCAGCTTGGAGACCTCTCCGTGTCTTGGAGCAGCTCTTCCAGCCCATCCAGCCCCATCCCAGGCAGGTGAGGCGGAACGGACAACACCAGGAGGCCGAGAACGGTGACGGGAACCGATCTGGCGCTCGGGGGGCAGCTTGGCTTTCAGCTCCAATGGGATCCAGAGATGTGCGAGGGCTTGGAAGAGGGAAGGAGAAGGGGCAGGTGTGGCTCACCAGGTGGCGATGCAGGTTGTGCTTTTGCCTCTTCGGCAAGAGGCGCCTCTTGGGAAGGTCGCGGGAAGTGTGGAGCGAGCGGAGGCGAGGCCGCCTCGGCCGGCCCAGCGCTGGCGGGGGCAAGGAGGAGAGGGAGGCGGGTTTGGAGCCAAGGGAAGCACTTGAGGTTGGAATGCCGTCAGCCAAGCTGCCAAAACTCCCCCCGGAGCATCCCAGGGGATGGTGTTCCCTCCCACCGGGATGCATGGCTTGATTTAAGCTGGAGCAAGCACTCCCAGTCTTCTGGGATTCCCAGCTCCCATTCCGACCCCAACCCTATTTCTGGGTGGTGACCAACGTGCCGAACACCAAAGGAAGGTCTCAGGAGCCCTGGAGACGAGGGTCAGAGATTTCCAGCCCGGAATTTTTGAGTGGAACACCGCTAGCTCAGGCCCTCTAGGGATTCCAGGTGTCTCTTTGTCCCTGATGGGGAGAAAACTTTCCCGGTGATAGAAGGAGCTTGGTGGAAATCCAAATCCCAAAGGGCAAAGGAGAACACAAACCTGGATGTGGTGGGAAGGGGGAGACTCCCAGGGACAAACGTTTGGGAAGAGGCGATGGGGGCAGGGGAGTGTCCATGGTTTTTGTAGGACTTGGGGATGGGGATGGAAGGGGGAGGAGCTGCAGGGTGAGAACCCAACGGGTGCTCTCCGGGAGCCCCAAATTCCATCTGGGATCTTTGCTTGCGGAGGAGTGAGCTGGGAAAGGGAAAAGCTGGAGAGGGGAATGGACAACCAGGATAAAAGGTCTGGTTAAAGCTAAATCCCTTGGATAGAGGACCAAAATCCCTTGGATAGAGAAGCAAAATTTTTTTTTTTTTTTTTTCTGGAAGGGCTCAGTCCCTCTTTCCGTGGGGAGCCAAGGAAGGGTTTTTCCCTGAAATTTCAATTTTGACTTCCAATGTCGTTCCAAAGTGAGAACCAAACCTGCTCTGGAGTGAGTTTTGATGGGAATGGGAGCTGCAGCCATCCCTGAAATTCCATTTACATCCCGTGGCTATACAATGTTTGTGTGGAGGAGTATTTAATCCAGGCTGAAGTAAGCCAGGCTTTTTTGTTCCAGTCCTAACTAATATAACTTGACTAAAAAACTTAAAGTTGCTGCAGTGGGTTTGCAGAATAAAGCACTTTGAATCTCAGAATTTTTTTTTTTTTTTTTTAATTAGCACAGTCCAATTTGCTATAATATTATTTTATACACAAATTTTTTTTTTGGTCTGTCTTTATAAACTATTATAAGTGCTATTTTTGTTATAATTCAAAAATAGATATTTAGGATAAAGTTGTGCTGTTAAATATTTGTTATTTAGTAAAAATATGAATTTTTTTTTCCTCTTTATTGTAAACGTTGTCTGGGAAAAAATATTAATGTTTTATCCTATTTGTTTTTAATATTAAAAAAAAAGGAAAAAAGCACTTGTGGGGTTTTTCGTTCGGGAACTGGTGCCGTGTGAGGTTGTGTTGCAGTCACGTGGGTTTTAATATGTACAGAATATTCTGTGTCCCATATTAAAATGAATGTTGTGTATTTTGTGATCCCAAAATAAAACAAAACAACAAAAAAAACCCCACCATCCCTGTGGCTCCTTTCTAGAATTCCAGAATGAAAAGGGTTGGAGCTCCCGAGTTTCGGTCTCGTGTTCCAGCTGCAGCTCCTCCAAAGGCCCTGAGGCCTCCTGGGCTGGGGTTTCAGGGAGAGCCATCCCGGGAATTGGGGCATCCCAAAAAGTGGGATTTTGGCATCCAGCTCCATGGCCAAGGTGAACCCTGGTTGATATGGACCCAAACAGAGGAAATGCCACTTAAAAACGAAATAAATTATGGGGACGATGGTCAAGTGTTGACTCAAGATGTCCAGAGAGTGGGAATCTCTGTCCCTGGAGACCGGACAGGTCCTGAGCCACCAGACCAAGGTGAATCCCGGCTGATAGGGACCCAAACACAGGAAATTCCACTTGAAAATAAAATATTTTTATGGGGAGAATAGTCAAAAGTTGGATCAAGTGGGAAATGTTCGGAATCTCCATCCCTGGAGACTGGATGTGATCCTGAGCCAATTGTTCAAGGTGAACCCTGGGTGATGTGGATCCAAAAGAGGAAATTCCAAAATAAAATAAAATGATAATATANAAAATAAAATAAAATAAAATAATTTTTTTTTATGGGGAGGATGGTCAAGTGCTGAATGAAGTGGGAGAGGTTTGGAGTCTCCACCTCTGGAGAAGTACATGCACCTGACCAAGCTGCCACAGCTCCGAGGTCCAACCCATCCCAAGATTTTTGGGAGGTCCAGGACACCCCGTTTCTGCCCAGAGCTTTCTCCTCTTCCCAGCAAGAGAAACGAGGGGAGGGAAGGCAAATATTCCAGCCGTGTGCGTGTGTCCTGGTCCTTGCTGCCATTTTCCCCAGGAATTGCTCCGCGTGGAATTGGAGACCATCGCGGGTGGGAGAACAAACTCCCGAGCGCTGAGTGCGTGGGGCGGCGCGCGGGAGGCGCGGGCTGGAGCAGACGAGGCAGGACGCGATTCCCAAGGTGGGAATGGGGTGGCAGCAGCCGGGCGTCCCCACCCGCCCAGCATTTCCCACCTGGGCTCTGCAGAGCCTGATCCACCTCCTCGGCAAATCCCTCTCCCGGCCTTTTCTGGGAGCTGGGCTTGCTCTGAGCTTTTTGAACCATGGATTTTTTAGGATCTTCTGGCCCCGGCTGGTGGGAGGAGAGCTTTGACGAGGTGGGATGCGCCAGGACAAGCTACTGGCGGGAGCTGCAGCTGCTCCGGAGCGCAGCCGTGGCGGGCTGGGAGCGCTTAGGGTAATTAGGCAATTAGTGAAGTAATTGGCTTCTGTCTCCTTCCTCTTCTCCCCATAAACAGAGCCCCGATGGAGCCCTGGCCGTGGTGGGAGCGCTGGAGAACAGGATGTTGCTTCCAGCGATGACATCCGAAGGCAAGCGAGGGCTGCGGGAACGAGCGGAGCTTTGGCTGGAAAATGTGACCGTGAAACCCAAGCCCGGTCCCTTCGGAGCAGCCGAGGCTCCTTTCCCTCCCCTCGGAGCTCTGTGGCCGCTCTTTCCCTGCTCGGGGATGTGTCCTGCCAACAAGGATTTCTCCTGGCTGTCGCCAAAAAACCACCCTCGGGCAGTGCTCGTCCCTGCTCCTGTCCCCTCCCCAGCCCGAGGTGGCACCTCCCCGTCCTCTCGGTCCCGTCCAGCTCCCACAAACCCCGTCCGCCACCTCTGTCAGAGCAGGGAAGGTCATTTCCTTTTGGGATTTCTTTGCCTCCCGCCGCTCCCCTCCCTTCGCTTGGATTTATTTATGATTTATTGGTCATTTACGGCTTTCGGCGAGGAGCTGCACCACCCCTGCAGGGGGATGAGGTGTCTCGCTCCGCTCCAACAGAAGCGGGGAGAGGGTTTTTTGTTTTTTGGGATGGCCTCACGGGAGCCGCTGGATCCCGGCGCGGGTCCCTCGGACTCCGTGTTCTTTCCACTCGGCGCCGGCTCCGAGGCTCACGTTACTCCCTCGGTTTTAACTCGAGCTGAACTCTTGGAAAGTTTCTTTTTAAAGGTTGCGTGTGAGAGCACAGAAAAGGTGTGTGAATGCATCCATGTTTTTTTTTTTTTTTTTTCCCCCCCTACTTTTTCTCCTCCTCTTTTCGTCTCCTTTTTTTCCGCCTTCGGAAAACAAAAGGGAGTTTTGGCTCCTGCAAAACGAAATGGGATTCTGGTACTGGCCTTGTGTCCCCTTGAAATGTGGATTTAACCTGAAAATCTCCAGGCTCAGGCCCTGCCGAGCTAGAGCTGAGCTAAAAGTTGAGCTGGAATCTTGCAGTGTCCTTAAATAACATTTATGGGAATTACTGAAAGGAGAGAAAAGGGAGAAAGGGACGGATTTCCAGGTGGTTTCTTGGCATTGTTTTTCTCCAGAATATTTTAGGAGTCCTGGTGGACCCTGTGCTCTGGTCTTGGCTGGAATTAAAACGTGGAAGGTGCCTTGGAATAGAACAAAATGGAATGAAACAGAATATTCTGGAAGAGAAGGCTCCAGGGAGAGCTCAGAGCCCCTTGCAGGGCCCAAAGGGGCTCCAGGAGAGCTGGAGAGGGACTGGGGACAAGGGATGGAGGGACAGGACACAGGGTATGGCTTCCCACAGGGAATGGGGAGATTGGGCTGGGATCTTGGCAAGGAATTGCTTCCTGGGGGGGTGAGGAGGGGCTGGGCTGGAATTCCCAGAGCAGCTGTGGCTGCCCCTGGATCCCTGGGAGCGTCCAAGGCCATGTTGGACATTGGGGCTTGGATCCAGCTGGGACAGTGGGAGGTGTCCCTGCCCATGGATGGGGTGGGAATGGGATGATCCTTGATGTCCCATTCCACCCAAAGCATTCCATGGAGGATTCACCCCCCCAAGTTTAGGCTCCTGGGATGAAAGGAGTTTGGAATTCTCCGTGCATCCAATTCCCTGCTGATCTCCTGAGAGAAACTGGCTGAAACCCCGAAATAAATCCTAATAAATCTTCCAAAGTGTGGGGATGATAATTTAGAGTACCTGGATTGCCTTGGGGTTTGATCTGTACTCCTGAAAATGATAAACTGTGACAGCAAACAGGATGTAAAGTGCTGGAATAGCAAATGGATTTCTGGCGAATGTTCCTTCCTGAAGGTCTCCCTCTGCACTTGGAATGAAGGATTTTCATTTTATCCCAGGCTAGGAATGAAAATTTCCCTTTACAAGAGGTGATTACACCAAAATCCTGACTCGGAGCATCTCCCTGGTTATTTATTTAACAGCTGATGTGGGATTTTCGAGCTGATAAAGCACAAATGATAAAGGTTTGCATGGAAAAGTGTGGGAAAGGGAGGGGCAGGGAAGATTGGAGGCCGTGGCTGAAGTCTCAGTGGATTTGTAATGGGGTTTTTTGGGAATAATCCCCAAAATTACGGAATGAAGGGTGGGTTTAGCTACAACATCCCCATGAGGCTTCACTCTTGTTCCTTGGGGTGTTTTCACTGGAGGTTGCTGCATTTTTCATGGGATCATCCTCACAAAAACATGGAATGAGTTGGAAGAGACATTAAAAATCCTCTAATTCCATCTGCCCCTGCTGTGGGTGGGAATGCCAGTGATTATCCATAGGAAAACCAGGAGCAGCTCCTTCCATGAGGAAGCTTGAGCTTCCCAGAGACTGCAGGGCGAGGTCCTCACAATGGAGACCTTGGGAAAGGTCTTGGTCAGGATGGAATTCCCAAAGGCGTCATGGAGAGGTGATGTGAGATCCAATTCAGGTAAGGAATCCTGGGATACCCTGAGCGGGAAGGGCCCCACAAGGATCATTGACCCAATTCCTTCCTTGCTCAGGACAATCCCATCAATCCCACCCTGGACATCCCTGGGAGCGGTGTCCAAATGCTTCTGGAGCTCCAGCAGCCTTGGGAATGTGACCAATCCCTGGGGAGCTGTTCCAGCGCCAGACCACCCTCTGGATGAGGAATCTTTTCCTGATATCCAACCTGACCCAGCCATTCCCTGGATCCTGTCCCTGCTCACAGGGAGCAGAGATCGGAGCTGTAAATCCTGACGAGTCTCCTCAGGCTCCTCCTCTCCAGGTGAACATTCCAAGTGCCCTCACCCCCTCCTGACGTGGCCCCTCCAGACCCTTCCCCATCCTCGTGTCCCTCCTTTGGACGATCTCCAAGAATTTTGGATCTTTCTTGGCTTGTGGTGCCCAGAGCTGCTCCAGAGCAGAGCAGAGCAGGACAATCCCCTGTCCCGGCCGCATCCTTGAATCCCACGCTAATCCTGAGGAGCATGGACTTCAAACCTGAACGTTCCCTGGGAATTCCGGGCAGCAGCTCGAACAATCCATTCACTCACACCGAGAAAATTCTTTCAATAGTGGAAAATTGCCTTTTAACGATCAAACCCCAGCATCCAAACGGCCTTCCCGACGTCCTCCAGTTCATGTTACAATTCCATGTCCTCCTCCAGCACTGGACAAAGTCAATGGATGTCTTTCTTTCCAGTGCTGGAAGCTGGATCAGGCTTTTCCAAGCTTTTTTTCCCCATTTTAAATACAGGTGGGATAGATATTGGTGTATATTTGTCCTGAGGTATCGAGTCGGAGCGTCTGCTATGGAATGAGAGTTCCTTTTCCCGGGTAAGGAGCAGTTTTCTCTGGCATGGGAGCTGTGTTTAGTCTACATCCCCAGATCCCTTTTCCTCGAACAATATTTGCCCAATTACGGCTCCGTGGATTTGTTTGGCTCAGGAGGAAAAGGTGGTTTTTGGGACGTGCCTGAGGGGGGATTGCAGGGAACGACCCCAAAACACTGGGATGTGCTCCTTGGGTATCCGTGAAATGCAGGAGCAGCTCTGGTGTCCCGCTGTACCGAATTCCTGCCCCTGAGCACGGCCAGGAATGTGCATCGAGGGAGAGGAGATATCCTGGGATCTGTGAACGTGAGGTGGGCGCTTGGATCAGGAATGGTGTCCAGCAGGACCAGGGAAGGGATTGTCCCTCTGTGCTGGCACTGCTGGGGCCACCCTTCGGGGGCTGTGCCGGTTCTGGGCCCCCCAGTTCAGGCCCTGGAGGGGCTGGAGCGAGCCCAGGGAAGGGAACGGAGCGGGGCAGGGGCTGGAGAATTCCTGAGGGAGCTGGGAAAGGGGCTCAGGCTGGAGAAAAGGAGGCTCAGGGGGGCCCTTGTGGCTCTGCACAAGTCCCTGACAGGAGGGGGCAGCCGGGGGGGGCGGGCTCTGCTCCCAGGGAACAGGGACAGGAGGAGAGGGAACGGCCTCAGGCTGGGCCAGGGCAGCCTCAGGGTGGACATCAGCAGGAATTTCCCCATGGAAAGGGAGGTCAGGCCTTGGAAGTGCCTGGGGAGGTTTGGGATTCCCATCCCTGGGGGTGTCCAAGGCACTCCTGGACATGGCACTCAGTGCCAAGGTGGGGAGTGGGCACAGGTTGGACTCCATGACCTTGGAGGGTTTTTCCAACCTCAGAGATCCCGGGATTCTGTATATTCAGAGGTTGGACCAGACAACCTTTAACATTTCCCTCCAACCCAAACTATTCCATAGAAGGCTGAGAGGCACAGGGGAGCTGTAGATGGAAGCTTTTCCTGGCTTTTCCTGGCTAAACCTCAGGCCGGGTCTATGGCTGGGAGGTCCTGCCCTGCTGGAGCACCAGGATTATTCCAGACTGCCCAGGTAAATCCAGGTGGGGTGTGTGTCCCACGCAATTCCTATGTGGAAGATGCATTTTTCCACATAAACACACTTTTGTGTTGGGCTAAACCAGATCCATCCCTGATCCCGGGAAAACAGTGGAGCTCATCCACTCAAAGTTAGGGATGGCTCAGAACCCAGCAGGAGAGACGGGAAAGGGGAGAAGTTCCCAAATAAAGGCAGTTTGGAAGGAATCATTGGATAACTTGGAGTGGAAGGGACCTGCAGTGGCCACCTCGTCCCATCATCTGACCATGAAGGGACAGTGACCTGTAGGAGATGGGGAATTTTGGGGATGGGACAGTGACCCACAGGAGAGGGGGAATTTTGGGACAATCCAATTGGCGTGAGATCTTCTCTCCTGGTGCTGTGGCCTGGAAAGCACTTGGGAAGGAGGGAAAAGGTTGGAGAAGTGAGGGATTGGGGAAGCACGGCCGGGAGCGCTGCGGGTTAAGCCTGGCTGACTCCACGGGCTGGGCTTTGACCACAAAGCTTCATCCCAATCCCAGGGGAGGATGTCGTGGGTGTCCTGGGCTCCCATCACGTCACGGGGCCGGACACTCCGGCATTTCCCATTCCAAAGCTCCGCCTCTGGCTGAGCCAGAGCTTCTCCTGCCGGAGTTTATTCAAAGCCGGGAGCACCAGAATGGCTTTTGCAGGAGCCTCATTAAGCCGTGATTGCGTCTATTAATAAAGCAGAACATTTCCTCTGCTGGACATCCATCCCTGGGTGGATGCACTCCGTGGGGCGGGAGAGGGGCCTCTGGACGAGTCTGGAGCGAGGAAATTGATGGATCAGGTTACTCCTGGAAAATTAACCAGTGTTTGTCCATGCAAAATCAGGGAAAAATGGATCCAGGGAGCCCCCAGAGGCATCCGGCTGTTCAGGCTGGGGGAGGGTAATTTATTGGAAAGCCCCTTGGGATCAATTAATTAAGGATTACAGGACTTGGAATGTTGGAATTGTCTGAGCCTCCCGGAGGAGTCTCATCAAGGGTCGTTATCAGCTACTGCTGATATTCCCAGGGGGAATTAATCAGTCTTTGTCCCACTCATCCCCAAAATTCCCCATCTCCTGTGGGTCGCTGTCCTATCCCCAAAATTCCCCATCTCCTGTGAGTCACTGTCCCTTCCTGGGCAGCTGATGGGACGAGGTGGCCGCTCCAGGTCTCTTCCACTCGGAGTTATCCAATGATTCCTTCCAAAATGCGTTTATTTGGGAACTGCTCCCGTTTCCCATCTCTCCTGCTGGGTTCTGAGCCATCCCTAACTTTGAGTGGATGAGCTCCACTGTTTTCCCGGGATCAGAGATGGATCTGGTTTAGCCTTTTACCTGTGTTGTGCCTTGCCGTAGGAATTCCATGTGAGTTTTCCAGGGAAACTTCCCATCCTGCAGAAATCAGGAGAATCCATCGCTTCCCTGCTTCATCCCCCTCACTGTTCCACTTGGAATTTTTCTGACTCCCAGGCGTTCATTCCTGCTCTGCCTTTCACCACTGGGATAAGGATTCCTGCAGGACTATTTCACTCATTGGGAAGGAGTTTTTGGGATGGGATCAAAACAGATCCCGGTTTTTGAGAAGCTGAGCGAAAATTGCTGAGCTCCTGCTGCCTCGGGAATAACTCCTCCGTGTTTTCCTCACAATCATTCCTTAACTCATCTTCCTTTCAAAAATCTGGGACACAAACTCTGCCCAGATTTCCCTCATCCATCCTGGTGGTCGGGAAATCACCGAGGAGAATCCGTCTCCTTCCAACATCCACCTTTGGAGATCCCATTCCATTTTCCTTCTCCCAGCTTTGTGTTGTGACCCCTCCTCGGGTAACTTTGGATCTTAAATCTTTGGGAAAGCTGTTTTTTGGGAGATGTTGTGGCTGCTCCATCCCTGGGAGTCTCCAAGGCCAGGTTGGATGGGCTTGGAGCACCCTGGGACAGTGGGAGGTGTCCCATGGCAGGGGGTGGGATAAGCTGGGCTTTAAGGTCCCTTCCAACCCAAAACATTCCATGAATTTCCATGTGTCCAACACCTCTGTTTTACAAGGAAAGGTGTGGGAACTCAGATTGTCCCGACTTTCTCAGAGTTCCCTATTTTATTTTCAAGGAAAACCTCTCCAAGTCATCCTAAAAAAAAGGCTTTAGTGTTGCCACGAGGTCCAGGCTGCAAAAGCTGGGAAGCCCCGAGCTGGGCCGTGGTTGTGCGGCTTTGGTCGGTGTGGGAATGCCGTTCCTGCCCGGAATGCCACGGGCACAGGTGTGGGATCAAAGGCGCCGTGTCCACCTCGTGGGCAGCTCTTCAGTCGCCCATTTCCTCCTTGCTGGCCCCGAGCAGCTCCAGGTCCGGGCTCCGAGGGCGCTGCTCGGCCCCAGCTTTGTCCGCCTGAGGCTCCGCAAGCGACCTTGGCCCCGGAGGTTGGGAAAACAGGGACAAACTCCTCGGCACCGGGAGCCGGAGGATTTTGCAGAGGGAAAATGTGAATGATTGGAAAGGGTTGGAGGGCTGGAACACCTTTCCTGTGGGAAAAGGATGAGAGAGCTGGGAATGTTCCCCTGGAGAAGGGAAGGCTCCAGGGAGAGCTGCGAGCCCCTTGCAGGGCCTAAAGGGGCTCCAGGAGAGCTGGAGAGGGACTGGGGACAAGGGATGGAGGGACAGGACACAGGGAATGGCTTCCCACTGGGAACGGGGAGATTGGGCTGGGATCTTGGGAAGGAATTGCTGTCTGGGAGGGTGGGGAGGGGCTGGTCTGGAATTCCCAGAGCAGCTGTGGCTGCCCCTGGATCCCTGGGAGAGTCCAAGGCCAGGCTGGACATTGGGGCTTGGATCCAGCTGGGATAGTGGGAGGTGTCCCTGGGTGGAACTGGATGGGCTTTAAGGTCCTTCCTACCCAACCCATTCCATGATCCCACAATTCTTTTTCAGTAGGAAATGGACAACTACTGCTCTGGAGGGACCTGCAGGAATTTTCCCAGCAGGATCCTGTCCTCTGGCTGCATCCTCATGCCTCGAGCAGGGGCATCCTTAGGGGCAATTTTGGGAGCCGTGTTCCCTGCCCGCTGCTGACATTCCCAGTGCAGCTCCCTGCAGGATGCTGAAACATCCCTGGAAGGGCCCACACAGAACTTCAGAGGGTACACGGAGGGTCTGGAAACCCTGGCTGGAAGTGGACTGGAATGATCCCTAATTCCCTGAGCTCATCCCTGCATGGAGGAAGTGGGATTGGGCCGCCCACAGGAAGAGCAGATCCTGCAAACACCTCAGACTTGGGAATAATTTCATGGAATCATGGAATGGTTTGGGTTGTAAAGGACCTTAAAGATCCCATTCCACCCCCTGCCCAAGGAAATTTCAGGATGTTTCCCTGTGGGATGAATGTTGCTGGTGCAAATCCAAGGGCAGGGAGCAGGGGCTGCCCAGCCCCATCCCGGATGTGCCTGAGGGATTTTGGAAGTGGCTGAGGGATTTTGGAGGTGGCTGAGGGAGCTGTTGGGAGCACCTGAGGCTGGACATGGGTGTGGACATGGCTTTTTGGGATGCTGCTGAATCCCGATCCCGACTGCCCCCATCCAAGAGCTCTCGGAGCCGGATTCTGGAGCTCGACATCGGGATCCAACACATTCCATGGCTGTGCTGCCTTGCTGCCCTCTGCAGGTCCCGTGGCCGGGCTCAGCCCATCCCGTATCCAAGGGAAACAGCCCTGGCCTGGCTCGGGCCGCTCCCCCCATCCCAGCATCCCAAAATATCCGCGCTCCGCTGCAGCTCCCCCTATCCCAGCATCCCAAAATATCCGCGCTCCGCTGCCGCCAGACGCCGAGGGCAGCCGGGCACTGGAGCAGCAGCCGGAGCCAGCTGTGCCAAAGGGCACCCGCAGCATTCCCGGGCAGTTTTTCCATGGCTTTGGCTGCGGCCGCCGCTGGAGGAGTGCGTGGGATGGATGTGAGTCAGCCCAGGAGCGGCTCTGGATGCCTGGGAGATGCTTCCTGAGGGGATCCGTGCTGGGTGGGAGAGCGTGGAGGGATTCGGGGATGAAGGAGCTTGTCCAGCTGCAAAGATTCCCTCCAGTTCCCTGGAAAAACGTGGTTCTCGCTGTAATTACCACGGCAGGCAGTTCCCAGCGTGGTTTGGGAAGTTTTTCCATGCACAGGCTGGACCTGGAGCTTGCTCTTCCCTCCCCTCTTCCCTCTCTCCGCTGGGTAAATCCAGGTCGCTGCCTTCTGCTCCCACTCCACCCCCACTTTTCCTTCCCGGAAAAGTCTCTCCTGGCCCAGGAGCCAGAGCTGGAATTTGGGCTGATCCAGAAGATCCATCCTTCCATCTGTTCCCGATCCAGGCCGGGATGAGGATGTGGGTGAGCCTGGAACATCAGGAATCTGGACTTGGAGCTCCCGGATATTTCTTAGCACCACTTCCAGAGTCTATGATTGGATGGGATCCAGAGGAGCCCAAATGAAATTCCAGGGACAGTTTAAGTTCTGCAGGCACTGAGGAAATCCAAGCATTAAAAAGAAGGAAAAACCTGAAACCTCTCCCTGGTCCCCCAACACTTCATTTTCCTGGGCAGGGTTCAGATTTGGCATCCAATGAATCTCCAAACACCCCAAAATCCTGGAGTTCTGCAATTCCTTGGGGCCTTTTCCCTGGGAATTTGGAAACACCTTGTTAGGGAATGGGGCTTTGCAATTATCCCGAGTGTCCAGATGGAAAAACTGAGCTGAGCTGGGGCTTTGCCAAAGTTATCCCGACAGTGGCAGGGTGGGAATGAGGTGGCAAAGGCACTTCCCAGAAAATTCCGAGTTTAGGTGCGAGGCAGGATCGCTCTGAGCTTTCCAGGAGCAATCCCAGCTCCAGCCCTGCTTCCCAGAGCCACCCGTTACAAAATTCCTTGGCAGCTGAGCAGCACCAGAGCGGGAAAATTTGGGATGAAACCTGACTGCAGCCACAAGATCCCACATAACGGGATAACAGGAACATTCCCTTGCCCAGCACCTGGGAGCTGGAAGTTGTTTTGGGCTCCACTGGGATGGGAAAATCCCACTTGGAGGGTCGGGGGATTCCACCTTCCAGGACCTGGAGTTCTGCCTTGCTTCCTGGGGTTGCATGGATCGGATTTTCCTATTTATGGGAATTTTTGGGCGGCTGAGCATCAAAGCTCTGCTCGGCAGGCCATGGATTTCCCCTGGAGGAATTCCCGCTGGGAATGTGGGAGGAGGCGCCTGAGGCTAAACAGGAGGAGCAGATGGGTCAGCAGAAGGAGAAGCAGGAGAGGGGAATGGGTTTGTGATTCCTTCACACACCAAACAGCAGAAAACATGGGAATTTTGGGTAAAATGGAGTTAACGGGGTGGGAGAAGCAGCTGGAATTTGTTGTAGATTGGGTCAAGGTGGGAAAAAAAACAGGAGAAGGGATATTTTTGTGGAAAAATCAATGAGATTTTGGCTCCCTGCCTTGTGTCCCTGTGTGTGCTTCCCTGGGCTTGGGAAAAGCACGGATTCCATCCTGGGACACGTGGTTGGATGGGATCCTCCCAGCTGGTGGTTGAGGAATTCTGAATCCCCAAACTTCTCCAGGCTGTTTGGAGCTGATGGACGGGATTAAAGTCCGCAAAATTCCCTAATTTGTCTTGTTTGAGGCTCTGATGGTGCCCTTGCATGGGGGGTGTCGGATCCTGCTTCGATCCAGGGAGATCCTGCTAACCCGAGGGAGGCGGGAAGCAAAGCAGCACCCAAAATGTAACTAAACTAATAACTTATTAATTTTAATTAATTTCTCCACCTCTGAGAGAGGACAAAGCTGCAGAGAGGAGGGACAGAGGCTGGAACGCCAGGTCTGGAGCGATGGATTCGGGATGAAGGATGAGTTTGGCACGAGAGGGAACAGCTGTGGTGGGAATTCCAAGGGCAATTCCGGCTTCCCGGTACCTTTGCCCAGGTAAGAGGTCACTGGAATTCCGGCGGCAGGCACGGGGGTGGGATTGGAACCAGATGTCAGGAAGTGCGAGCTCCAAACGTGTGGAAGGGCCTCCCGGCCATGGCGGCCCGGCCCGAACAAGGGGTCATTCACCGAGCAATTATTGGCATCCCGCGGTTTCGGGCCTCTGGAAAACAGGAATCGACCTCCGGGAGCTGAGCGGGGCTGCCCGGAGCTTTCCCGGGAATTCCAGGGAGATCCTGGCTGAGAGGTGATGGGATGAATGGATCTCTTCCCTTGACCGCGGAGGGTTCTGAGAGGGTTTTGCCTCAAGCCACAGTTCGGGAAAAAGTGGAAATAATTGGGAAGAGAGGCCAGGATCTCTCCCTGTCCCTCAGCTTTCCTGCTGGGATATCCACTGGAGCTTCCATGAGCTTTGTTTTCCCTTGGGAAGCTGTTGGATCATCCAGGCAACAAACCTGAGTTTGTTTGGTCCAGGGGTGCTCCAGGTGTTTAAAACAGGTTGGGGGAGACTCTGGGAAGCAGATTCCTTAAATTGTCTGGGAGCTGTGGTAGGAGCAGGGATATCTGGTGGGATTTGCCTGCCTGGCTTTTGTAGGAGGTCGGACTCTATGGATAGAAGGAATTTTTGTGCCCCTGTGCTCATGGAAATTCACATTGTCTTTCCTCTTTGTCATCCCATTTCCCTCCAATTTATATCAGCTTGGTCCAAAAATTCTTGAGGATGGATTTGGGAAAGATTCTCCCATTTATTTTCATGGATAAACCTTCAAGAAAGATGGTTAAAAAACAGTTTTGAGGCTGGAATTGTAGCTTATGATTTTAAATTTTTTTCAGTTTAGCTTTCTTCTCCACTCTTTCTGCTCCAAGGAAAGCCTCCCAAAAGCTCACCAGTCATTCCTGGAAGTGTCCAAGGCCAGGCTGGATGGGTTTGGATCCACCTGGGATAGTGGGAGGTGTCCTGAACATGGATGGGGTGGGAATGGGATGGGATTTAAGGGCCCTTTCCATCCAAAGCATTCCAGGATTCTGGAGCCCCTGTGCTCTGAAGCCAGGCTGGGAGAGCTGGGAATGTTCCCCTGGAGAAGGGAAGGCTCCAGGGAGAGCTCAGAGCCCCTTGCAGGGCCTAAAGGGGCTCCAGGAGAGCTGGAGAGGGACTGGGGACAAGGGCTGGAGGGACAGGACACAGGGAATGGCTTCCCACTGGGAAAGGGGAGATTGGGCTGGGATCTTGGGAAGGAATTGCTGTCTGGGAGGGTGGGGAGGGGCTGGGCTGGAATTCCCAGAGCAGCTGTGGCTGCCCCTGGATCCCTGGGAGCGTCCAAGGCCAGGTTGGACATTGGGGCTTGGAGCAGCCTGGGACAGTGGGAGGTGTCCCTGCCCATGGATGGGGTGGGAATGGGATGGGATTTCAGGTCCCTTCCCACCCAAACCATTCCATGATCTTACACCAGACCAGTTTTCCGAGCTCAAGATGATCCAATATTTGGCTTCTTTTCTGACTTGACTTTTCCGCACCCTTGATTTCCTGCAGGAGGAGGAAGGTTGGGATACAAACTCATCCCATGGAGCTGAGCTTATCCCGGTGATTACTTGGAGAACCACCAGCTCCAGTGGACAGATCCCTCTGTGGGGCAGGACAAGATGTCCCAGCCCCTGTCTGATGTCCCATAAGGTCTCCATGAAGCTGTTCCAGCTCTCAAGGTCAATGGAAGCTGCTCCATGAGAAACGGGACACACCCGGAGGGAGCCGGTTTTTCCTTGGAGCCACCATTTGTTGGTGCGGTTATGGAACCTCTTCCCTCAGGATCCATGGAAAAAGGGTTTGTTGGGCCTCATGGGAATGGAGACACCGGAGTTTGGATCAGTCTCTTAAAAGCCTCCAAGGAGGCGGAGCCCCTTTTTGAGGGAAAATACTTCCGAGTTTTGTGATGGGGAAGGTGGGTGTTTAAACCTGGGTCAGATCCTCTCTCCCTGCCTGATCTCCACGGTCCTGGAATGTGCCACCCCTGGGAAGGTGACGCTTCCCTCACCTGGACGAGTTGTTGAATTCCCACCTCGCTCCCAGAGGGATTTAGGGAGGCGAGGGAATGCCCAGCCAAGGGGATCCCTTCTTTATTCTTTAATTAAACTCCAAAAAACAGCAAATTCCCTCCGATTTCCCAAACTGCTGCAGGATCTGAGCATCCGTGGGCAGGAATCAGTGGTGGGATTGGAGGGAATCTCTGGAGCAGGGGGACACCCTTAACTTCCCTCTGCTTCTTCCAAGTGTCACCGAGTGGAGAAGTCTAAAGGGTTTTGGCTTTCCAAGTGCTCACTTAATGGGATTGGAATGACTTCGGAACGGTTCCTTTCCGACCAAAAATAACCCCAAGCATTCCCTGTTCTCCCCACCCCTCCCAGGCCTCATGACTTTAAAAGGATTTGTGCCTTGGGAAAACAAACCCGGATGAATTCCCATCCGCAGAGACCATTCCAAAGGTCTGTGTCTCCTCCTCCCTGCTCCGTGGAAAACCACGGCCTTGGCCAGGGCTGGAAGAGGAGCCATTCATGAGTTTGATTTCCCAAATGGAATCCCGAGGAATGGTCTCAGTCATTCCTAAACGAGCTCTGTGGGGATTCTGCTCCCGGCATGTGCCAGGTTATCCGTGGAGAACCGGAAAATGTTCTTGGCATGTTTTTGGGGTGAGCTTGTAACCAAGGGATGTCTGGGAAGAGGATAGCCTCAGGAGCGGGACAATCCCCCTCTGGAAATTCCTGGTTTTTCCCTAAATTTTCCACCCAGTGCTTGGGAGAGGGATTTTAAAGCAGAAGATGCTGCCTCACCTTTTTATCCCTAAAGTGAGGTTTGGAAGGATGTCTTGGGGGACTGGAACAGCTTTTGGAATTCCTTGAGCAAGGAAAGGATGGCTTTGGGAATTCCTTGGGGTTGGAAAGGATGGCTTTGGGAATTCCTTGAGGAAGGAAAGGATGGCTTTTGGAATTCCTTGGGGCTGGAAAGGGTGGATTTTGGATTTCTTTGGGGTTTTGGAGGATGGCTTTTGGAATTCCTTGGGGCTGGAAAGGATGGCTTTTGGAATTCCTTGAGGACACGGAGGGTGCGGAGCAGGCCCTGCTTCCCCCTCTGGAGGTGACCTGGCCAAGCCTCAGGGTGGTCACAGGTGCCACATCCAAGGCGGGCGGAATGTTGGCTTCATTCCCAGCAGTTTGGAACTGTCTGGAAGCAAATCAAACCTCCGTCCATGTCCTTAAACCAGACCAAATCCTGGGCCTAGGTCTATTTTAGGTCAATCCCAGGTAATTCCTTGATGTTTGGGACTTCCTGGCCTGTGCTGCTTTCAGCTGGAATTTTGTGGGGAGCAGAGCCATGGCTCCAGCTGCTTCCCAGCCACTGGAATGGGAATGGGAGCTCTGGGCACCTGGAAGCTGCTGAATTCCCTATGCTGGATCCCACAGGAGATGCCTTGGCTCCTCGGAATGCACCCAAGAGAGGATTGGCTCTGGAATGTGCCATGGATGGATGAGGAGAGCACGGGGTGCTGTGTGAAGCTCCGTGGGGAATGTTGTGGCTGGAGCCGATTGGAAATTAGGATTTCCATGGATTAAAAGGGTAATTTCCTGTCTGTGCACAGAAATCCTCCCCTCGTTTGGTTTTCCTGAAAAATGTTGGCAGGGAAATGCCCAAAACTCTTCCCTTTGGTGGGTTTTGATTTGGAGAATCCCAGAATGGTTTGGATTGGGAAGGACCTTAAAGATCCTTTAGATCCAAATCCGTGGAGCATCAACTGTTACATGGTTTGCAATTTTTTTAACTGGTGCTGGTTTTCTTTAATTCTCCTTTGGCACTCTGGGGTTTTAGTGGGATTTTGGTGATAAAATGAGAGCAGAAATTGATTTTTTTGGGAAATAATTTTTTTTTCAGGGAAAGGCAGAGGAAAAAAAAACATTTTCAACTCTAAAATGATCCCAAATTCCAAGTTTTACTGATAAAACTCTGGTGTTACCTCGTACAGATGAGCAATTGTTGTGGGTTCCCAACACCTTGTTCTATAACGGGCTGGGGAAATTTTCCTGCTTTTCCAGCTGGAGCTGCCTCACCTTCCTCTGCCTGAGCGATCCCATAATTTATGACTTAACTTAAGAGCAGGACTTTTCCTGGAATTTCGTGTGTCCACAGAGCAAACTTTGCCTAAGGAATCCTTGTGCTCCTCCCTCACGGTAAACCTGGATGGGCAGGGAGAGGGAAACGCCATGGAATTCCCTGGGAAACCCTCTAGAGGTGGGTGGGGACACATCAAAAGAGACTTGGAAAAGCAAATCCCGTGACATCCAACACATGGAAGGATGAACCACCTACAGTTTAACGAGGGAATCAGGACGCGGGAACGGCTTTTCCCAAGCTACTCCAATCTGGTTTTAATCCCAGCCTAAGGAAGCCGGGATGGGAAGCAGGAGGCCTGTCCGTAATGTGTCCATATAGAAATGTTTCTCATCTCGGAATGCGCGTGTGGGGTTTTATTTCCCATAATTGCGCACCAAGACACGTTTGACGCTGTAATTCCCGATGTTCCTTGGCAGCTAGAGGATTTTTCCCACCACCCTATTGCTCCCACATGGTTGGGAGAGCACCTCCGGCTCTTTCTCCCCTCCCTGCTCCAGCCTGGGTTGTTCCAGCTTGGCAGAAACAAGGAGAGAAGCCAAGTTCTGATCCCAGCTCCAGATTTTCTCCTGAAACACGGATCCCCTTCCAGATTTTCTCCTGAAACATGGATCCCCTTCCAGAGTTTCTCCTAAAACATGGATCCCTTCTGGAATTTCTCCTAGAACATATGGATTCCTTGCTCCAACTACATTCCATGTTCCAGACATGATCCCTCTGAATTCCCATGGCACAGCATTCCCAACCATATTTATTTTCCTGGGTTCTCACAGGGGTCAACCATGATACTCCAAAATCCAGTGGTTTGGATTTGGATTTGGACCATGAATGGTCCGTTATTGGAGATCACGGCCTAAAAGCCCAGCCTTGCTAAACCAGGCCAGAACATCTCATTATCCAAGAGTTTGGCCTAAAGTTGGATGAATTTGGAGTCTTCTGGAGAAGAGTTTTCCTGGTCGATGTAGGTAACGCAGGACAATGTCGGATACAGGATGGAAAGGAACAGTTCTGTATTCCTCCAGCGATGAAAAAGGTCTGGATTGGGTGGTGAGTCCATACAGATTGTCATGGAATCATAAAATCATGGAATGGTTTGGGTGGGAAGGGTCCTTAAAGCCCATTCAGTATTCCCTGCCATGTTCAGGGATACCTCCCACTGTCCCAGGCTGCTCCAAGCCCCAATGTCCAGCCTGGCCTTGGCCGCTCCCAGGGACCCAGGGGCAGCCACAGCTGCTCTGGGAATTCCAGCCCAGCCCCTCCCCACCCTCCCAGCCAGGAATTCCTTCCCAAGATCCCATCTATCCCCGCCCTCTGGCAGCGGGAAGCCATTCCCTCTGTCCTGTCACTCCAGGCCCTTGGGGAAAGCCCCTCTCTGTTCCAGATCCAGTAAAGATCTCCCAGGGACTGGAACCAGCCTGGAAAGGGACCCCTGGGCAGCTGCTGCTCATTGACCTTGTGGTGAGCGATATTTTGGGAGAACGGTTGAGATGATACAAGAAGGAATCTTGGGATGAGAGAGGAATATTCCCAAACTGATGGCTGGGAGGGAGATTGGATGAGTTAGAACCAAAGATGCCACAGGGATGCAGAAAAACCCATGGAATTCCTGCTTTAATGTGTAGGAATATCTCTCCTTCCTTTTCTCCAAGCAGACAAATCATCTTCTGGAACCTTTATCTCAAAGTGCTGGTGACTGAAACTTCCAGGAGCTCCTGTGCGATGTCCCGATGCTCCTCTGGCTGGAGAAGAGACCCTTGAACGGGATAATTATTCCAAAGGACTTGGATATGGAAAGAGAGCCCCGAAACTGCTCCTTTCTGTCCTAAATTCTGCAAGTCAAGGTCAGAAATGTGGGGCTGATCCCCTCGGAGACTCTGCCTCACAGAGGGAAGGTTGGGATTTGGGAATGGAATTCCCTCTCCACTGGTTCATCAGGAAGCCAAATATCCCAGCCTGGGTTGCCTTTCAGACTCCTAAAGGGAGGTGAGATAAATCCCACTTTTAATTTCTTCATCCTTTTCCATGAGCTTCCAGGCTCTTCCACCACATTATTTTCTCTCGGATTTTCCTTGGATCTATCCAGCTTTTCAACGACTTTTCTACAATCCGCACCCGGTATTTCAGTCTCTGCCTTGTCAGGGGTTTCTGTGCTGCAATAATTCTTCTTTTATCCTGTTTTCCATCACTTTTTAGGGAAATCAAAGATTTTAGGATCTTCTCCATTTAAATATTCAAGCCCTCAGAAATCATCGTCCTTCTGCTCTCTGGATATGCTGGATTTTCCTTTTTTTCTGCATGTTTCACTGGATTTTATTCCCTAAAAACACCCACTGGAGCCAGAGCACTCAGCACCTGGATAACCCTGCCCTCCTCCTCCTCCTCCTCCTCACTTTGCCACCTCCTGTGACCTCTGGAGCTGCCATCAGCTGATGACAACCTCTGGGCGAGGCAGCAACTCCTGCCAAAGATCCTTTCCCACTGGAATAGCAGCTCCCAGCTCCCTCCCAGTCCCAATCCATGGGACGTGGGGTTTATTCCCGTGGCAGAAGCTGTCCCAGCTCAGGGTTGTGCTGTGCGAGCTCCAGCACCACGTGGAAGTTTTGTTTCTGCCTGGAAGAGCCTCTTTGATGAGCAGAATTCCTCATTTTCCTTTGGAAAACACGGACTGACTCTTGCTGCCAGCTCAATTATTCGGGAGGAGGAGTGGTGTCACCTGGGATAATTTGATCCAAATTCCAGCTGGGTGTCTGATCCCAGGTTCCTTCCCCAGGCCCTCCAGCAGCTGAATCACCTAATCTGGCTCAGACATCTGGCTCCCAGCGGGATGATTGCTTGGAATTGTCTCCAGCGGCTGGGGAAAAGGAGCAGGGATTCGTTTGGAGGCAGCGCTATCCCAGTGAAATCGCTTCTTCTGTTAAAGCGTTGGCACGGCCTTCCCAGGGCTTCCAAAGGTTGGGAAATGCGCTGCTCCCCTTCAGGATGCTCGTGAATCACAGTCTGTGGAGTTTCAGGATGAATCCTCGAGACGGGATTCCAAGATCCCCTCCCAGCCCTTTCCCTTTATCCACGAAGGTGGTTAGGCTCGGCCTAAGTTAATAGGACAGAGTTTGCTGGACTGCTCCCGGTTTTCCAGCTATCCACAGGCTTTGATCCATGAGCTCTGCGCATCATCCCAGCTGGAAATGGAAGTGGTGGTCCCTCAGGAAATCCCTTGGGAGCGAGAGGAATTGGAGGGGAAGTTGCCCATGGAGTGAAGATGGGAATGCCAATGGGATTCCCGATCCTGCCTTGGGAGCTGGGCTGAATGGGCAGGGCCGGTGGGAATATTCCTGGGAATTGCCCCAGCACAGGATCCATAGCTGGGCCAGGACTCGCTGACCTGCTACAGGTTCCTCAAGACGGGATCTCCGGGATCCAAGGTCTCATTCCAGGTGTGTGGGAACAGGAGATTATTCCATGCTTGGATAACGGGCAGCTCATTAACACCCCCCCGTCTGTGTCGTAGCTCTCTGGCAACTCCAGCTGGGATAAGGAAGGGGTGGATTTCTCCGGTGAATCCATGGAAAAGGAAGCAGGAGACAGAAGTTGAATGGATAAGAGGGAGGAGGTGGAGAGGGTGATTCCCACAGGGATTATCCTCACAGTGTCACATGGAGACAGCTCCAGCCAGGTCCTAATGTCACTTTTGGGATCATCCCATCAGGAATGGGGTGTGGAAAGGCTTGGAGTTATCCTAAAATTACTTTTTATTCCAGCTTGTCCCTGCATTCCTCCATTTTCAGGGAGAAAAGCAAGGGAATAAAAAGCATGGAATAAAAAGCAGGAAATACAAGCAAGGAGACAGGAATAGCACTGGAATTACAGGGATGTGCAGCTGGAATTATGAACTGCTGAAACAGGATTTAGCAGCTCTTAATTACAAATAAACCAAATAATTGCATTTTGGGACCTGCTAATTTGGAATGGGGAGAGACAAAGGAAAAACAAATTGAATTGGGATTTGCAGCCAATTAATTATCTGCTTTAATAAGAAAAAGGAATAAGTAGGGATACTCTGCCAGGATAAAAAATGTGTCTGCCTGGAATTCTCCTCCCATGAAACGTTTGGAATGGTGGAGCTGAAGGGATTTTACAGGAATCTCCTGGTTCATCCTTGGAGCTCTTTATTCCCCCTTGCATTTCACTGCATCCTGGAGGGGCTCTAGCACGGCTAATCATTAATTAGTGGTTAGTCATTAATTAGTGTCAATTTGGTTCCGTTAGTAAATGAGTTTTTTTTGGGAATTGGGTTTTCTTTGAGGAAGGACAAATCTTGTTATGGATGAAGGGAAGTGAGAACATTTTTGGGGTTGGATTGATTGGATTTTGGACTTCTTTTCCCAGCTTGCAGATGGAGCTGCAGCTGCAGAGCCTGGCAGCAAAACGAGGCATTTGGGAACACCATAAAATCATGGAATGGTTTGGGATGGAAGGGACCATCCATTCCCCCCCCATCCATGGGCAGGGACACCTCCCACCATCCCAGGTGGATCCAAGCCCCAATGTCCAGCCTGGCCTTGGACACTGCCAGGGATCCAGGGGCAGCCACAGCTGCTCTGGGAATTCCAGCCCAGCCCCTCCCCACCCTCAAAGGGAAGAATTCCTTCCCAAATCCCATCTAAATCTCTCCTCTTTTAGTTTAAACTCGTGTCCCTTTGTCCTATCCCTAGGTAAAAAGAGGGATATTTGTGCACAGCAGAATTCCCTAAATCCCACCTCAAATCCTGCCCAAGGAGCTGGGAAATCCCCAGGTGTGCTGTGCTTTGAGGACCTTTTGGGAAGAGTTTCTATTCCATCTTTTTTTGTGTGCCCAGGGCTGGCTCTCAACCCTTGGAGCCTTTGGGATGTTTGCATTCCCCGCAGTCCCTGGTGGGAAGAGCAGAGCCATCCCGAGCACGGAGCAAACGCGGATTCGGAACCAGATCCAGACTTTGGAACTTTAATCTCCCTCTCTGAGGGGCTGAGCTGAGATCTCCGAGCTGAGGAGTCCCCAGAGGCTTCGGCTGGAGCCCGAGTGTCCGGGACAAGGCATTCCGAGGGACACCGAGGCCAGCTGGAGCGGGTCCAGGGGAGAGCAGCAGGAACGGTCAGAGGTCCGGCAAACACGGCCTCCTCGGAAGGACGGAAAGAGTTGGGATTGTTTTGTCTGGAGAGGAGATGAGCACGGAGGGATTTGCTGGGAGACTGGGAGTGTGTAAAAGGGGACTGGGGAAAAGAGGAGGAGAACCTGCTCCTGGAGTCCTCTGCAGGCAAAACTTTGGGATCCAAATCTGGGAGCGGGACATTTGTGTGGGACAGGAGGAGACGGTTGGTCCTGGTGAGGGGTAGGGCTGGTCCCAGGAGGGAGAAAAACGGACTAAAAGACCTGGAAAAAACCCTCCTTGCATTATTTTTTTTCTGGATTTGTTTGGAGTTTGATCCTGCTCTGATGCCCTCCCGGATGGGAACCCAGGATGGAAGTTGTGGTTGGAAAACCCCAAAGAGATGAGCAGGAAGTGTCCAAACTCCAGGCACAGAAAAATCCTGGTGGTGAAAATCCCTATCACTGTTCCCCAAAATTCCCAAATTTGTATCTGAACATTCCCTCGTTTCCAGGTGCCCTGGAGAGAAGGAAGAAGGGGAGCCAGCTCCTTTTCCACACCGTCATGGTGGAGCTGCTCCCAGCCTGGAGTATCCCAGAGAAGTTGTGGATTCACCTTTCCTGGAGGCGTCCAAGGCCAGGTTGGATGGGACACCCTGGGACAGTGGGAGGTGTCCCTTATGGAATGTCCTTAAACTCCCTTCCAACCCAACCCATTCTGCAATTCCATGATTCCATGCCCGGATTTTCCCAGATTTGGGCAGCCTGTGCTCCCTGAGCCCCTTCCCGTGGTCCGGGCGTGCTCGGCATCACGTCGCGCTTCCTGCAGGGAACACCCTGCCGGGATCCAATCCATCCCTACCCCAAGGATCATTCCCGAGAGCCCTCCAGGCCGTTTTTCAAAGACCTCCAAGAGCAGGATTCCCACCCCAGCCCCGGGGGAGGGCGGATGTTCCCCGATCCAAGAGGCTGGGTCTCACTGCTAGGAATGTTTCCCCTGATGGCCAGTGCTCATTTTCCATTCCTCAATCCCATCTCGTGATTCCTGGTTATTCCCCTGTCGGTCTGACCCAAGCAATTCCTCCCTCTCTGGGATATTTCTGTCCATCCGCAGACAGTTGTCCTCCTTCCCTGTTTTCCAGCCAAACTATCCATATTTAGCTCCTCAAGCTTTTTTTTCCTCATAAGTCCATCCTTCCAGCCACTTCATTCTGTCCCACTTGGACTTCTCTCCGAGAATTCCGGCGCTGCTGAGGTGACCAGGAGCACGTCAAATCCCCCGGAACCTCAGCCCAGGGAGGAGCTTGACAGAAAAAACGTTATTTATGGGAAAATCCCTCTTTTTCAGGGGGTGGAAATGGGGCTTTGGTGTTCCCCGTGAGACCTGGCTCATGTCGTCCAAAAATTCCATGGAATGCAGGCGCTGGGAACGGCCAAGGAGTGATGTCCTGCTGGGTTATTTTTGTTAATGTCATGGGGAGATACTGGGAGATGAGGAGGAAGGAAAAGCCGGGATAAAAGAACCCAAAAATTCCCTATCAAGTGCCACAGCCTGGCCCTGTCCTGACGGAGAAAAATCCCAGACTCCCTTTTCCATTTCCCTCCGGATCCTTTTGCTGCCTGGAAACAAAGGAAGTTTCTTTCTGTGCCATCTGTCCCAAGCCAAGGCTGGTGCTCACCTCGTTTTCTTTGGCTGTTTTTAGATGTTTGCTAATCCAGGGCAGAGAAAACCCTCTCCAAGATTTCCTTAAAAAGTAGGAAAAACGAGGTTAGGAAGAGAAATTGTGGATTCCCAGCTCTGGAAGTGTCCAAGGCCAGGTTGGAAGGGGCTTGAAGCCACCTGGGATAGGGTGGGGGACTGGATAATTCCCTTCCCTTCCTATCCCATCCCTTCCCGTGATCCCATGAAAAACAGGTTGTCAGCACACCCAAACGATCCCGTGCCACTCCAAATCCTTGCTTTCCTCATGGATAAAGGGAACACCAAGGAGCTGAGGGTGACGATGGCTCTGGAGAGCCTGAATTGCTCCTTTCCCGAGCTTTCCAAACCCTTTATGCTCCCTGTGGAATGGGCACATTCCCGAGGCTGCCGGAGCTCCAGAAGCGTTTGGACACCGCTCCCAGGGTGGGATTGTTGGGGTGCCTGTGCAGGGAAGAAGGAGTTGGATCCATGATCCTTGCAATTCCTGATTCTTCCCATCAGGATATTCCATGATCCCCCCACACCACTGGGAGTGGACAGAGGCTTTGAAGCCTTGACCAGACGAGCAAATTCCTGATTTCTGCAGCGATCCTGAGCTTCCTTCATGCAAATTCCGAGTGAAGAGTGGCTTTAAATCATGGCAAAGCTCCCGTGGCTGGAAGAGCTTTGTCCCAAAACTGCAGCTCTTTTGTAGCTCAACCCATCCGAAAATTCCTCCTCGGATTTAGAACAAAACCTCTCATTTTGCTCCTCCAGCCTGGTTTAAAAATAGGGAAACAACGGCCTCTCCTAAAAATAGGGAGACAAACAATTCTCTAAAAAAAAAAATCCGCTTTTATTATTCCTGTTTAATTCTGCTGCCCAGTGTCCTGACTCAGCAAGGAATTTATTCTTTGTGCACATCCCATCTTTATTCCCATCTCCTCCTGCCTCCAAGGAATTGGCTCCTGGGTCCAGACACTGGGAATCTGGGAAACGCTGAGGGAGCGGGATGAAGGAAGGAAAGCCGGGAGGAAAATGAGCTCTGTTCCAGTGGGAAACACCTGTGGAGGGGTTTAACCTCCGCTGGGAGTTCATCCACATTGGAATGGGGAGAGGATCAGGAGGGAAAAATGGGAAAACTCACGGGTTGATATAAAGATTAATAGGGAAAGGAAAATCCGTGTGGAAAAAAAAGAAAACAAGGAATTCATTCCCCTCTTCTCATCCCAGGCAGGTGTTCACCCATCCCCGGGAAAACCAGATCCCATCCCAGGAATGGTGGCCTGGGAAGACAAAAATGGTATCACTTGGAATGTCCCCTCTTTCCTTCCTTTTCTCCCAGTTTTATCCAGTGAGGATGGCTCCCAAGTTCTGGAATATCCTGGTGGTCATGGCTGTGGCCCTTCCCAACTCCCGGTGCATTCCCGGCCTCTTCACTGGGATGAGGAGCAGGGAAACACTTCGGATCAGGGCAGAAACTTCCCAAAAATAACGGAACGATCCCAACATCAAATCCAGCCCAAGTCCCAAACTCAGCCCCATTCCAGCTCCCGGGAGGAATATTTACTCCAGCCCAGCCAACCCGGCACATCCCGAATTCCCCTCTCCTCTGAGGACACAGCTGGGAGGCAGAAGGAAACGGGATAACATCGGCTCCCTGCAGGCGCTGCTGCTGCCAAGAGCAAAAATCCTGGGAGCTCTCCCAGATGGAGACCCCATTCCATGGGCTGGATCCAAGCCTGTGTTGTTCCTCTCCCACCCACTGGAGTGGAGCAGATGGATTTGAGCTCCCGTGGGACTCCTGGATAATCTGGCAGGAGCAAGGAGTGAAAAAGTGGGATTTTTCTTCAGCTCTTCCGAGGAAAGTTCGCTTCTTCCTGGCACAGACGCATCCGTGGGCACGGAGTGATAGGACAAGTGGGAATGGCTCCAAGCTCAAAGACGGTGGATTTAGATGGGATCTTGGGAAGGAATTTTTCTCCGGGAGGGTGGGAAGCGGCTGGGCTGGAATTCCCAGAGCAGCTGTGGCTGCCCCTGGATCCCTGGCAGTGTCCAAGGCCAGGCTGGACATTGGGGCTTGGATCCACCTGGGACAGTGGGAGGTGTCCCTGCCCATGGATGGGGTGGGAATGGGATGGGATTTAAGGTCCTTCCCACCGAAACCATTCCAGGATTCCATGAATGTCAGGATGAGGTGTTTATGTGAGCCTGGCCCTGTTTTGGGATGGAGGAGGACAATTCCCATGTCATGGAGACGAGGATAAAGAAAGGATCCAACAGTGACCTTCTCATCCAGCTGACAACCAAAAATCAGAAGTTTTCTTTCAATTTTTCCCTGGAAAAAAGGGGAAAACCATGTTCCAGGTAACTTCTCTTCCTCCCACCTTTCCCTGACATTTATTTGGCCTTTCCAGGATCTTTTTGCAGTGCTCAGAGTCACTCTGGAATCTTTGATTTGGGATAAAGTGGTCGTGAGCATATTTCCGAGGAAGAGGAGCTGTGGGATTCAGGAAATTCCTTCTGGCATGAGGAATGTGGGTAAGGAATAACAAAATGGACCCGGATCAAGTCCAGGGATGTTGTTTGGTGTGGTCACATGAGCAGAGGGCTGGAGAGTGGGAAAACTCCATGATTTTCCAGGTTTTCTGTCTTCCTTCAGCACCTGCTTCTGGCTGGGCCTGCAGGCAAGGCGAGGATTTAGCTGGAATTTTGGATCAGCCTCGATCTTGGATTTCTAGAGGGATTCTGGCCCTATCCCTGCCCATCCTGCTTTCCCAGAGGAAGGTCTGAGCCATGGATTTGTCTTTGGGCTCTCCATGAGAACCTGGTGCACTCCAAGTGTCTCCTGAAGCCCAAATCCTCTGCAGAGAGGTTTTTTTTGGGAGAATTTGAAGCATTCCCATGAACATCCCTATTCCTTTAGGCATTTATGGCAAATCCAGGGATTTCCTGGGCACTCCAGGAAATTTCCAGGGCTCCAGATTCCTTTAATAGGGACTGGACATGGTACTCATTGCTATGGTTTAATTGATTAAGGTGCTGTGGGATCAAAGGTTGGATTTGATCTTCTTGGAGGCATTTCCCAGCTTTGCCGATTCCATTCCATGATTCCACAAAGGTCCAGCCCAGGTGAGCAGTGTCCAGGATATTCCCTGCAGAATTCCAGGATGGTTTTATCCATTCTTTATCCCTCCACTACAATTTCCACCTCATTGAGGCAAAACACACCAGAAAATCCCCTCAGTGTCCCAAAATTCCTTCTGAGGGTATTTTTTTTTTCCCAGTTTTTTGTACCAGTGTTCCAACTACCATGGATCCCCCAAGGAATAAATAGGATTGGAACAATAAATAATAACAGCTCCCGAATTATGTGACATTTCCATTTATTTCCTGCTTTTACACTGCTTTAATCTCTCTCCCCCCCTTTCTCCCGTGCTCTGTAAAAATAGAATTCCGAGCTCCAAGCCTGGGAAAATCCAAACCCCTCCCTGCATTCCCACTTCCACACCAGCAGTTCCCACAAATTAGAGATTTCCCTCCCTCCTCCACGACTTTTCTCCTTTTTTTTTTTTTTAAGGTTTTTTTTTTGCACTGGACAGGAATTGGGAGATTCAGGACAAATTGGGGTTGGAAAGGAAAGGAGCGGGGAAGGAGGAGTGGGGAAAGCAAATGGAAAAAAAAAAATTCCACCACAGGAGCAGCCACAGAATTCTTCCCCGCTCCAGCTTCTCCTTTGAGCTGGATACACCCCCTCTTTCCTTAATAAGGAACAAAATTCCAGGGCTCGATGGGAAAGTTTGGATGCAACATTTTTCTGACAGGTCACTGTCAGTTCGCACTCCAGAACTTTTCATTTTTCTGTCCCCGCCTCATTTTTTCCCCCTGTTTTTGGGCTTTTTTCCCATCATTTTTTCCCCTTTTCCCCCTGTTTTTTAGGTGGAAGTGGTGCCTGAATGTGATCCCTGGGGGTGGTGGCATCCCGGGGTCAGCGATGTCCTGCTGATGTCCCTTGTGACAAGGAATTGTCCCTTGCTTGGTGTTGGCACAGCTTGGCCACGTCTCCGGCACAGGGCAGGAAGTGAAGAGTTTGGAATGGGAATGAGCTGCTGGAACTGGGAAATGAGGAGTTTGGAACTGGGAATAAGCTACTGGAACTGGGAAATTGGGAGTTTGGAACTGGGCATGAGCCGCTGCAACTGGAAAATGAGGGGTTTGGGATGGGTTTGAGCAGCTGGAACTGGAAAATGGGGGGTTTGGAATCGGGAATGCACTGTTGGAACTAGAAAATGGGGACTTTGGAACTGGGAGTGAGCTGCTGGAACTGGAAAATGAGGAGTTTGGAACTGGGCATGAGCTGCTGGAACTGGGCAGGAAATAAGGAGTTTGGAATGGGTTGGAGATGCTGTAACTGGGAAATGGGGAGTTTGGAACTGGGCTTGAGATGTTGGAACCAGAAAACGAGTTTGGAACTGGGAATGAGACTTGGAACTGGAAAATTGGGAGTTTGGAATTGGGAATGAGCTGTTGGAACTAGAAAATGAGGAGTTGGGAATGGGTTTGAGATGTTGCAGCTGGAAAATGGGAAGCTGGGAATGGGTTTGAGATGCCAGAATAAGGAAATGAGGAGTTTGGAACTGGGAATGAGACTTGGAAGTGGGAATGAGGAGTTTGGAACTGGGCATGAGCTGCTGTAACTGGAAAATGGGGGGTTTGGAATGGGTTTGAGATGTTGGAACAGGAAAATAAGTTTGGAACTGGGAATGAGCTCCTGGAACTGGAAAATGAGGAATTTGGAACTGGGAATGAGACTTGGAACTGGGAAATGAGGAGCTTGGAATTGGAAATGAGACTTGGAACTGGGAAATGAGGACTTTGGAACTGGGAATGAGCTGTTAGAACCAGGAAATGAGGAGTTTGGAACTGTGAATGAGCTGCTGGAACTGGAAGCTGCTCAGGCGATGCGTGAATATCCCAGTGGCAAATCCCAGCAAAGCTCTGGACGTTCCTGGGCAGCTCAGGGCTGAGTTTATCCTCCCGGCACATTTGCCATGGAAAGCAAAGCTTTGGAGAGAGGGAGAAGCAGGAATGGAACATCCAGACCCCACCACACCGAGACAGGGAGAGCTGGAAGCTCCTTCCCGGGAATTTCCTCCTTCCTGGTGGAGCTGCACCTTCAGGGTGCTGAGCTGCTCTTCCCAACCCTTTCCAACAAATTCCCAGCCGTGGACCTGAGCTGCCCAGGAAGTTTTGGACACTCAACTTGTCTGGAGCTCAAGCTGAACCCTGCCTTGACCTCCTTGGCCAAAATTCCTGATGCTCAGCCAGGTTCCTTCCCAGCCTGGCCCAGGGTGCTCCAGCCCCGCTTCCCTGCCCAAAACCAAGGGTGATTTCCAGGCCTGGCTGGAGGCAGCACTGGGAGTGCCCAAAGCTGCTCCAGAGGGCAAAACTGGAGCAGACTGGGACGGCTGGGAATGTTCTGGGAGCAGGCAGAGGAGAAAGGCTTTGTAGGGGAAGCAACAAAACAGGGAAGTCCTTTTTTTTCCCAGTTTTCCGTTAAATTGTGGCAGCTTCTGCTGCTGGGTTCGAACAGGAGGGGCCTCCTCCGATTCCCTCCTCCTCCTCTCCGCAGCACTGGAATTCAGTGGTTCTCCCAGCCCTCCTTCCCCCTTCTTTATTCCTTCCCTCTTCCTGCAGGAGGAGTCCCTGGGGTGTCCTACCCCCCAAAAATCCTTGGAGCGGCTCCACCCGCCCATGGGATGATGCTGAGCCCAACATCCCCTCACACACGGGATCCCCTCTGTGTCCCACCTTCCCCGGCTTCTCCCGGAGCATCCCAGGAGTTAACAATTAACCACAGGGATAACAAGCCGTCCTGCTTCCCCTGTTTCATGGGGTTTATCCCTGTTTTTTTTTTTTTTGGTGTGGGCCGACAGCAGAATGAGGCCCTTGAAGGGCGATTTTAGGGGAAAAATAATTGGATTCATGTGTCCCACAGGCCGCTGGTGACATCCCAAAGCAAGGTCAGGGGTGCTGGAGGCAGAGACGAGAGGCTGCTCTTGCTCACAGCCATTTCCCAGCGGTGTCAACAGCTCGTTACGGGGCCAGGCCTGACGAGTCCCGGACTTTGGGATGGGTGACTCATCCCCTCTGCTTCCAGAGCCATTTTTATCCAGGATCGTGGCCTGAATAAGCCACAGAAATCTTCCCTGCCTCTTCCCAGGAGTGGGACGCAGCAGGGCCGGGCCCAGGAGGAGAAAGGGGAAAGGTTTTGAAATGAGGTTTGGGCAGTGGTGTCCCCTGAGAGGGACAATCTTCACTCCTGGCTGGCTTGGGGTTTCTGGGCCTTTGTTGGGGGATTTTGGCTTTTTAAAGTGTTCCTTTTTCCACTGGCCAGGCCCCAGGATTGTGACACTCCCTCTTTTACAGTCCTGTGGATCCTGCTGACAAAAACTCCCAGGCCCAAAATTCCCAGGCCTGGCATCCAAACATTCCACAAAAACTTGTTCCCAACAGGTGAAGGTACCTGAGTTTCAGCTGAGTCCTGTTGCTGCAGAGGGCCCTTGTCCCATCAGCCAGGAACGTGGAAATCTTGCGATGGTGGATTTTGGGGAAGGGGAGGGAAGGTGGATACAATCAAAATGAAAGTCAGATCCAATTAAAGTCATTAAAATCCAATTATATCTGGTGTTAGGGAGAGGCTTTTTTGGATGAGGTTTGGGCAGTGGTGTCCCCTGAGAGGGACAATCTTCACTCCTGGCTGGTTTTGGGGTTTCTGGGCATTTCCTGGGGGGATTTTGACATTTTGAAGTGTCCCTTTTTCCACTGGCCAGGCCTCAGGATTGTGACACTCCCTCTTTTACAGTCCTGTGGGTCCTGCTAACAACGGAGCCATCCCAGGACAAAAATTCCCAGGCCTGGCATCCAAACATTCCACAAAAACTTGATCCCAACAGGTGAAGGCACCTGGGTCCTGTTGCTGCAGAGCTGAGAGCTCTGAGTAATTCCAGCCCCATTCTCCCATGCTGAGATCTTTAGGGAATCTCATGGTGGTGGATTTTAGGGAAGGGGAGGTAAGGTGGGTACAATTAAAATGAAAATCAGATCTAATTAAAATGAAAATCAGATCTAATTAAAATCATATTAGATCAGATGTCAGGAAAAGCTTTACTCAGAGGGTGTGGGGGGGGTTGGGATGGAATTCCCAGAACATCTGTGGCTGCCCTGGATCCCTGGAAGTGTCCAAGGCCAGGCTGGACATTGGGGCTTGGATCCACCTGGGATAGTGGGAGGTGTCCCTGCCCAGGCAGTGGTGGCACTGGATGAGCTTTAAATTATTTTCCAAACTTTTCTACTATTCCATGAAATTCCTTTCCAGCCAGTATTTCAGCACTGTTTCAGTGAAATTCCGCCATTCCAATGGAATTCCACCACCGGAACGTCAGATATGAGTTACTCAGGTACCTCTTGCTACTCAAGGCTTTCAACCCCTGTGGCATATCTGCTTTAATCTGTAAATTGACAATTTTAGGCTCTCCCAATTAATTTGTTAATGAATTAACGGAATTATTGGGTATCTCCAGTTGGAAGGGATCCATCAAAGAGTTGGGAAGGGCACGAGGAGGTCTCGTGTGTGTGTCACCTCCTCCAAACCATGTCAGGCAGCAACCTCGGGCTGAGGTGACCTCGTTCCTTCAGCGTCTGTTCCTCTCCAATCCACGAGCTGTGGATGAGGAACTCCATCCGAGGTTTCCACTTCGGGCAGGCATTCCTGGGAAAAGGGTGGGAAAGGAGGAATAAAAGCTCTGTGAGATGGTGGAATTCAGAGCAAAGTGTGAGAGGTGTCCAAAGCCAGGCTGGATGGGGCTTGGAGCAACCTGGGATGGTGGGAGGTATCCAGGGGGTGGAACGGGATGGGATTTAAGGTCCCTTCCCAACAAACCACTCCATGATCCCATGATTTCATTTAGCAGCCAGATTCCTTCATCCCTTGCCCGGTGTCCTCTGCACTGGATCACACAGTTCCCATTGTCGACTCCTCGGAATAACCCGGTGGAGCCAACGGAGCCGTGCTCGGCGCCTTCCCCTCCCTCCAGCCAGGAATCAGTCCCAGCCCTTGGCTCCGGCCTGCATCCATGAGGATGAGCTCAGTTTCCACTCTTAGGCACTGACAGAGCCGAGCTGGGAAGCATTTGTGTCCCTGTGGCTGGGGACGGAGCGTGTCCTCCCACCAGGGAGCACCGCCCGGAGCCAGGACAGGGACGGACTCTTGGCGGAGCCGAGGAAATTCCGCTTTCCAGTAGCAAAAGGTCGGGACACAGCACGAATGTGGCTGATCCTGTCCCAGCAGGGAAAAGCTTTTTATGGCATGGCCCTCTCCTCCTTTCCTCGGGAGAAAAGCCTTTCGGAACACCCCAATGGAAGGAGGCAGAAGTGGGAGATTCCGGACGTGTTTTGCAGAGCCTCTCCAGGGAATCCTATGGAAGCAGGGAGCTGGTTCCAGCCTCCTGCTGTCCCAAATCCCATCTCAGCAAGCTCGGGGTGACCTCTCGGTGACACTGGGCCCTCTCTCGAAGCCACAGGCCTAAAAAAGGAAGAGCTGCTCCTTCTCCTTCCTCCTCTCCGTCACCGTGGAGCGCCGAGCCAGGAATGCCAAACAACATCCCGGCCTTCCAAGAAAGCCAGGCCCAGCCACCTTAGCAGGGAACAATAGGGAAGGCTGAGGACACGGCCACAAGAGCTGGCTGTGGTTAACCTCGCTCCAACCCCAGGAAATTCCAGCAAACCCTAAAACAAATCCGATGGCCACGACTGTTTGCTCCCCGGGGAAGCTGGGAATAGAATCCAGAGCTCCCGGGAAGGGAGGAGGGGGTGGGGGGTGGCCGCTGGTTGTTCTGCTGTGGTTCCGTGTGGGCTGAAGTGGAGGTGAGGCTACGGAGTCGCAGGCAGGGAAAACGTGGGATTTAGGCACCGAAATCCAGAGCGGGAAAATGCTGCATTCCATGGATCCGTAGAGCTTGTTGGAGCCTCCTGAGTGAGGATGAGCTCACCTGGAGCCAAGGGTCAGTGATTCCCAAGGTTTTCCCGTCCCTACTCCTTGTCATTTGGGTGGGACCCAAGCCATGGATGGGAGTCTCAGGCTGCAGTGGTTGTGTGGAGTGTGATCCATGTGGTGGGAAAAGAGGGAATGGCTCCAAAGCGACAAAGAGCAGGTTTGGGTGGGATCTTGGGAAGGAATGCCTGGCTGGGAGGGGGGGGAGGGGTTGGGCTGGAATTCCCAGAGCAGCTGTGGCTGCCCCTGGATCCCTGGCAGTGTCCAAGGCCAGGCTGGACATTGGGGCTTGGATCCAGCTGGGATAGTGGGAGGTGTCCCTGCCCATGGCAGGGATGGGATTTAAGATCCCTCCCAAGCCAAACCATTCCATGATTCTGTGATTCCAAGTGCTTTCAGGCCAATGATGATCTCTGTGTCTCTTTATTCCAAACACAGAATCATGGAATTATGAAGCTTGGAAAAAACCTCTGAGATCATCGAGTCCAACCGTCAACCACCACCATGGTCACCATGAACCCACATCCTCCAGTGTCACATTCCCACAGTTTTTGAACACTTCCAGACATGGTGAGTCCATCACTTCCCTGGGATTATTCCAAAGCTTGAAAACCCTTCCTGTGAAAAAGAAAAAAAATTCCCAATATCCTACCCGAACCTCCCCTGGCACAATTTGGGACCCTTTCCCCATGTCCTGTCACTCTGGGAGAAGAGGCTGGATCCTCAGGGATATGACACCTGGAGTGCTGGGAGCAGGAAAAAGAAGGATCTAGGCTGGAATTGACATCCGAAGATGATGGATGGATCCATCCGTGTCCAAGGAATGCCTGGATGTGGCACTCAGTGTTCTGGGCTGGTGCCAAGGTGGGGATGGGTCACATCTTGGACTCGGTGACCTCAGGGGGCTTTTCCAACCTGAATAATTCCTTGATCTCCACAAATTTCCAAGCCTTGTGGATCCTGCTACCCAGGGACCTCCAGGGGTTTTTTGTGGAGAAGGTTCCAGTTGCATTATTGGTTACATCGATGATTTCTGCTGATTTTGTTGATTTTCTTTTGATTGATAAGAAAAGGAGGAGGCAGCAGGAATCACCTTTGCAGTGCAGGGATTTGGGAATGACCTCACTGGGACCATAAAATCCACCTGGCTGGAGCAACTCGGAGCTCAAGGCACTTCCAGATCCTTGGATTAGGTTGAATGTAGCCAGCTCAGCTGTTTTACTGGGAAAACTGGAATTTTGAGGAGCCGGGATGCAGGGAAAGAAGGGAGTGGCCAAGGAGTGATTCCTTAAAAAAAAAGAGGATGTTTTTTTCCCCCAGCCACAGCCACCAAGTCACATCTGCTGCCACTGCCTGGTGACAATTGTCCAGCCCTGTTATCCCAAGGAATTATCGAGGGAATAACAACTGCTCCTCCTCACAGACTGAATTGCACAAAGCCAATCCCTCCGGATCCGGGGACGTGGAACAGGACGAGCAGGTCCAAGCTAGATTTTGCTGAGCTTTTGGCTTCCAGGTGTCCCTTCCTCGCAGGTAAAGCTCCAGCCCAGCACAGGTGAGACTCTCTCATTAGCAGCAGCTAATTAAGGCAGACCTCGGGTGCAATTAATTAATGTGGGGGATGAGCAGCCTTGTTTTAAAAAGGATTTATTAAGAAAGAATAAATTTATTTGCAGCTGTGTGGGGTTTTTTGTAATCCAGGAGAGCTGAGTCAGGGATGGGCTGATGGCAGCAGCTGATGAAGGTGAGGATGGAGATTTTTGTGCTGTGTGAGGGGTTTTTTTTTCCATGTGAAGGATTACAAAGTTGAATAAATAATTTTAATTTGTTTTTGGGAAAGTTGCAATTTCTGCTGTGAGGTAAAAACACAAAGGAAAACACTTGGAAATCTGGATTTTCAGACCTTTTGGGCTCTGCTCCCTCTTATTCCTTGTCAAAGAAGATTGAAATAGTCCTGGAACTCCTTTTTTTTGGGGTGTTTCTCTGGAAAATATTGATTAAAACAAGGAGTCCTTTGTGGAGCTCCTGCTGGTGAATCAGGCGGGGCCTGGTCCAGGACAGAGCTGGTTCTTAGGCTCAGATTAGCAGAGCTTGGCTTAGAGGTCATCAGGGCTCAGCTTCCCCGCGTGATTCACGGAGAGGGCTCCGAGCACCTCTTATCTCACGTCAGCTCCAATCACCGCCCTGTTTGTCCTTCCTGCCCTTCCACGCTGATGAAAAGCTTCCAAGGGCTGGATAATGGCGGGATAATGGGATCCCGGAGTCAGGGCCCAGGCAAACATTTCCTGCTGAACTCAGCTTTGCCAATAATTCCGCTTGGCTTGGGGCTTTCTCCCGCGTTAATCTTCGCTCTGAATCATCCCCGGGAAGGAACTCCCTGATGTTTGGGATCTCCAAGGAGGTGGCCAGGGCTAATCTGGGAGTGAGGTAAAGTTCAGCTTTGTGAGTCACCCATTGTTCCCGAGGTCAGGATTAAGCCTGGCAGATGTCACTTGCCCGGAGGTCCCTCGGGAGGTGACTCAGGGCTTCTTCTCTAAGCCCCACTTCAAAGGCAGCTTGGGACCAGACACCACCAAACACCAAATGTGCAGCTGAAGCAAAACCAGCTTCAGGGAGATTTTCAGATAAGCCGCAGCTTTGCAGCCTTCAGAATCCATTTAGGAAAAGTTTGGGACTCTTCCCGTGACCCCTGACCTCGGTCAGTGCTGGAAAGGGGCTTCTTCTGCCCCTCTTGGATGTTGGGTGACCCAAAATTCAACATAACCATGGCCTGATCATCGCCATGTGAAACTGTTGTTGTTGTTGTTGGGATAAACGAGTGAATTGAGCTCCTTGGAGATTTTCTGGGAGGCTTGGAAAAACTGGAAACATAAAATCATGGAATGGTTTGGAAGGAACCTTCAATCTCATCTCGTTCCAACTCCTTCCACAAAAAACCTTCCAGTGTCCCAGGGTGCTCCAAGCCCCAATGTCCAGCCTGGCCTTGGACACTGCCAGGGATCAGGGGCAGCCACAGCTGCTCTGGATTTTACCAAATCTCTCATCCTGCGGACCGAGACCACAGATCTGGCTTGGCCTTGGGACCTCAGGGCTTGGGATTTATTTCCTGCCATTGTGGACGGACACATCCATGGGCAAAACTTCCCAGGAGCCCTGTGGCCCCTCCTGTGGGGACAGGACAAGCGGTGGCAGGCGGTGACGAAGCGCAGAGGCGCGTGCGGCGCGGGAGAGGGCCCCGGGAGCTGCCTCTTGACTCATTCCTGATGCCACGAGCCCTCGGCAGGGTCAAAAGTTGAAGGGTTTTTCTCTTTTGTTCGCCACCTCCGTGGCCCCGGTGGGCGCGGGGTTTTCGGGAATCTGGGAATCCTCCCTGGAGGTGCAGGCACCGGGAAAGCCGGGCTGCTTTGTTGTGCCTCCCGACTAAACCAACACAGCTGACAGCGATCCCTGCACGGTTCAGCAGCGCTGAAAGGCAGCAGGAGGCTGGGCCTTAATCCCTCGAGCCTTTCATCCCTTGGAAAAGCCGGATATTTTTCCTCCTGTCACGGTTGGAGGGAGCCGGAGGTTCCTCCTTGCCGGGGTGCAGCCCCACAACTCCAAAAGTCACAGCCCGGGGCGGTGTCTGTCCTGCTGCTGGAGGGACACCTGAGCTGCCCCTTCCCTCTGGGGGCTTGGATTGAGGAGCAGAGCCAGGATCTGTTATCCTGGTTCCATGCTGAACAATCCCTGCTGGATCGTTGCGGTGCCTTCCCTCAAAATCCAGGGAAAATTTTACCCCTTCTTGGTGAGTTCACCTGGACCCACTGGGGTTTCGGGGTGTGAGGCCTTTTTAGGCTGCAGTTCCTGGGTTAGGGAAAAGGAAAATTCTTGGAATTCTGCAGAGGCCAAGGAGCCTGGATCTGTCATCCTGGTGTTGAACAATCCCTGCTGGATCCTTGCAGCATTTTCCCTCAAAATCCAGCTAAAATCTCCTGGTTGAGCCCCCCAGCCCCACATGGATTCATGGAGGTGTGAGGCCTTTTTAGGCCACTGTTCCTGGACTAGGAAGGAGGAAAATTCTTGGAAGTCTACAGAGGCCATGGAGCTTTCCACGAAGGAATCATCTCCCAGATTTTGGCATGAAGTTGGAAAAGGTTGGATTGTTCCTCAAGGCTTTTCCAGAGTTGTCCTCAGGAGGGACCTGGGACAGGATTTGCTGGTTCTGCCTTGTCCATTCTCCAGCAGGGAACAAACTTCAGCTGAACTTTTCCATGGAAAGAGGAATCCACAGGCACAGGATGGGCTCAACCTGCCCCTGGTAGATCCCTCACCCTCGTGTCCCGCCGCTGTCATCCAGGGACACGGAATTACCCAGGATAACCGGAGTTTTTCCTAATTTTTAATCCATTTTATTCTATCCCAATCCTGGCTGTGACTCCCAGCAGCTCAGCCTCACTTTGCTGGAAAGAGGTGGGAATTTCGATGGCCACTCTTCTCTTCGGAAACCCTTGGAAGTTTGACTGAATATGCTATGAATCCCCACAGAAGACAGCTCCCATCCCATCCCAAGCTTTTCCCTACCTTTTCCAGACTTCCCAAATGATTCTGAAAATATGGGATGTCAGCACTTCCCACATTCCCGTCCTTTCCTGGCGCTGCAGAACTTTTCCTGGTGTGCAGAACCACTGGGATGGAGCTCCCAGGGGAAGGAATCACAATTCCTTGTCACAACAGCCGGGCTTGAGTTGGTTTTGACCTGAACGAATTTAATTAATTAATTAAAATCTTCAGACCTGGATTAAATGAGGGGGATCATTCCCAGCTTAAATATGGACAACCCCAAAGTTGGCATGGACAGAAATTCCAGCAGAAGCCACCAGCTCTGGGAATTTTGTAGGAAAATGTTGCTTTTCCCCTTTCCCTTGTTTTTCCCTTTCATCTCCTGCTCCCTCCCAGTGTCTCCCAGTGCTCAAAACTTTGCATTTCTCTTTTCCAGCCCAAGTGAGGAGATGGATTTTGGAAACGTCTCCTTGGCTCTTGTCTTGCCAGGTACCAAAATTCTCTTCTGGAGCCACTTTTCTGGGAGAAGGGAATACTTTTGAAAAGGAGCTTATGGAAACTCTGGGTTAATTGTATTTACTCCTGAAATTAATGGACTCCTTCCATTTTTGAATGATTCCTGCCCTGCCAGTAAATATTCCACATTCCTTAAACCCTGAACAAGGAGCTTCAATGACTTCATGGTTGGGAAAATTCTTCTTTCTGTGTTTTTTTCCCTCTTTTTTTATGGAGGGTGAGGAGGAAGCAGGAGATCCTTGAGAGGTTTCTGTGAAACCACCCCCATCACTTCACATTCCGGGCATTTTTCCTTGGAATTGTGTCCAGGTAACGTCACCCACTCGAGAGGTGGGTTTGAAGTGCCCTGAAAGGGATCGGGTTTCCCTCTGAAAATACTTCTGGAATAACCTCACGGATTTCTCTGTGGGAATATGGAGTTGTGCTCCTGGGATGCTGCACAGCAACGATTCCCAATCCTTTTCCGGGCTTCTTCTCATTCCAAGAATTTCATCCGCTCCCTCTTTTTTCTCTTTGTCTCCTGACTGTTCAGATCCCAAGTTTGCTGATGCTCCTGGGAAATTCTTTTCCTGAGCCATGGGATATCCTTTTCCAGAGCAATAATGGCATCGATACCCAAGGATTTTATCAGTATCCGGAATTCGGATACTTTGAAAACGGATCTAAAATCTTCCCTGACTTTCACACTCAGAATCTTCTCTTTTTCCATGACTTAGAGGTTTCTGCTTGAAATTCACAGATTACGATGTTGTATCCTCAAAATCCTATAAATTGTGTGCCTGGACCCAAAATGTGGGAGATTCCTCCACAGGGACACAGCCCTGGAATTCTTGAGGTTGGATAGCCTGGAAATGAGAAAGGAAAAACTCAAAGCAACCCAAAGTCTGGTCGAGGTTCCCAATATTTTGGTTCCATCTGAAACAAAATTTCTGGGGTTTCTTTTGGATTCCTGGAACAAGGGAAATGCAGTCTCGGGACTGGGGAACCAGGAAAGGGTGGCTGCTTCCACTTCTGTGCCAGGCTGGATAACCAAGGAACTCTTCTGTGGTTTTGGGGAAAGAAGGGATTTTTTTTTTTTCACAAATCCCAAGAAATGAGGTGATCCCAGAAAATGCAGCTGGCCCAGTTTTGGCTGGACTTCCTAGTTAATGGATTGCTTGTGGAAAAATTGGGAGGCAGATCCCACTTTTCCATCAGGAAGAGAAGGAGGAGTCAGTGCAATAACAGTAGTCTCACATCCATCCGTTTTTAGGGATACCAGGAACACCTATCCAAGTATTCCAGTACTTTAAGGGAGCTTAGAAAAAAGAGGGAGAGGGACAGGACACAGGGAATGGCTGCCCACTGGGAAAGGGGAGATGGGGCTGGGATCTTGGGAAGGAATTGCTGTCTGGGAGGGTGGGGAGGGGCTGGGCTGGAATTCCCAGAGCAGCTGTGGCTGCCCCTGGATCCCTGGGAGCATCCAAGGCCAGGCTGGACATTGGGGCTTGGAGCAGCCTGGGACAGCGGGAGGGAAAAGCCATTGGAATTTCACATTTCTAAACCCGGCAGAGGTCAGGAAGCGTTTGGACTCTCCCAAGAACAGGAGGAATTCTTGGATCTTTCCTGCTGCAGGACCTGGAGTTGAGCTTGGATCCTTGTGGTTCACTTCCGACTCAGGATATCCTGCAATTCCATGGATTTTGTGCTCACAACTCCTCACAAAGGGCATCTCCCTGGTTTGGAGGGGGAATTTATCCAGTGGGATCAGCTGGGAGGGATGTGAGGATGCTGGGAATGTCCCCCGCACACACAGCCAAGCTGGAGCACGAATCCGGCGAGCCAAAATTGGGATTGGGAGGAATTCTGTTGGGACTTGTCAAGGCAGAACCAGGATCTCATCCCAAGCTCCTGGTGCCAGATTCCACCCTACACAACCCTGGGAGAAAAAATGGGATTCTGCCTTGATTTGTATCCCTGAGGATGAGAGAAGAGCTTCATCTCACACTCGGGAGGTTTCCTGGGTTAATCTGAACTATTCCCGAGGAAAAAAGCTTGGGAAAGGCATGAAAAGGTCGAAGTTCAAGCCCTGCCTCACCTGAGGAACTTCCTGCCAAATCCAGGGCTGTGCCAAAGTCACGGATAGAAGGATTTGGCTCCGGTTACTCACGGAAGGCGGGGAAAGGGGGAGGAGATGAGGAAGGAAAGGAACGGGGAATAAACCTGCGTTGGCAAATATCCCTGGAATGCGCTGCCAGGTGCCCGACTCGTTCTCCTGGTTGGATTTAGGCTCCAGAGGCCTCTGCTCCTGGGAGTGAAGTGGGAATTGGTGTCCGCGGGGTCAAACTGTCCCTTTGCCACCAACTCCAATCCTCCTCCCAGCAAAAACCTTCACTTTTCGCTCCATGATTTTCTTTTCCCTGCTCCAGGAGCCCTTCAGGAGTGGCTCCAGCTGCCGTGGGGACCCACTCAAGGCAAGCTCCAACTTTCCCCCAGTTCCTGCTTTTCCCAGCCAGGGCTGTTTGGGGTGAGGACCAAATCTGGGATGAATTAAGTTCCTATCCCAAATTCCAGCTTGGGGTCACCTCAGGTGGCCTTGCCGTGGGGCAGGTGACACCTGGCACAGGTCGGTGGTCTCAGGTGTCGCTCCAGCGTTGGGAATGGGCAACGTTTATCATTCCCAGGTGTTTTCCCGTGTGGAATGTGCCTGTGGAGAGGTTTTATCTCTGACCTGGCTGGGTGTGACCAGAGACCCCTCCAGACCCCTCGGTGACATTCCCAGCCCAGCCAGAGGGTTGAGGCTCCAGGAAAAGGTGGAATCAGGATTGGATATCAGGAATCGATGGTGCCTCCGGAGGAGATTCCAAAGAGGGAAGGGGTTCCAGGAGCTACTGGAGACAGGCTGGGATGGAGCTGCAGATCCATCCCCTGCTCCCAAGTTCTCTGGGAACTCCAGGCCTGTGCCTCAGGATGGCTCCACAGGTTCTCCCATGAGGAGACCATTCCCTGTTTCCCACCTCTGGCTGCCGGGGAAATATTTGTGCTGAATTCCAGGAGCATCAATCCCGTCTTGAGAACTCCAATATTTCTTGCTGCGGTTCCCTGCCACTTCCCCCAGCTCCAGGCCTGAAACTCAGCCGGGAATTTCCTGCAGGATTCTCCAAGAATTCCTCATGGAACAAGGACAAACACCCTAAGGATTGATGGGGTCAGGGTCTGTCCCCATCCTCCACTGCTGGAAAGGAATTGAGGAAGTTTTGGGAACTGGTGGTGTTTGCATGTGGCCAAAGCGTCTCTGCTGGTGGCCAGAATTCCTGAATATCCGAAATGGGATCCAGTTTCCTTCAGCAAACTCCCAACATGGCAAAGGGAAGCACAGAGGACAGAATTCCTGGTTTATATCCAGGTGGGTTTTCTTTTCCTGTCCTTCCAGCATGGAGCCAAGCAGGAAAAAGCCATAAAACTCCATCAAGGGCTGCTAATTTTTGGGATGGTGCCTCTGGCTTTGGGAATCCCCTAGCGGGAGATAACTGGGAATGTTATGGGATGGAATCTCAGCGTGGATCTTGTTCAGCCTGGAGAAAAAAGGATCCAAGGAGACCTTGGAGCACCTTCCAGGCCCTAAAGGGGCTCTGGGAGAGCTGGAGAGGGACTGGGGACACGGTCTGGAGGGACAGGACACAGGGAATGGCTTCCCACTGGGAAAGGGGAGATTGGGCTGGGATCTTGGCAAGGAATTCTAATGGACTTTGAGGAGCCTGGAGAACTGTCCCGTGATGATTCCTCCAGGATCACCTCAGCTGCTCTCTGCTCCCAGTGGATTTTTATTTCCAGGGATATCTCCTTCCCGGAGCTCTGCTCTTGGAGTCCCGAGCCGGGCTCCTTCCGGCTCCTTCCCACCTCTTCCCAGGTTTTTCTCTTTCCTGGGCTCCTGAGTAGCCCAAATCAACATCTCCATAGCCCAGAAGTTCTTTCACTTCCTTGCTCCAGGTCGTGGAGCAGCTTTTCCTGGACTGGGTCTTCTGGATCCAGCCTTTCCCTGGGAATACCGAGTCAGTGGGATCGTGCCAGCAGTTCCAATGGAGCTGTGCAAATCCCGGATTTCTTGGGGCTGGGCCACAACGTTCAGTGGGAAATGGGATCATCTTTAAGTTCAGTCTGCTTGAACCCAAGTTTAGCCCCAAAATTCAGTTTCAAGCAGATGCGTTGGAGTGAAAAAATTGGAAAGAAATCTAAACAAAGCCTGATTCCTTAAAATATTTTCAGGCTTTGGGTGGAAAATATTCCCTGAGTTTGCAAATATTTTTGGTGGGCCCCAAACCCGGAATTTTTTAGGTTTTTTTCCCTCAGTGAACGAATTTTCCCAAAATCTCCTGTGCTGTGTCAGGATCCAGCTCCTGGGGCTGACCCGAGCCAGGGGTGTCTGTTCAGCTCCTCCTCCTCTGCAGACACCGCTTATCCCAGGAAAGCTGGAAATGCTTGGAATACTCACCCACCTCAGCCACGTTTGAACCCAATCCCCAAATATTTTGGCTGCCGGTATTTGCTCAAGGAATAACTGAAATATCCAGAGCTTCTCTTGTGGTTTTCTTCCGTGGCAGCGCCAATTTCCTCTCCTTTTGCCTGAGCTGCCTCTGGAAACCCCGGAATGATCCTGGATATCTTCCTAACTGCTCAGGAATGTTGATGTAGGAAAGACCGGAGCTTTCGAGGCAGATCCTAAACCTTGAGTTCCTTTTCCTGATCTTTTCGACTCGGATTGATTCCCCTGTTCGACCTCGGGATGACTCCCGGGTTTGTTACGTCTGTCTGGGCCACGGTTGGGTTTTTTTGGGATGAAGTCACCCATCCAAGGAATTCTGGGCTTTTCTGTTTAGGAATTGTTTCAAACTCAGAGCGTGTTCTTTGCCATGGAGTGTGTTTGATCTTTAAATCTCTCTTTTGGGGAGGATTTTTGGGGTTTTTATCAATGAAGTGTCTTCAGTTTTTTGGGAATTTTAATTCCCACCTGGCGGCATTTGTGTGTTTACCTTGGAAAATGTCTCAGGGATGCTTTGGGAAGAGGTGGGAGGTTTGGAGATTGGAGCAGAAAATCTTGGGATGGCTCATGGCCCCTCTGTGCCCCGAACTGGAAATTCCTTTGGGAAACCATTCCCCGAATGTGGAGTAGTGGGATCATGGAATGGTTTGCACTGGAAACCCCACCCCGTGTGTGTTTCTTTATCTCATTCCCTGACAGTCTCAGGAAGAATCCCCAATCCCACAACAGGAATAATCGGATTTATTTTCTTTGGAAAAACCTGACAACTTGGGAAGGAGTATTTGGGTTTAAAACCCTCTGGCTTGAGATTTATTTTAATTTTTAAATTGGTCCCTTCTTTCCTGCCCTTTATTCTGTGTCTAAGTATAATCCTTAACCCCTTCAATCCCTTCAGATTATTCCAGAATATGTGAGGAACACCCCGATGAAGATAAAAATTCCCAACATTTTCATATTTCCAAGAAAAAACTAAAAAAATCTTAAAATCTCCCAAAACAGAGAGAAAAATAAACCTGTGACCTTTCCTTGGAAAATCCCATTTGCTGTTCCCTCCAATATGAGGAGCACCAAAAAAATCCCACCCCTCATCCCAATCCATAAATCAGAGGGAGTCAACTCTATTTTGGGTGGGAATTGGATTTTTCTATGGAAAACCTTGGATTTAGCCAAAGAAAATCCTCTCAGAAATATGGCCCTGGTTTTCTCCAGGCTCTTTTTTTTTTTTCCTTGGAGCAAGGCTTGGAGCCAGGTCATCTTTCCTTAGGAAGGAGGAGAGGGATTGTAGGAATTCCTGATTTTTGATCTCTGGCAGATGTAACCTGGGAGGAACTTCCCAAATGCTGGAAGAAGTAGAAAAAAGTCTGGATTCTGGTGTTTAAATTTTTTTTAAAAATGGAAAAAATGAGGTTTTTTTAAAGCTTTCCTAGTCCTAGATCCATGATTTCACATATGAGAAGGGAAGGAAACCTGGGAATTCCTACTGGGGGTAAATTTTGAGGGGAAAATTATCAAAAAAAAAAAAAAAAGGGAAAATTAGGTTTTTTTAGTTTTCCCAGTCCTAGATCCGTGATTTCCCGTATAGGAAAAGAAGGAAACCTGGGAATTCCTACTTAGGGCAAATTGTGAGGAGAAAACTAAAAAAGAGGAAAAATTTCCAGCTCTTTTCTCCCGAATCCCAGAAGATTCCACTGTTCTTGTTGCCCAAATTGCAGCTCAAACATCTGTTCCTTATGGATGGGATGGGGGCTGATTTTCCTCCATGGAAATGGAAGGAGAGGAGTTTCTGTCGCTCCCTCAGCCCCTCCTGGCACCATTCCCTGGAAAGCCCCAGCCCGAATCCCACGTTTGTAACTTATCCCTTCCCGAGCTATTTTGGAAGCTAACGTTGTTAGCGTCGGGATAATTAGAGGCATTCCAGCTCTGGGATGGATTCCATTCCGGGAGACAGGAGCTTGCTTAGCCCTGGGCTTCGGGCGGCTAAAGTTTCCCAAGTGGAATGGGAGATGAGGATCCCGAGCTCCCTTGGGGTGAGGAATTCCATGTATGTTCCAAAGCCTTGTCAATCCCAATTTCCCTTCGGTATTTCCATGGTTTGGGACACCGGTTTGTTGTCCATGGTGGCCTTTCCAGGTGACCAGATTCCCCAAGGATGCTGATCCCAACTGGAGAGCTTGGAATTCCTCATGGGAATGGAGGAACAGGGAGATCCCGGAGCCAAAGGGAATTCGGTGTGGGGAAACCGGAGCTGCTCCCTCCTGCCTCGGTGGGATCCTCCAAAGCTTCATCTCCTGGGACAGTGCGGAACTGGGATGGGCTGATGGGATTATTCAGGATTGGTTTTCCCAGGAAAAGCTTCCCTCAGGTTTGGGTTCAGCCCTCTGGGAGTGCTGAGTTCCCCTCTCCTGGTGAGGTCAGCACTGAAGGATTGGGATTGGGATTGGGATCTGGGAGTGTCGTGTTCCCCTCAGCACTGAGGGATTGGGATTGGGATTGGGATCTGTGAGTGTCGTGTTCCCCTCAGCACTGAGGGATTGGGATTGGGATTGGGATCTGGGAGTGTTGTGTTCCCCTCAGCACTGAAGGATTGGGATCGGGATCTGGGAGTGTCGTGTTCCCCTCAGCACTGAAGGATTGGGATTGGGATCAGGATCTGGGGCTGTTGTGTTCCCCTCAGCACTGAAGGATTGGGATTGGGATCAGGATCTGGGAGTGTCGTGTTCCCCTCAGCACTGAGGGATTGGGATTGGGATCAGGATCTGGG
>VZRO01005070.1:74205-90516 GCA_013397915.1 Daphoenositta chrysoptera
GAATAGTTTATTATTAATTTAATTATTAATGGTTTTGGGGAAAAAAAGGAGGATTGGTTTAACTGGTCTTGGCTAGGCTTCCTTTTGCCTTGGAAAATGTTTTTTCCTGGACAAATTCCTGCCTGGAATTCTGGAAGAAACCTGCGAGTGATGGATGAAGAATTTCCTCCAGGTGATTTTATATGGCAGGGAGCGCTGACCATTCCCAAACCACGGATTCATGGAATCACCGAGGCTGGAAGAGGCCTCGGGATCCGCGGGTCCAACCAGGCCTGCGAGGAGACAGAAGCGGAGCACGGATCCCACTTTTCCTCCTGCCAGGACTTCAACTTCTCCTGAAGGCATTCCTGGGAAAAGGGGCCGTGCAGGAATCAGCTTTTCCCGCCAGCCAAAGTATTCTCCTGGGTGTTCCCGCAGCGGGATCCAAACGGGAGCCGGATCGGGGGGATGCAGCTCCTTATCCATCAGATTTATCCAGAGGAAAAGAGCTGAAGCAGCAGCGAGAGGCTGATGCTCCACATTCCCATTTTCCCAGGAACTCCTCCTGTTTTCACTTGGAAGCAGAACAAAACCCAACACCCGGAATTTTTCTCTCCAAAAACAAGAGTTCAAGGAATTCCTGGGTTATTTTATGGGATTTTAATAATGTTTTATTATATTTATGTTATTTCTCCCTGTGTTATGGAAGGTGCTTCTGGCATCCCATAATGCCCTGAAATTCTTCCAAAATCCTGCTTTTATTTTCTTTTCCCCAAATCCTTCCGAGCAGCTGCTACCGAGAATTCATTCTCTCCCCTCCTGGATCAAAGGAGCTCCTGTTTGTGTTGTAATTAAGGTGCTTCATTACTGATTAATTACAACACAAACAGGGCCGGCTTTGATCTCCAAAGGGAGGTCGGAGATTTGCCTGGAATGGTTGGAAAACAAAATGAAATCAGGGAGTACTTCCATGACTCCATCATGACAGCCTGAGTCACGTTGCCTGATGAATCCATGGAAAATTACCAAAATTATTCCTCCAGAATGACAATAACACAAATAAAACAACGCCCCAGAAATCTAAAATACGGTCCCGGTGTTTTTTCTGTATTTTCTGAAATTCATCTCGCTTTGATTCTTTCCCTGGAATCTCTACACTTCCATGAGGAGACCCTGGAATTGTGGTGTGTCCAAAAAGTCCTGTTCTCAGTCAGGGATTCTTTTGGCAGAGGTTTTCCAGGCGTTTTTTTTTTGGGGATGCCTGCCCAAAAAATGGGGCTGAGAGTCAGACTTAAGGGCTGGTGCCCTAAGTCAGCTATTCCCAGAAAAAATTCCAACTGTTTTTATTTTCCCGTTGTCCCTTGAACAGCAAATCCTGTCCCAAAAATCACGGACCCCTCCATTGGACACTTTTATGGAATAAATCAGGGAAAAGAGAAGTGTTCAAGGCTATTTTTTGCGATAAAAACAGGAAAAATGGTTAAATCAGTCCAAATGTTTAAAATAATTAAAAGAGGTTGGAGCTGAGCCCAAAGTCCAGCCTAGGGAAAGAACGGGATGCGGAATGTTGGGATAAGTGGGATTCACTGGGGCAGGCAGCTCCTGGAGTATCCAAAGCCACGCCAGGACTGTCCCTGGGACAATCTGGGACAAGTCCTGCCCTTAATTCCAAGTCTGAGCGTGGCTCAGTTTGCTGAGCTCGGCTTTTTAGGTCTCTCCTAAATCTTCCAGTGACAGATTCCCAGTGTTCCCATTCCTGTGGATTCCAGAAGCATCCTGGCGCTTCCCGGGAGCATCCAAAGTCATGGGATGGGCAGTGGCTGCCTCCCTTAAAATTATGGAATGGTTCAGGTGGGAAGGGACCTCAAAGATGACCCAGTTCCACCTCCTGCCATGGGCAGGGACACCCTCTGGAATGTGAGGGATCCCAGAGTCCAGAAATCAGGATGAGGGTGAGGACCTGGCACAGGTATTCCCAGAGAAGCGGTGGCTGGAAGTGTGCAAGGTCAGCTTGGGCAGGGCTTGGAGCAACCTGGGATGGTGGAAGGTTGGGGTAGGATCCATTTAAGGTCCCTTCCAACCCAAACCATTCCATAATTCCTTGATTCTCCAACCATGAATTATCCGAGAATTCCCCAAGAGACCGGTGGATAAAACACTTTTTGCCAGAGACTGATTTTTCCTGGAGAAGCAGCCAGAGCCAGGATGACCTTCAGTGTCTTCTGTGACCTGGATTCTCCATGAGAAAGTGACTCTGACCCATCTCTGGGAATGTGGGAGAACATTCCAGGTGAACCTGAATCCAGGTTTATCAGATGCCTTTAGTCCTCCACAGTGGCCTAGAGGCTGGACTGGGTTTAACCCCTCCAGCATTTCCAGAAGGTTCTGGAGCACCCCAGGAGCCTCATCCACCTCCCAGACTGAAACATCCTACGGATTAAAAAACTTCCTTCCCTCCCATTCCGCTCCGGATGCAATTCCGGCTCAGTGGAGCAACCAGTTGGAGCTTCCACCTGGCCGGGACCTGTGTCCCAGGTTCTCTTCCAAAAATATCCTGGTGGCTCCACTTCCTGGTGAACTGTCACCTACTCGGAGTTCACTCCACCACATTTTCTGGGAGGGCCTGGAGTCCTTCCGGTTGGGAGCGATTCCCGCCCAACGGAGTCGCACTTTGGGCTTCGTTGCCTCAGTGGTGGTTGTGCAACCCCTTGGCAGAATTCCCAATCATTTGTAACTTTTCGTCTCTGTGTTTTGATAGGAAAAATAGCTCTAAGGCACTGTTGATAAATCCCTTCATCCTTGGCATTCCCTGTGTCCCGTGCTCCATCCACGCTGGAAATTGCTGGAGCAATCGCGGCCCTTTGGTCTTGTGTCAATATCCCGGATCCAGAGACTGGGTGAAACCTTGGACAAGAGGAAAACTGACATTCCCTAAGGATTGAGCAAGGCTTTGCCTCGCCTGGACATGGGAGTTGTGCTGCATCCAGCTTTTCCACGGAATGTCGCTTTTCCCATTTCCATCGCACGTTTCCTGGTCTCCTCTGTGTTCTCCTGGTGCCAGACTGGAAGCTATAGGAGAAAATAGGAAAAAAATTGCATCCCTCTGCTCACCACTGGAATGAGAACGTTTCCCAGCACTCCCTCTCCTTTTCCTGATACCTTGGCGTGGAGTGAGACTCCGACCTGGAAGCAATGTCATGGAGAGCTCTTCCTTGCAAAGAATTCCTTCCATTTTAGGCTTGGAACTCGGCCTCTCCTCACCTTCTCCCATCTGCTGATGGGACAAATGAAATCCAAGTCATGAGGTAGATCCATGAAAAAGCAACCTGATAAGCCAAAAGCTGAGTATTCCAGCCAGGAACATTTTCCAGGGCTGTTTTGTGGGGCTCACCCCTGGAATTAGTTGTTCAATGAGCTGATTTTTTTGATTTTCCATGAGGGATTTGATATTTCCTTGGAGTAAGTCCTAAAAAAAAGCCCCTGCATGGACGATATTCCTCTGATTCCTGACTCGGAGCAGCAAAATGAGACCAGCTTGGAAAATTGAACAGCATGGCAAAACTTCCCATGGATTTTCAATCCCTTAGAAAGAGGGAGCTACAAATCCTGGATATTTACCTGGATCTCCTCTTCCCTCAACCTTTGGCTCCCAGAAATTTTAAGCTCCAGCCCAGACCTCGCTTAGTAGGCTCGTGATTTTTTGGGAATATTCCCACTTTCTTTTCTCTTTCACGGAATTCCCTGGGATCAAAATGTCCCCTTCTCATCTTGGGCACCAAAGGAGGAAACACAACCCCAAAAATGCTCCTTGGGAAAGTGGCAAAAAGCCAGAAATGGGAAAAGGAAAGGAGGGAAGGAGGGAAGGAGGGAAGGAGGGAAGGAGGGAAGGAGGGAAGGAGGGAGNGGAAGGAAGGGAGGAAGGAAGGAAGGAAGGAAGGAAGGATTTGACAACACTCATAAAATAAATAAATCCGTGCATCCTCCAAGGGAAAGCTCAGGACTTTTCCAGCCTCACTTACCAGCTGTGAACATGGATGCATCCTCATCCCTTTTCCCTCATTTCTGTGGGATGAACCACACAAAACCCCAAGCTCTGGAGACACCCGGAAACCTTCCTGGTCCGTGCCATGGAGGATGAAGCGTTGCCTCAATCCAGGGTTTTATTGGGAAGGAACCAGGCCTTGCACATTTGCCCTTTCCTCTGGATTTATCCTCTTTTTCCTTGTTGACAGGATTTGACAGCACTCTCAGTCTTTTTTGTATTTAATCCACAGAAAGGGACATTTATTTCTCCTGCACTTTTTGGGAAGCAGCAGGAGCGGGGTTAAATCCCAGCAGGCCTCCTGCACTCCTGACTTGGCCCCGACTGGAAAGGCCTGGAGGCTGAAACAAAACAACCCCAAAAAAATGGGAAAAACAACTTTTCTTTCCAAATAAACAAATTCCCTCTGCCCTCAGGTGTGGGACGCCATTAAATCTCCCTCCTCTGCCAAGGCCTGGGCTCCATGTGGAGTCCCTGGCTCTGGAAGAATTTGAGGGATGCTCCAAGCCCTGAGGAAGGCGGAGGGTCACTCCACCCTCTCTTCCATGCCCTTTTCCAGGCCATCTGCGCTTTCTCCCGTGTTCCTAAAGGATTCTTGGTTGTTCTGTTGTTGTTTGTCCTAAGCCCAGCCCCACCAGAGCCTCTGGATCCAGCCGGGGTTTTAATGGATCTCGGGAAGGTGGCACCTGAGGGGTTCACACCGGGCTCTGCTGGAGCAGGGAGAGCTCAATGGGGCTGCCAAGGCTAATGGGAGCCTTCCGGGATCCACATTCCAATCAGGATATGGCAGGGATGGTGCCTGATTTCCCCCCTTCCATGGATAGCCTGGCTGCAGTGATCCTGTTCCATTTCCCGCTCTGATCCCTGGAGATGCACTCGTTTCCTTTCTTTGGATCCAGGATCACCTCGGGTTAATCCTGGGGTGATCAACCCGAGGGTCCCTCCCAGAATCCCAGAGTGGTTTGGGTTGGAAAGGACCTTAAATCCCATCCCATTCCATGGCAGACACCTTCCACCATCCCAGGTGGATCCAAGCCCCAGTGTCCAGCCTGGCCTTGGACACTGCCAGGGATCCAGGGGCAGCCACAGCTGCTCTGGGAATTCCAGCCCAGCCCCTCTCCACCCTCCCAGCCAGGAATTCCTTCCCAATATCCCATCTATCCCTGCCCTCTGGCAGTTTAAAATGCCTTTTTTGGACGGGATAGTGATAAAATAGGGCTTTTTAACCCCCAAAATTCTCAGGAGATGGAAAATGCATTTGTATCATCCACTTCAGGGAATAAATGCACCGGATATTTTGGGATATTTCTTTAACCCAGCTGTGCTCGTTTTCAGGTGTAGCTCAGATGTCACTTCCTGCAAAGACATCGAACTTCCCAGAATCCCGGAATCACTGAGGTTGGAAAAGCCCTCCAGGATCACCAAGTCCAAGCTGTGCCCAATCCCCACCTCGGCACTGAGTGCCACATCCAGGCATTCCTCGGACACCTCCAGGGATGGGGACTCCAAACCTCCCTGGGCACCTCCAATGCCTGACCACCCTTTCCGTGGAGAAATTCCTTGAATTCACCTGGTTTTCCAGCCCTTTTTCCATGTTTTTTGCTCTCTCCATGTCCCATCACCACTTTGGGACAACTCTTGTTACACCTTCCTTGTCGTTTGTCTGGATCCCTGCTGGACCTGAAATCCCTTCCCGCTCCTGCCAACACCCAGTGACTTCTTCCAGATCCATACATTTCCCTTTTAGTGGGAAAAGGGAATCTTGAGGATATTAGCTGTCCTCAAATCCTGTAAAAAGCAATGGATGGGTGGAAAAAACCCGGACATGATCAGCGCATCCTCCAAGGGAAGGCCCAGGACTCTTCCAGCCTCACCCTCCAGCTGTGAACACGGATCCATCCTCATCCCCTTTCCCTTGTTTCTCTGGGATTAAAGGAAAGAGAGAATGAAAGACAAGACCCCAAGCTCTGGAGACACCCGGAATCCTTCCTGGTCTGTGCCATGGAGGATGAAGCTTTGCCTAAATCCAGGGGATTTTTTGGGAAGGAAACCAGGCCTTGCACATTTGCCCTTTCCTCTGGATTTCTTCTCTTTTCCCAGGGAATCCCCTGTTGACATTAATAATATTTATTTGCGGGTGGTAGAAGCTGAGTAAGGACCTTCAGGCTGGATTCGGGATGAGTAAGTGGAAAATCCCTGAATTTCAGCCTGGGGTTTGCTCAGCTTTCGGGAGCAAAATTCCTGCCAGCTCAATTTTCCTTTTTAATGGAGCAGCAGGACAATTCCAGCTCCCTGCAGCCAGGGAATTCATAATGGAAAGGAGTTTTGGGATTGGGATGCCTGCAGGTGACTCAAAACACCTAAGCAGATCTTAATTAATTAATTAACACACGCTGGCCACGTAACTGGTCACTTTGGAAGCTGAGGAATGAAACGAGATTCCCAAACTGCTCCAGGATAGAGCTGAGATGCCACCACTGCTTTGGAATCCTCTCTTGGGGTGCTACGGAAGGTGTTGGGATGAGGAACTCCCTGGACCAGGCTGGGATCTGGGATATTTTGATTTGTTGTGTAATCCAAATCTTTGCTTCGACTGGAAAATCTTTGGGACAGCAACTGTGTCCTTCTGTCTTCTTCTGGGACACCAATCCCAGAGCGCCCAGCTGGCTTCGCGTTCCTCGCCAAGAAAGGGGAATATGAAGGAGAGTTAGATGGGATCTTGGGAAGGAATTCCTGGCTGGGAGGGCGAGGAGCGGCTGGGCTGGAATTCCCAGAGCAGCTGTGGCTGCCCCTGGATCCCTGGAAGTGTCCAAGGCCAGGTTGGACATTGGGGCTTGGAGCNGGGGAGATTGGGCTGGGATCTTGGGAAGGAATTGCTGTCTGGGAGGGTGGGGAGGGGCTGGGCTGGAATTCCCAGAGCAGCTGTGGCTGCCCCTGGATCCCTGGCAGTGCCCAAGGCCAGGTTGGATCCACCTGGGATATTGGAATGTGTCCCTGCCCATGGGATGTTGGACTGGATGATTTTTAAGGTCACTCCAACCCAAACCATTCCACAGCTCCATGATAAATGGCTTTTCCAGAGGTGTTGGCAGGAGTGGGAAGGGATTTCAGCGCCGAGAGGAACCCGCAAGTCAAGGCAGGGCAGGTGAAGTAAGAGCTGTCCCAAACACGGGGCCAGCAAAGAACGTGGGGAGAGGGGTGGAAAACAAGGAGAGTTCACGGCTCCGGCTGGGGAAGGAGCCCCGGGAAGCGGAGGAGGTGTGGAATTGTGATGAAAGGGGTGTGGAGGCGCAGGGTGTGGGAGGCAAAGTGGTGCCAGAGGCCTCGGAGAGTTGGGCAATCCGTGGGGGAGAAAGGGCAGGACGCGGTGCCAGGTCAAGGACAGCAGGAGAAAAGGGAAAAACCGGAATATCGCCCTCGTTTCCCACCTCTCCCTGCAAGGAATCATCCAGGGAATGCCAAACAGGACACAAGGCTGGAAATCCAAACCGAGGAGCAACAGCTGTCAAGGCAAAGAGGCCACAGGAATCCCGAGGGATCCTTTTTCCAGCTCCATGCTGCTCATTCCCTCAGGGAATGTTTTACTTGCCACAAAATAAAATAAATACATAAATAAAACACATAAATACACTAAATTCAGGTCCATGATTTCAGCTGTTTGCAGTAATTAATTACATTTTTTTTTAAGTCAGAGGAATGAAACCAAACCTAAATGAAACGGTGGAATTTTCCTGCTTGGGATTTTATTCCCCTCCTGAAATTTAATTAGGGGAATATATTTAGAGATGAAAACCTACTGCAATTCCTCTCGATCAAAGGATGAAATCCATTCATCCTGAAAAGGAATTTTAGGAGTTTGGGTGGTTGAGAAATTCCATTTTTCCCTTGCGTTTGGTTCAAACCCATCCCTTGTTTATCTCCCAAATCAACAACTCCTGGATTTAAGAGCGCTGGGATGACCGGAGTCGTGTCTGGATGAAATGCGAAGCCTCATTTTTGATTTAAGAGCTGAGCAAGTCCCATCTTGCCCAAATTAGGGCAATTATGGCCCATCTAAACCGACCATCCTGCTTTGGATTATGCTGGAAATATCCCTGGGAGGGGCCGTCTCCCTCCGTGGCTCCGCACCTGGAATCAATGAGCTTCCCCAACAACGCCAGGCCCGCTCGATCCAACCGCAGCCTCTCCGGGACGGGGGATGTCGGAGCAGGTTCCTTCCAGGCTGTTCTTCCTCCTGGAATGACGGGATAATGGAGAGGAAAACAGGGAAGAGGTTTGGTTACAGCTCTGCCAGTGGCTCACATTCCGAGAAGGAACGAGACCGGGCAGTGGGATGAAATATCAGGGATTTGTGTGCCTGGAAATTCCAGCTGGAATTCCTGAAACCTGTTCAGAAAGTTTAGGAAGTCTAAATTGCTGCGTTCTCCCAGCAAGGCACCCTTTTATCCTCCCGGAACGACATTCCCTGAGCCAAGGAGGACTCCAGGGCCTGGAAAGTCCCGGTCTGGCGGTTTCTGGGATACAGGGAACCCCAAACCCCAAGGAATGCCAAGCAAACCCCATGTGACTGCCCAAGAGACTCCAAACTAGACCCGAAATCTGGGAATAGGCAGCCAAACAACCTGGATATCCAACATGCCCCAGTTCCCAAGAAAAGCAGGAACCTGGTGGAAAACCTCAGAGTCCCTTGGAGGCTCAGTAAATAAATGAGGAATATTTAATAATTTTCTGGGAATGGGTCTGACCCCCCCAAAGGTGGACAACCAGTGACTTCCACCCCGAATTTCCCTCATTTACAGTATTTATAATTCATGGATTTGCACATTGGGAAAAAAGACAGAGAGATCTTCACATTCCATGTCCACAACTCCCATCAGTGGGGCGGAGCTGGTGGCTCCCAAAATTTCTTCTCCAGCCGCAGGAGTTCAGAGAGTCAAAGACGGACCCAGGGTCTTCTCCTGGCCTTTGGTCCTAAATCCCAGACTGAGAAAGGCTCTGGTTTGTTTTGGATCATCTCCAAACCCAACAGAAAAATTTTCCAGGGATAACACCACAGAACACGTGAGGAGGCCCAGGGAAAAACGGATTCTCCTGGGAAGGAAGGGTTCTTCCAAACTGGGTGATCCTTAAGGTCCTTCCAGCCAAGAAGGTTGGTCTGGTTTCCTCCAGCTTCGCTCCGATAATGCCCAAGGAGGAGGATCCCAGCTTGGAATGTGGGATCAGGCTCCACAGGATGGAGCCAGCAGGGACCTGTTGGGGTTCTCCAGAGGTTTAATCCTGTCTGCAGGACAGGGATTAATTTGGAGGCCTCCAGGTAAAGCCCTGCTGGAAAAACTCCACAATTCCAGTCTCTTCCAGGGTCTCCATCCCCCACCTGGACAGCCTTGGCCGTAGGATCAACACCGATTGTCCCATTCCAGCTCATCCAGGGGTGGATCTCTCCGGGATGATGTCTTGGAAGTCTGAGCTGCTCCGTCCTCCACGAACACACATGGATACAAACACAAGGTTCCCTCTCCTCCCTCAGCCCTTGGAATGTGTCCATGACTCTGGGATGGACCTGGAACCTCCTCTGGGAGTGAGGGCACCGTAATTCCCTGGAGCTGCTTATGCTGAGAATTGGATAAAATAAAATAAAGTAAAATTAAATAAAATAAAATAAAACAAAACAAAATAAAATAAAATAAAATAAAATAAAATAAAATAAAATAAAATAAAATAAAATAAAATAATATAAAATAAAATAAAACTAAATGGAACTAAATGAAATGAAACAAAATGAAAAGAAAAGAAAAGAAAAGAAAAGAAAAGAAAAGAAAAGAAAAGAAAAGAAAAGAAAAGAAAAGAAAAGAAAAGAAAAGAAAAGAAAAGAAAAGAAAAGAAAAAAGAAAAGAAAAGAAAAGAAAAGAAAAGAAAAGAAACAAGGTAAAACAAGATAAAATAAGATTTTAAAATAATTACAATGTGGAATTCCACAAGGAATTCCTGGCCTGGTTCCAGGGTGCACTTCCAGTCTCCTGGTTGAGAAGATCCAGAGGAGAAAGGGAAGAGTCCCCAAACCCGAGGTGATGAAGGGGAAGAGTCCCCCGCCCTGAGGTGATTCCAAGCCCAAAGAGCTTTGGGGTAAAGCACTCGGGAAGCAAATCCTGGGTGGGAATAAAGGGAATGGAGCAGAAGCCTGGGCAAAGCTGTCCTGGAGAAGGTGAATGAAGAATGGACCCTCATTTGTCACCATCACCATCGTCACCATCGTCACGGTCTCATCTCACATCCCGCTGCCAGCAGCTCCGACCGAAGCCGTTGGGTTCTTCCCGGTGTTTGGGGTTCAAGAGCTCATTGTCCCGAAAGAATGGGAGCGTTCACAGGGATAACAAAGTTCCAGAGGGCGGATCCATCCCGGACTGTGAAAAAAAATGGGAAAATCCATCATGTTGGGTGCTGGATCCCGCATTCGGATCTTTCTCAGCCTGAATTCAAACCCTGAGTGACGGCGACGGCCCCTGGGGTCATTCCCTGCCCATCCCAAATGTCCACGTGCGCTCAGGGACCTCCAGACCCTTTGGGACACTCAAAACGGGTTGGAAAACAAAGGACCAACGGCTGGGAAAACTGATTCCCACCTTTCCCTGTCCGTAGTGATGGGATCACCAGCTGGGAATTCGTGGCCACAAATAAACACGGAAATGGCCACACTGAGGGTTCTCCTGAACCCCCTCAGATGTCCCCCAGCAGGAAAATCGAGTCTGGATCTTAAAGCTGATGGAATTTTCAGGGATGGAGAGTTGAGAGGGGCGGACTTAGATGGTCCCTATGGATCTCTTCCAACTAGGAATGTTCCATGATTCCAGGATTCTGGCTGATATTTGCAATCAGGTTTGGCCACCGGGGTTGTCCTCAACAGCATCAACTTCCAGAAGCTCCTGGGTGAGCTCTGAATCCCAAATACTGGAGCCCAGAGCTTCTCCAGGAGCTCTTAGATGATGAGAGGGAAAGGGAAAAGCTCCCAGAGGAAGTTGGAGGGGCTGAACCTTTATCATGAGTGTGTTATCAATCCGTGATAAGGAATTTCTGACCCCAATTTAGGAGGAAATGTGGGGAATTCTCCAAGGAAATCAAGGAAACAGGATTCTCCATCCCATCCGTGTTATCCTGGGAGCCATCCCGAGCCCCGGAGCCGGGATAAGGCACTCGGCTCCCAGGATAAGGCACTCCTGGGTGACTCAGGCTCACGGGAAGTGGGACTGGCACTTCCCAGCCTCAGAGGAGCGAGGAAAACAGGGATGGGAAGATGGAAAAATCCCTCAGCTCCTCAGAAATCCAGCCCAGGAGGGGTCTAATTCCCAGAGAATTCAGGGCACGGCTTCCCAAGGATGTTTCCCGGACATGGAGCAGTTTGTTGGTCCTCATCCCCAGCTCCTTCACCTCCAGAGGCTCCAAGGAATGCTCAAAGCATCACCTCAACTTCCGGAGTTTTTCCTCATGGGCTTGGAGCGATGGACAGACTAAAATCCATAGACAGACTAAAAATCCACAGACAGACTAAAAATTCATGGACAGGTGATGATGGATCCACTGAAAATCAGTGGATCCACTAAAATCAATGGATTTTTTTCCCACACCTGGAAAAAAGAAAGGCCCAGGATTAGCTTTGATCCATCCCTAAAAAACACAAATTATGGGCAAAAAAGTGGTTTTAGCTATGGAAAAAGCAAATCCCAACTACCCAGCCGATCCTGCTGAACGTCTCCCAAGCCTCTGGATAATGGGAGCAGCCATCCTCGCTCTCCGACTTATAATTGCCCAAGGAGTGTCCCCTGGGATAAGTGACGAGGGTGCCTTAATTAAGGAGCCGGAGTAACGAGGCGCAAAACAACTCCAGCTGCTGTGGGGAAGGAGTCAAATCCCATCCATAAATCCACGGAGAAAGGAATGAGGCTGCGGGAATGGGAGCTGATTCCAGAGGGTGAGGATCTTCCCCTGGTCCGTGTCCTATCATTAAGTGCCGTGAAATCACCCGACATCAAAGGAGCGGGGCAGGAATGCGGCGGATGCCGCTTCCCCATAATTGTCTGGAAAATGAAGGCTCGGCCGCGCCAGCCATTGTGTGTTAAATATCCCGAGGCGGGAAGGTCGATCCTGGAAAAAGTGGGAGCGTCCAGGAGCCGGGCAAGGCAGTATTCCCAAAAATCTGGCATTGGCCAGCTGATTCCCTCCCGTCCCGCCTGGACACCGTGTTTCATTCCCGGATTGCCAAAGGGTTGCCCTGCGGCCAGGATCCTGAATGGAGCCTAAGGAATTGATTATCCCAGGGGCAAAAATCCCGTTGGAATTGAGGGAAAAAGGAGGAAACAGCCAATGAGGCCAAGAGGATTCAGCCACAAGGGAAGGTTCAGGGAGAGCAGGAGGATTTATCCAGGAAAAGGCCTGGGTGGGGTTTGCTTGGGAATTTGGGGACAGAGGGAATTCCAAATCGATTGGAATTGAGGGAAAAAGGAGATGAGGCCAAGAGGATTCAGCCACAAGGGAAGGTTCAGGGAGAGCAGGAGGATTTATCCAGGAAAAGGCCTGGGTGGGGTTTGCTTGGGAATTTGGGGACAGAGGGAATTCCAAATCGATTGGAATTGAGGGAAAAAGGAGAAAGCAGCCCCTGAATCCAGGGAAAGTTTAGCCAAGGGAAGGTTCAGGGAGAACAGGAGGATTTATCCAGGAAAACACCGAGTTTCATTCCCAGATTGCCAAAGGGTTGCCCTGCAGCTGAGATCCCAAATGGAGCCTGAGGAATTGACCCATTCCAAGGGCAAAAATTCCATTGGAATTGAGGGAAAAAGGAGGAAACAGCCAATGAGGCCAAGAGGATTCAGCCAAAAGGGAAGGTTCAGGGAGAGCAGGAGGATTTATCCAGGAAAAGGCCGGGATGGGGTTTGCTGGGGAATTTGGGGGCAGAGGGAATTTGGAGGCAGAGGGAATTCCAAATCCATTGGAACTGAGTGAAAAAGGAGGAAACAGCCACTGAGGCCCGGAGGGTTCAGACAAGGGAATATTTTGGGACAACGGATTTATCCAGGAAAAGGCTTGGCTGGGGTTTTGCTGGGAGTTTGGAGGGAACAGCAGCACCTTGGATTTGCTGCCTCTGTGACATTCCAGAGGCCTAAAAGGGCGAGGAATTCCCCACGGACACAGAAATTTGGTTAAAAAATGCCTTTTCCTTCCGCCAGCACTTCCCAGCCCGGCACATCCCAGATTTTGGGGGTTCCCCCACCCCCTGCAGACACAACACAGGGCACTTTTCCATGCTGGAATCTGCTTTTTTGGAATTTGGGCTCTTCCAACAGCAGTGCTTCCACAGCTTCCTGTGTGGGAAGACTTTTCCTTCCCACCGCGGATCTCCGATCCGAGCCTGCTTCCCTGACCTGGAATGACCTCTGCGGGAGCAATGCGCATTCCAGGCTCGTGGACACCATTCCTGAGGCGCGTGTGCATCCTCCGGCATCCCTGCCCCCCCTGGAATCTGCTTGCACCCGGGAATCCATGGAACTGGTTGGGATCTGAGAAGGAAATCTGCAGGAAAAGCGAGTGGTGGATCTGGCTGTGCTGGACTCCATCCTAGAGGGGTTTTCCAACCTAAAAGATCCCGGGATTTAACCCTTGAGCTGCTGGAGGCTCATTCCAAGCCTGGCAGCCTGGAGATTCCATGGATTTTTTTTTTTTTTTTTTTTTTCCCCAGGAGGAGCATTCCCATTCCTGGCCGGGCTTCAGCTGCTCCGTTGCAGTTTCGTTTGGAGAAGCTCCTCCGCTCTCCTGGGATGTTCCCAACTAGTCCGGACAAAGCTCGGGACAGAGCCACGAGCACATAGGGGGAGAGGGATGGAGCAAATTCCTTAGGGAGCTTTTTCCCAGCCCTAATTCCTGTGATCCCATGACTTCACCTCCCAAACGAGCTGTTGCTTCATCCCGCTGGCACGGGGCAGTTCCCGAGTTCCACCCCATCCAAACGGGAGGGGAGCACCCCCTTCCCCCTATTCCCGCTCCGGAGAATGATTTATGATCCATCAGGATGAAAAAGGGACAAACACCAGGAATTACAAACCGTGATTGAATTCCAGCTCCCGAAAATTCTCCCCTTTGAGTTGGGGAATAGTTTTCACGGCAAGATAAAATCCCCAGGAACAACCCCGAATTCCAGACTCCTTGAGGCAACTCCTTAATGTTGTTTTATAAATGAACTTGATATTCCCAAGCAAAAGTTGAAAGGGCTCCATCCCTCTCCTTTTATTTTTTAATGGGAAAACACCCAGCACCAATTTTCTGACATCCAATAATTAGGATTATTAATAACTCCCATTTATGGAGCAGCTTTGATCCCAGAGCTTGGCACAAACAATTGTGGGGATTTGCAGAACCGGGAGCTCAGCAAAGCCCAGCTTATCCATCCTCCCATCACCCACAGCAGCACAAATCCCAGAAAAACTCTGGGATATCCACCCGGGATTTTTATCTCGTTAACACTTGGATAATCACCTCGTCCACTCCTAAAAACTCAGCAGCTCTGGAAAACGTTTGGACACACCCCAAATTGCAGCAGGGGGGATTTGGGGTTTGCTGTTTGGATTCGGGGTTTCTCTTTTCCAGGCTTCCATGGGATCGGCAGAGCTGGAGCCGAGCCAGGGATCGATCCCACACCCACTCTTGCAAAAGCCTCACTCGGAATGACGGCAGAAGTGGCCAAACTTGGGGTTTCTGCCTCGTCCAGGGAGAATCCATGGACAGACTCCAGTGTCACCCAAAAAGGGTCCCTGTGCTGCTCCGGGAGGAGTGAGCCAGGGGCAAAGCGGGAAGAGGAGGGAAGGGAGAATCCCTGAAATCCACACTGTGAAATTCCTGGTTTGGGTGAAGTGATACCTGAGGTCTTGACATAAAATCAGGGATTGGGTGGGAAGGGACCTCGAATCCCACCCCATTCCACGGCAGGGACACCTCCCATCATTCCAGGTGGATCCAAGCCCCAATGNCAGGGGGGAACATTCCCAGCTCTCCCAGCGGCTCCCCAGAGCAGAGGGGCTACAATCCTGGGATCAGTGGCTCCAACATCCCGTGGGATAAGAGGGACTTTGGTCCAGGACACAAAACTGCCGCCTCCAGCCCTTCCCATGAGCAGCAGCAGGACAGGGACAGGGATGTTCCTGGAACGGCGTTTGGAGTGAACTTCGTGGAATTTCTGCTCCTTTAGGCCAGGTTTGACTGCAGAAAGCTTCAGAAATCCTGATCCCTGATGGAATTCCAGGAGCTACGCAGGGCCTGGACACCCTTGGGTGCCCCCAGCCCCGGCTGGGTTTAAATTCAAGCCCAACCTGCCCTCAGCAGCGGCCGGGTCTGACTCACAGAGGCCGAGATCAGGGCTGGAGCCGCGGCTCTCCCACGCCCTGCCCGAGTCACTCCGATCCTTATCTCTGCCTCCTGCGGCTCCTTGATCCTTGGAAAATCACCCTCATCCCGAAAAAAAGCTCCATGACATCCCTGCCCAATCCAACCGGAACAGCGGGTCCGGGGGAAACGGGGATGGGGATCCGGGAGGGATGGACAGGGCAGGAGGAGGTGAGAAGTGGGAATGCAGGAGACAGGGATTTGTGACCACACCCCTGGGAATGAGGTGGCAACAGTCAGACGAGGCAGCCTGACCCCAGAATTCCACCCTGGAGGTGACCTGGAGCAGCTGCAGAAAATCCGGGATGAGGGGGAGAACATGGGAAGGGTGAAGGAAACAGGGATGGTTTATGGGGAAAGATGAGGATCTGCCAGGTGAGGAAAAGGGTGATCCCACCACAGCTCCCTCCTTGGGATGAGGAGTCTGGGATTTGAATTTCCACGGGAGAGATGGATGGGAGGGAAATCAGGGATAAGGAAAAAGAATGGATTGCCAGGAAGGGGCGAAGGAGCCGTTGCTGCCGGATGATTTCGGGAATGGTTTAGACAATATCAGGAATGACACAGGGAAAGTTCATCCGGCCCCAGGGCGAGGGGTTGGACTGAGTGACCTCTGGATTTCCCTCCCGCTCCTAATTCCTACGGTTTGGGGAAATCTTGGAGCTGTCATAGCCCTTCATCCCAGAACCTGGGAATTCCAGCCCAGCCCCTCCCCACCCTCCCAGACAGCAATTCCTTGCCAAGATCCCAGCCCAATCTCCCCTTTCCCAGTGGGAAGCCATTCCCTGTGTCCTGTCCCTCCAGCCCTTGTCCCCAGTCCCTCTCCAGCTCTCCTGGAGCCCCTTTAGGAACTCTGAGGATTCCCTGGA
>VZRO01005070.1:96851-117449 GCA_013397915.1 Daphoenositta chrysoptera
TTCCCCTTAATATCCCATCTAACAGAATCCTAGAATCCCAGGAGCACAGAGGTTGGAAAAGCCTTCCAAGCCCATCGAGTCCAAGCTGTGCCCAATCCCCACCTCGTCCCCAGAGTGCCACGTCCAGGAATTCCTTGGACACCTCCAGGGATGGTGACTGAGAATGATCCATGGAAAATATCCTAAAAAAGGATGATCCACAGAAAAATATCTCAAAAAATGATGACCCACAGAAAGTATCCTAAAAAAGTATAGTCACGTAGGGAATGGCTTCCCACTGGGAAAGGGGAGATTGGGCTGGGATCTTGGGAAGGAATTCCTGGCTGGGAGGATGGGGAGGGGCTGGGCTGGAATTCCCAGAGCAGCTGTGGCTGCCCCTGGATCCCTGGCAGTGTCCAAGGCCAGGCTGGACACTGGGGCTTGGATCCAGCTGGGACAGTGGGAGGTGTCCCTGCCCATGGATGAGGCTGGAACAGGATGGGCTTTGAGATCCCTCCCATCCCAAACCATTCAGTGATTCCAGGATTCTGTTTCTCTTCTCCATCCCATCCTCCCTTGCCCCAGCACCACTGGGATTTCTGTTTGCTCTTCACCCTCGGATTGTTTCAATTCCAGTAAAATCCCAATAAAATTCCAATAAAATTACCCAATTCCAGTAAAAAATTCCTGGTTTCTGAAGCCTGATGCAGATTTTTCCCCTCTAGAACCCCGCAGGAGAGAAAGCAACGTGGGGACCTCTCTCCCAGCCTGACCCAGTTCCAGGCAGAGCTCGGGCACGGGTGAGTCAGAGCCAGGGCGAGTTTGAATTCCAAGGGGTCACGGAAAAGCGAGGGAGAGGAATCCAAAACTGATTAAATCTGATTCCCCTGGGGGGTTTAACCGACTCAGAGCTTCTGGGTGGCTCGAGGGCCATTCCCAAATCCACTGGGATGGCTCAGGAGCAAGACCTGGCTTAAGTTTCAGACGTCCTTTCCCACTTATCCCACCACGTCTCCATGGCCGGGTGTTTGGAGATGGAAGAGAATCCCTGTGAATCCCTATCCGGTGTTCCCCTGGAATGATATTCCTCAACGGTGGATCATGGACGCGACCACGGTGAAGCTGACTTGAATTCCCAGATCCAGCACGGTGGGAGATGGGATTTATTCCACGTGGAGTGGGAATTATGGGCCTGGGAATTATGGGAATTAAACCCTCCTGGCACTAACTCTGGAATTCCAGAGGTGTTCCTTAGGACACAAAATCCCCCTCAGCAATCCCGAGTTTCTCAAATCTTGGGATTACTCATTTTCCCAGGACAGGTGAAGCCCAGGGCTGAGCGTTCACCTGCAGGGGAGCTCAGCTGTGACACATTCCTGATCCAGCTGCAGACGGGGAAAGGGAAGATTCCCACCTGGCTCAGGGAATTCACCTGGGGTCATGGAATCCACCCGGGAACGTGACTCAGCCCAGCAGCTGGATCTGAGCAAGCCCCAAACCTGCACGCTCAGGTGGCTCCGGGAGCCGCAGCTCCGAGGCTCGGGAGCTTCTCCCGTTTCCCTAAAATCCAGCATCCTGCAGAATTCCGGGAGCTTGAGCCAAAACCTACACCCCAAATCCTCGTTCCGGACCTCCATTCCTTGCCCTGCACAGCTCTGGACCCTGCCCTGGGTGCTCCCTTTCGTTCCCGTGGGATTCCACGCGGGAGTGTTCCGCTGTTTTGCCACTCCGAGGTTTCAGGTGGCCCTGGGCCAAAATCTGGGAGAGTTTCACCTGCACAGGTGGGAGGAGGTGGGAGAGAATCCAAGCCAGGCACAGGGCCTGTTCCCAGTGGGACATCCCAAAGTCCTCCTCCACCTCCCGAAGGGAAAAGGAGGTGGAAAATGCCACCCAAAACCATGGAGGGAAGCTCTCGGCAAGGATGAAGGGAGCCAAGGAATGGGAGCACTGCGATTTGCCCCCAGCTCGGGTGGCTGAAGGATTCTTGGGATGCAGGATGAGGAATTGTCCCATTCCCTGCCGTGTCAAATCATTCCTTAGCCATCAAGAAAACTCCTTTTCCATCTTTTTCCAAAAAACTCCACCTTTTCCCAAAAAAACTCCATCCTTTTTTTTCCAGTGCTGGAATTTGAGCTTCTTCCAAACTAGGAGGAGACAGTGCAGGGCAAGCACAGAACCGGCATTCCCTGGGTGCCTTCTCCCAAGCCATCAACAGCCTATGGAATCCTGATAGAGATGGCAGAGGGAGCAGCGTGTGATCACTGAGTTATCATGGAATGGTTTGGGATGGGAGGGATCTTAAATCCCATCCCAATCTCATCCCATTCCATGGGCAGGGACCCCTCCCACTGTCCCAGCTGGATCCAAGCCCCAATGTCCAGCCTGGCCTTGGACACTGCCAGGGATCCAGGGGCAGCCACAGCTGCTCTGGGAATTCCAGCCCAGCCCCTCCCCACCCTCCCAGCCAGGAATTCCTTCCCAAGATCCCACCTGATCCTCCCTTTTCCAATTTGAAGCCATTCCCTGTGTCCTGTCCCTCCTTGGACCTCTCCCTTCCACTCTCCTGCCTCTGCTGACTCCGGGGATTTGACACCTGTTCGGTGTCACCTGGGAGAAAAAAAACAACCGGCAAGTTTGGGCTGGAATGGGAATTCCTGTGTTCCAGATAAATAAAGGAGGAGCAGCCGGCAATGCTGACATTGGGAAGGACAAGGAGGGGCTGAAATAGGTTAAGAGGGAGGGAAAAATCCCAAGAGATGTGAAAAAGAAAAACCCACAAATTTTCTGTCTTCTATTTCAATAAATAATAAAAAACCCCAGGCTCAGGAATCCTGAAATTTGGGGTTGCACATTTTAACCCCTTCGAAGCATAAATTTAATCTCGTCTCGTGCAACTCCACCATCCAGACCAGTCCAAATCCAGACCAGGCCAAGTCTGAGTCCTAAATGGCACCAGGACCTGATTCTTCTGCTCTGCAGCCAAAAGAATTGAAAACAACCCCAAATAACCCAACCTCTCCCATTTTTCATCTAGAAAAATCAGTAAAATAAATAATTTCACGGAGACCACAGAGTCAAGTTGGAGGAAATCCTTAATTCCAAATAATAAAATTTAACCTTTGCAAAAGATCGGAATTTAATCTCAAAAATCCATCTAAAATTGAAAAATTAACTGGGAAAAAGCTGACTTGCAAAAGGTGACCAGGGAAATATAATTTACTTCATTCTATTTTCCCAACCCATAATCAGGAATATTTTTGATGCTCTGGGGTAAAACCATTTTTCGAGAGGAGGATTTTGAACCTAAATTTCCCATTTCTCTTCATTCCTGTTGCCCTGAATTTCAGGCTTGGTTTAAAACCAAAACCAGCCCGGGTTTTGTTTTCAGGCTCAGCATAAATGACACTAAAACCTCTCAAAGGTCTTTCCAGGAGCCTTGAAGCAGCTGAGATACTTAAATTTTTTTTATCCTCTCACTTGGGACGCTTCCAGACCTGGAAAAACTTGTTCCGAGTGAAAAACGAGGAGGGTGGATTTGTTGCCAGGAGCACACGGCCAAAAAAACCCACCCAAGGCTTCCAGAGGGGCTTCAGAGCCCGGATTCATCCCAGTTCTCTGCCGAGGAATGATTTTCATCCCCTTCCTGCGGAGTTCCTCAAGCCAGCACTGGGATTCTCCATGGGATTCCTCCTGTGGGTCCCAGCTCCCTTCCCCAGCTCGGAATGGGCACGCTGGGAGTGCTGGAGGTGACGTTTGTCACCTTCTCCTGCTCGGGGGGAAGTTTTGCCCGGGGTGCAGATGTTGGGGTTGGGTTGGGCTGGGCCGGGTGTTTTCCAGTGGGTTCCAGTCCCTATCAGCTTCTCCCAGTTAACAAACTGGTGTTAAACCAGTTCACGGCAGGTGTGGCTCCTGCAAGGAATTCCGCCGGCTGTGGGAAACTCGCGCGGAGAAGCAGCTTGGGGGCGGCGTGTCCGGGCACGCAGGGAGCCTGTCCCCAACGTCCCATGGAAGTGGCGGATCCAGGATTGCCTCATCCCAAGCAGCAGCCGGTGGGACCCAGGGAAAGCTCTGGAACTGCAGAAGAGCAGCCAATGGATCGGGGAGGAATTGGGAGACTCCTCGGCAAGGAGACGATGGGAGATTCCTCTGTGGAAGGCCCAAGATCTCCCTGGTTTAGGGTTTTCCACATCTCTTTTTGCTGTTGTCTTCCAGGGCAAATCCCTGCCAGTTCCCTCAGCTCCAGAGGGTTGAAGAATCCAAGGACTCGTCATTCCCAGAATCACGACCTCCTCTCCCATCCCTGCTCCACCATCCAGGTGTCAAACACGGGAAGAAAGTCTCTCCCAGGACCATCTTCTCCCAACATCCAGTACCAATGCATGGCTCAGGACAGCTGGACAGCTCTGGTTGTCCTCATCCAGAGGCTCCTGGATTCCAACAGACTGTGAGATCCAACTCATTCTCCTCCTCCATCCCTCGGTTTGGAATGCCCGGATATTGCAAACCCCAAATCACTTCCCAGTGGAGACAGGGAATAATCCATAATCCAGCCCTTCTGTCCCCCTGTGGATGACAAACCTCTCAGAACAAGGAGTTTGTGTTTGTCCAGCACCAAACACAACAAGGCCATGACCAGGGAATCATGGAATGGTTTGGGATGGAAGGGACCTTGAAGACCATCTCGCTCCAACCCCTGCCGTGTCCACTAGAACTGGAATTAGGACATTCCGTATGATCTTTGATGGAATCTCCAGACAATTCCAAAGTACAGACGAAATATCTAATGACGTCCTTCCAGGATCTGGAGGGGCTTCCAGGGAAGCAGGAGAGGGGCTCTTTGTCAGGAATTGTAGTGGTGGGAAAAGGGGAATGGCTTCCCAGTGACGGAGATGGGATGGTGTAGATAGGATCTTGGGAAGGAATTCCTGGCTGGGAGGGTGGGGAGGGGCTGGGCTGGAATTCCCAGAGCAGCTGTGGCTGCCCCTGGATCCCTGGCAGTGTCCAAGGCCCGGCCAGACATTGGGGCTTGGATCCAGCTGGGACAGTGGGAGGTGTCCCTGCCCATGGCAGATTTGGGCATGGGATGGGATTTCAGGTTCCTTCCCACAAAAACCGTGCCATGACTCCACATCCCTCCAGTGCCTGATCCACTATCCTGACACATCCCAGGACAACCATCCCAAACTCACCTTGTCCATCCCCCATGGACATCCTTGGCCTTAGGACCAACTCTCCACCCTGACTAAAGCTGCAGACAAGGCTGGTGTGGCCGGGAGTAGAATTTGGGTCATGGCAAACCATCAGATCCCACAACCTCGGATGGCCAGGTGCCGATCTCTCCCTTTAAATCCGCAAATTTCCCTTTAAATCCGACTCCACCGGGCAGCACCCCCACAGCAGCGCTGAGCTGGTGGCCAAATGTCCACCTGGTGTTACAAGTCCAACTCATCCCAGACCTACATCCTAAAATCCATCAGGAACTGGTGGGATCTGGGTGATCTCCACAGCCTCGCTGAGGACCTGCCACCTGTTTTGTCCCTCCCGCCTTCCCGAGGAGCTGAACGAGTTCCTCGGGAATCCCAGCGCTCCTGGGTTATGCAGAGCTGCTGCTTTGATGTCCTCAATTCCCTGCGCTCAGCACCCGTGTCCCGATCCGAGCTGGAGCCCAACAATGCTCCGGGGTGGGATCCTCACAGGAGGTTTCGCAACGAGCTCCCTTTTCGCAGTTTAGGCTCTTTTGTGCTCCCTGCTACGCCGGGTTTAAATCCCCGGACACTCTGTGCTCCTCAGGCTCAAAGGTGGAGCTGTTCTACACCTCAAATTACAGGGGTAGAACCTGGAAGGTGTCACGGACCTGCTCCCGGCACTCCCTTGTCCTGGAGAGCTGGGGGGATTCCATGGAAGGGGACCTCCCCCTGCTCCCAGAATGAGCTCTGTGACCCATCCTTGAACCTTTAGAGGGAGAGTTCTGGGGAGATTCCCAACTCCAGAAAGCAGCTGTAGAGTTGTGAAATAGTTTGGGTTGGAAGGACCTTAAAGATCTTCCCCTTCCACCCCATTCCATGGGCAGGGACACCTTCCCCTATCCCAGGGTGCTCCAAACCCCAGTGTCCAGCCTGGCCTTGGACACTTCCAGGGGTGGGGCCACAACTTCCCTGGTTGTGCTGAATCCCCCTTTCCCAAAAATACCTCTTATTATGAATTTTTTTCCTCCTCACGTTCCACACCCCTGCAGGGATACAAGGACAGCGATCCCTGTGGGATTTTAAGAAGTCAAAATCTCTGCTTTTTGGAGGAAAAGCTCCTTTTTTCCTGCGGCAGACGGAGAACCCCTCAGGGGCCAATGCCAGGTGTGCAGGTACCCACCCTTCCCTCTTAAACCCAGGTGGATTTTATGGATTTCCCACAGCTGACCCGGGACAAACAAAACGAGAAGACCCCGGAAGGGCTGCGGCCACGAAGCGGAGGGGGGACAATGTCCCGCCAGGAGCGCCGGGACGGGGCTGGGACCCGCCGGGTCCCCGCCAGTGGCGGGGGCGGCCCCGCCCCNGAATAATAGAATGGTTTGGGTTGGAAGGGACCTTAAATCCCATCCAGTGCCACCCCTTCCATGGCAGGGACATCTCCCACTGTCCCAGGCTGCTCCAAGCCCCAATGTCCAGCCTGGCTTTGGACATTCCCAGGGATCCAGGGGCAGCCACAGCTGCTCTGGGAATTCCAGCCCAGCCCCTCCCCACCCTCCCAGACAGCAATTCCTTCCCAAGATCCCAGCCCAATCTCCCCTTTCCCAGCGGGAAGCCATTCCCTGGGTCCTGTACCTCCAGGCCTTGTCCCCAGTCCCTCTCCAGCTCTCCTGGAGCCCCTTTAGGCCCTGCAAGGGGCTGGCAGCTCTCCCTGGAGCCTTCCCTTCTCCAGGGGAACATTCCCAGCTCTCCCAGCCTGTCCTCCCAGCAGAGCTGCTCCATCCCTCTGATCTCCCTGCTGCCTCCTCTGGATCTCTCCAACAGCTCCACGTCCTTCCCCTGCCGGAGCCAGACAGATCCCAGTCCAACAAACCGCGGCAAAGCTTCACTTTAAGCTAAAACCGGCTTAAATCGACAGGAATGGGCTGAAGTGAAAACAAGCCTGAGAATGAGGTAAGTGTCCACAGCGTGTTTTCCACCTGTTTTCCTAAATTGCCACATGTTTCTCACGGAGCCAAAGCCTCATTTACGTGACCCTGGGCAAATCCCAGCGCCTCCCTCTGCTCCGCGTTTCCCAAAACGAGACGGGAGAGCGCTGCACCCGCTTTTGTGAAGTGCTCCGGGATTTATGGAGGAGGAGGGCGACGTGAAATGGGATAAGGAGGAATTATTTCACCTCGGCGTTCCCAAAAAAAAATGTAAAAAAAAAAAAAAGGTCAAGTTCTCCACTCTTTTACTGGCGTTTTGTGACTTAGCAGAAGCAAGGGTTTAGGGACTAATAAAAGCCGAGTTCAAGCGTTCTCAGCTCATTACACATTTTCCCCGTGTCTTTGCAGACGCAATTAAAGCAAAGCACCCTAAAATTAACTGGTTTCCAACACTGGAAACCTTTATTTCCTCCCTCCCCTGTCTAATTAGTGCCGTGCAGTCCAAAGGGAGCAGAACTCCAATTTGTAAGTGAAACTAGGCCGAGATTAAAACCACACTCGGCAATAATGGCCCGGTGCTCCTGTAATGCCTCCTGCCTTCAAAGGCCCGAGCCGGGCTGAGCTCATTAATTCTCACAGGTTGGTAATTTGGGGTTATTAACCTCGGTTTACAGCCAGATCCTACAGAGGTGGAAGTGATTTGCCCACAGGCACCGACTCTCAGCGCGCGGGACCCAACCAGGACCTGGCGGCACCGGATTTGGGGACCCTGCGGGATTCCAGAGGGGAGCTCAGCGCCGGCAGGGTCGGGAGAGAGATCCTTTAAGGGATTTAGGGTCTGCTGTAAAGCTTTTAAAACCTGAGGGGAGATGTGGGAGCACCCAGGGGTTGTGAAAGAGCCTCTCCTTGCTCGCCATTCCTAACGCCAGGAATATCAAAGCTTTCCTGTTTAGGGCTCCTAAATTTCCTGGATTTTCCTGCCAGGCTTCAGGCCCTGCTGCTTTCCAAGGGGCCTCTCTGAAGGCCGGCTGCCTTTGGAGACTGCCAGGATAAATCACCGGGAAGAACACTCCCCCACGAGGGTCTGCACGGCCAAATCCAGCCTGTTTATCCACGGGTATCCAAGATTTCGCTCTCACACCCCGGCTCACCTGCTGAGTCACCCCGGGGGCACCAGAATCCAGGGAAAATCTCCATTTCTAGTGAAAATTCCCAACCCCGAAGCATCAGGACACAGTCAGAGGTGTCTCAGTCCGTGTCTTGTGTCCCTGCCTGGTGACACCACCGAGGCCTGGTCTGTGGCTGTTTCCATCGGGCAGATTCCCGTAATAAGCAGGAGTAGGAGGCAAAACTCCTGCAGTCCCTTCCCAAATAACAACTGAAATGTCAGCGGGCATTCCCTGGATCTGGGAAACCCCATCCCAGCTCCCTCTGACGTCGGAGGGAGAAATCCTCCAAATCCTGCCTGCCCTTCCCCTCAGCAGAGCTGGAGAGGGGCTCCCCCCCACCCCCCTTTTTTTGGGGAGAAACTCCTCAGTAAGGAAAAAAGAAAAATCCATCAAATCCAAGCCTGAAGCTCCAGAGGGCAAGAGTGAGCATGACTCCAGAGCCTTGGGATCGGGACACTCCCCTGGGAGTGGGGAGCCCTGAATTCCAGTCGCCAGCACCAGGGGTTGTTTCATTTCCAAACTCATCCACAGCCCTTGGAGCAGGAGCTGGAGCTCCAGCCGCTCCGCCGGCTCCCAGGTGAATTTCCCGGAGCGCCAACACAGCCAGCCTTGCTTGTTCCCTCTTGCTGACCCACTGAATCCCGGTTTTCCCTCTGCCAGGCGGGATGGCTTTCCCAAAATAGGGAAAAACGGGTGCAAAGAGGCGCTGGGCACCACAGGGCTCCAGGTGGGAGAGGTGGCCTGGCCTTTCCCGAGGGAAAAGGGACCTGAGCCCGCATTTTCCGCGTGTTGGGGCTGGTGAGGGGAACTGCTGACAGGAGAATCCCGATGGCCTCGCAGGGATGCCAGCACTTTTTGGGATCAGAAGGGTTTCCATGCTCCACGTGCTGCCCTTAAAATCCAGGGCTCCGAAGATTTAGGAAGATTTAGGGGCACTCTGGAAGGGGAGAATTGTCAAACCTGTCACAATGACATAAAAACTGGAGATCCCACTCTTCTCCAGGAGTTTGTGACGTCACCTCCGGGCCATGGATGTCCGTGGCTCTTCCGTGGCTTTCCGGGAGCACGGTGGGAAGCGGTGGAGGAGAGATCGGAGATGTTCCGCTTCTCCATCCCTCGGCAGGCGGCAAGAGGAGGCCACGGGGCGAGGAGAGGGGTTGGGATACCCCAAACAGCCCTGGGCGCCTGCCCTGCCCTCCGGCATGAGCTGCTGGAAACCCGCCCCGAGGCACAGGAGCAAATCCTTCTCCTCCAGGGACCCGCGGACTCCGGAATTTTTGGGGATAGGTGGGTTATTTCGGGAACTGGGGCCTGTTTGGACACCCCGAGAAGGCTCTGGGAGTGTGGGGAGGGAAAGGCAGGCCCAGTCTCACACACACCTCACACCCACACGCTTCCGAATATTCCTTTCCCACACCCCCGGAGCAATCCGTCTCCCACAGGGACACTATCAGGGCATCGGGATCGCATTCCCAAGTCCTCTCCCTCTCCCAGCCACGTGCACACACTTCCCCCTTCTTCTGCCCGACTCTTGGCTCAGGTCCCTCTTCTCAGCAGGTTCATCTCCCTGGATCCATCCAAGGGGGAGTTTGGGAGATCCTAGGAAAAATTCCAGGGGAATTTAACAAGAGGAACCGTCCCAGCAGAGGTTGGGAAGATCCTAGAAAAAGCTCCAGGGGAATTTAATCAGAGGAACCATTTGGAAGATCCCAGGAAAAGTTTCAGGAGAATGTAACAAAAGGAACCATCCCAGCAGCAGTTTGGGAGATCCTAGAAAAAGTTCTCAGGGAATTTAATCAGAGGAACAGTTTGGAAGATCCTAGGAAACATTCTCAGGGGATTTAACAAGAGGAACACATGGAACAATCCCACCAGAGGTTTGGGAGATCCTAGAAAAGGTTCCAGGGGAATTTAATCAAAGGGAGCAGAGCCCGACCCCCCCAGCTGCCCCCTCCTGTCAGGAGATTCCTGGAATTCTCCCATCCCTGTCCCAGACCAGGACCTAAAGACTGACCCCCAAAAAGAAGGGAAGATCTGGAGGTGAAGCAGAGCCACTTTCCATTGCCAGATCCCTCCCTAAAACCGAGAAAATGAGTTTTCCATCCTCATCTGAGGAGCGACACGGGAAAGAAACCAAACAAGGCTNGGAACCTTCAGAGCCTCCCACCGGCGCCAGGAGCAACAAAGCAGAGCCTGAGAGCAGAGACAGAGACCCAGCTCTAAAAAAATCCCATTTCGGGCTCCGATCCCTGCCAGTTCCGTGGGATTTTCGCACCTACGGAGCCTTTTGGAAGCCAAGCCAGAGGCAGCAGTTGCTGCCGCGGGAATGGGACCAAGGAAGTTGTGTCTGCTCTGCACGGATGAGTCAGAGCAGCTCCAGGAGGGAGAAACGAGGAATCATCTCCTGAAGCCCCGGCAGAGGCCGGGTCTGGTGGCCAAGGCCTGGCGAGGGGAGCTCCAAGGCTTTTCCCAGCTCTGGATGACCTGGAAAAGTCCTTTCAATCCCGCAAATTAAAGGGNGGTTTGGGAGATCCTAGAAAAGGTTCCAGGGGAATTTAATCAAAGGGAGCAGAGCCCGACCCCCCCAGCTGCCCCCTCCTGTCAGGAGATTCCTGGAATTCTCCCATCCCTGTCCCAGACCAGGACCTAAAGACTGACCCCCAAAAAGAAGGGAAGATCTGGAGGTGAAGCAGAGCCACTTTCCATTGCCAGATCCCTCCCTAAAACCGGGAAAATGAGTTTTCCATCCTCATCTGAGGAGCGACACGGGAAAGAAACCAAACAAGGCTCCTCTCAGTGACCCGGCCACGCTCCAAGCAGGAAAAGCCACAGCAATTCCATGGAGTCTGTTTGGAGCCTGGTTAACCAGCTGGGAGACACAACAGATAAGAGCTTCTTATCTTCCCCGCCCCCCCCCCCAAAAAAAATCCCAATCTCGGAACCTTCAGAGCCTCCGACCGGCGCCAGGAGCAACAAAGCAGAGCCTGAGAGCAGAGACAGAGACCCAGCTCTAAAAAAATCCCATTTCGGGCTCCGATCCCTGCCAGTTCCGTGGGATTTTCGCACCTACGGAGCCTTTTGGAAGCCAAGCCAGAGGCAGCAGTTGCTGCCGCGGGAATGGGACCAAGGAAGTTGTGTCTGCTCTGCACGGATGAGTCAGAGCAGCTCCAGGAGGGAGAAACGAGGAATCATCTCCTGAAGCCCCGGCAGAGGCCGGGTCTGGTGGCCAAGGCCTGGCGAGGGGAGCTCCAAGGCTTTTCCCAGCTCTGGATGACCTGGAAAAGTCCTTTCAATCCCGCAAATTAAAGGGTGAGGATTCACAGGGAGGCCCAACACAGCCGTGCTGAGCTACGAGGAAAATGTCCCAAAAAAAGAGGGATTTTGGTCATGGAGAGAGTCCAGAAGAGGCCATGGAGCTGCTCCCAGGGCTGGAGCCCCTCCTGGCTCTGGAGCCAGGCTGGGAGAGCTGGGAATGTTCCCCTGGAGAAGGGAAGGCTCCAGGCAGAGCTGCGAGCCCCTTGCAGGGCCTAAAGGGGCTCCAGGAGAGCTGGAGAGGGACTGGGGACAAGGGCTGGAGGGACAGGACACAGGGAATGGCTTCCCACTGGGAAAGGGGAGATTGGGCTGGGATCTTGGGAAGGAATTGCTGTCTGGGAGGGTGGGGAGAGGCTGGGCTGGAATTCCCAGAGCAGCTGTGGCTGCCCCTGGATCCCTGGCAGTGTCCAAGGCCGGGCTGGACATTGGGGCTTGGAGCAGCCTGGGACAGTGGGAGGTGTCCCTGGTCATGGATGAGGTTGGAATAGATGGGATTTAAGGTCCCTTCCCACCAAATCAGTCTGGAATTCAGGGATTATTTCTCCATTCACTCCTTGGACATTGGGATCCCCCAAAGTTGGACATCCACCCCACCCATCCCTGGGCAGAGCTGACCCTCAGCCAGGTGAGAGGGACAGGAATTCCTGGTCACATCCCTTCTCCATCTCTGGGAATTCCCAACGTTCCTTATATCCCCCAAAAATGCCCCCCTTGAGGAAAAGGGATCCCCATTCCCAGAGCCGGAATTCCCCATTTCCACACTGGCACAGCTTCCCAGAGAACAGGGAAATTCTCCTGCCTCAGGAATGGAGGCCTGGAAAGGATCTCCTGCCACTTTTCCTCTACCATGAATGAATCCCAGCAGGATCCCGAATTTTAGCCCCATTATCCGTTCAACCAGCAGCAAATTCACTGGAGAGCACGAGAGCTGCTCGTGTTCTCCCGTCCTGCTGGGAAACCCAGGCAATTCCAGCAAAATTCCAGGGCAGTTTGGGTTCACCCTGGTGTCGCACCTCAAAGTCCAGCACAGCAGCCAAGGACGGCAGGAAAACTCCAAAAAGAGTTTGGGGATTTTAAATTTTATTTTTTTCTTCAGCCAACAACGCCAAGAACGAGGGGTTGCAGGTTCCTTTCCTGTGCCAGGGGAGGGAAGATTCCAAGCAAAATCCTTTGGAAAGAGCTGTGTTAACACCGGTAAAGAAACCCTGAGCCGCTCCGAGCTCAGGATCCGTGTCCCTGCTCAGGAAACGGGAATTGTGAGGGTTGTTCCCAGAACGGAGCTGTAATTGTCTGAGAATGACACAGAAAATGGGAAAGTCGGAGCTTAATTCCAACAATTCTGACTGTTCCAACTACCAGGGCTCTTTCCTAAATCTGGGATGAGGGATAACAGCCAGGAATTCCTCATCTGCAGAAGAAATCAGGCGATGGGGACCTTTTCCATGAAAAAATGTGAAACCTGGCCGGAAATAGATCCGAGGTTTCGTGCCCCTCGGAATGAGAGGGTGGAGCCGAAGGAATGTGGAAAATGGAAGACCTGCCATGGGTTTTTTGGGTCTCTGGGAGAAGATATTCATCCCAAGTCGGTGTCTGGCCGGGATAGATCCCGTGGGAGCTTCCCAGGACAATCCTGTTGCTCCTGGTGTGGGATTGGATCCCCTGGAGCTCCAGCAGCGCTTCAGAACCGTCCTTGTTTTTCTGACCTTTTTTTCCCGGTATTTCCACGCATCCCGAAACAGCAGGAGCAGGAATGACAGCGAGTGGATCTGGCATTTATTGAGTTCCTCGACGAGGAGCCCTTGAGCTCTCGGCTCTTCCAGCAGGTCCCGAACTGTCAGAATTTATCTGCTCATCTCTTTCTGGGCTTTTTCTTGGACTCTTTCCTGGAAAATCCACATTTCAAGGCCCTGAATCTCCATTTTTGGCTGGTTTGGGTTGTAAAAATCAGCCACCAACACCCCGAAAATGGGTGTAAATCATGGAAAAACTCCTACACATCCAGTGGATCCAGGTGCTTCCCCAGGAACAGCAAAGGCTCCGGGATCATCCTTTGGGAAGGCGGAAAACACCGAGAAACTCAGGTGGAGCTGCAAAAAATTCTCTTTTCCTTCAAGATTCCCAGCCAGGCCTTGAAGGAAGGAGATGCTGCATCCCAAATTTTTGGCTGCTCTGCCGAGGAGAGGACAAGTCGTTGTCCCAGCTGTGCCGGAAAATGGGACAAGGATGATTCCTGCCAGGAAAGAGCTGCCAGGCTTGAATCCCACTAGAAATACCGGAAATAATCCGCAAATCCCAAATAATTCACCTTTGAACGTGACTTTTCCCTGGATTTGTCCCACCGTAACCACTTTTCCCCACTGTCTCTACACGAATCCAGAATCTGGAGGCTCCGGAGAGAGGGAATATTCCAATTTTTCCTTCTTAAACACCTGCAGGAGCTCAAATCCATCCTCAAAGCCGCTCATTCCCCCTGCACAAGCCAGCAGGGAGCGATTCCACATCCTTGGCCCCAATCCCAGCTGGTAAAAAGCAGGAAAATTTCCTGGCATTGGAGACCAGCCGAGGGCCTGACCCCCCAGGAACCACGAAATCCCACAAAAATGGGGATTTTTCCTCAAGAAAAGATGCCTGGCATTGCCTCTGCCTGTTCATGATGGAGAAATGGATCTGTGTCAATCCAGGGTGATTTTTTCCCCCCTCTTGGAATTCCATCCCTAAACGAGTCCCTCAGGAATCAGATGACAAATCCTAATGCTTGTCATGAGGCAGCTCTGAATCCTCTGGATTTGCTTCCCTCTGGATCCCACCAGGGAACATCCCCAACATCCCCGAGAGCCCAAAAATGGGGAGATCTGGCTTCAGGATGAGAGCAAATCCATTTCCAACATGGATATTTTATGAATAATTTACTGGCACAGACCCAGCCTAAAAAGGGTTCTATCTTTTTGGGAAGAGAAAATAAGGCCTTGATGTATTGGAAAAAAAATACAGCGGGGGAAAAAGGAAAAAACACCTGGATGCTTTGAGCATCTCAAGGAAAATATTCCTTAAAAAAAAAAAAAAAATGGGAGAAACTCTAAATTTTCCAGGGAGAAGCAGCTGGAGCTGTTCCAGGGAGGGTTAGTTTGGATATCACGGAAAGATTCCTCATCCAGAGGGTGGTGGGGCACCGGAACATCTTCCTAGGGATTGATCACATTCCCAAGGCTGCCAGAGCTCCAGGAGCGTCTGGACAATGCTCCCAGGGACAGGGTGGGATTGTTGGGATTGTCCTGAGCAGGGAAGGAGTCAGATCCATGATCTTTGTGAAGGTCCCTTCCCGCTCAGGATATTCCATGGTTCTAAGAAAACACTAATCCCACGGCATTCCCAACATCCCTGAGAAGTTCTCCCAGAACACTTCCGCTGCTTAAACTGGATTTTGGACTCACACCCCCAGTTCCTCCAGGCACAGGGAAACCCTTCCAAACCCAAAAATTCCTCCTCCTCCTGCTCCTCCAGAGGCAAATCCAGCTCCAAAGCCAGAGGATCCAGGGCATCTCAGCCGAATTTTTGCAGGACAGTTCATCCCTGGAGATATCTCGGACTCCGGGATGGAAATTCCCGGCCTCCCATCTGTCCCAGGATTTAAACCTCATCCCCGTTTCACCTCCGGGTGCTTTGCCCTCACTTCGGCCGTCCCAGCTGAGGAAATTCCTGCTGTTTACAAGGATTCAGATCCACGTTATCTGCTCTTAATCCCGAGCTTTCCCAGAGCTTCCCAGGCTCCGTCGCCTTTCCTGAGAAGTCCAAACTTGTCCTCGGCTGCTTTAGCGCAATCCAAGGAGGATTTTCTGCCCAGTCACCGCCTCCTGAACTGCCCTGTCCGTGCTTGACCTCTCCGCTAGGATTGCAAAATTCCCCGGAAATTTACGTTTTCCTCGGGATAATCGTTGGGGAACGGGGTTGGATCACGGACAGACCCCACCGGGTGGAAAAATGTTCGGCTGAGTCACGGGAGCAGCACCCGAGAAGGAAATTGCCACACGGCCTCTTATTATTATATTAATTAATTAATTAATTTTTAGTTTTATTAATTTATTATTTCTATTAATTCCTTGGCTCTGATTTTTTTTTTAATCAGGGCCAAATTTCCTTGGTGTTCCTTCCCAGGGTCACGGTCCCAAAATTTCAGCTCAACTTTTTGGCCCAAATCAGCTGATCCGGGTTTATTGAAATAACCCATGAAGGTCAAAGTTTGGGGATTTTCCTGGTTTAATTTTCCAATGAAAAGAAAATTTAAAATAATGTTTTAATTAATTCAGAGGATTTTTTCAGTCAGGTTCACCCAGAAATGGTTCTGGTCGTGTTTTTAAGAGAAAATTATATTTGAGAATAAATTTTTTAAAAATTTACAGCTCTTAAATCACTTCCAACCCTCCCCCCCATTGTTCACATTTGTGATCACCTCTTCCATTTCCGAACTTTTCCAATACAAACCTTTCCAAGGAAGACTGGAGAAAATTCCTGAGCCCCGGCTGTGCCCAGACCCCTGCCCAGCGCTGAGGACAGGAGCTGTCCCCAAACCAGGGACAAGGTGGTGGCCAGGGCTTTTCCAACCGAAACAATTCCATTCTTCCACGATTTTGCTGCTTTCCAACCCCCTCCCTTCACACCCTCAGAGTGGCCTTGGTGCCTCCAGGCCTGACTGCACCCCAACCATTCCAAAGCTGGAATTCCACCTCTGGCCGAGCTTCCCTAATCCTGAGCTGCTGGAAAAGTCAACCCTGCCCTCTCTCCCTAATCCCTGACCCCACCAACTCCTTGGAATCCTCCTGGCCATGGGATTGACTGAAACCCACCCAAAATCCAGCAATAAAGTGCCGGATGAGCCTGGGAATGGCGGGGCTGGGAGATGCCGGAGGGAGAAAAGGAAGCAGTGCCCGGATGAACTGAGGAAAGCTGGGAAAGGCTGAGATATTGCGAAGTTTTTCTGGGATAGAGTCACTGATATTCCTCCAAAATCGGGCAGGGATTAAGCCTGGCTTTGGATAATCTTCCATAATCAGGTCTGAGATCTCCTGGAAGGAGCCATGGTTGCTTCATCCCAGAGTTTTAAAAGTCCTCTCAGGAGCCAAATTTGGCTTTAATCCACCTCTTTTTAATCCATGAAGAATAATGAGCAGAAAAATCATGGCTCTCTTGGAAAAGGACAGATTTTAATTATTATCTTCTAATTATTTCATTATTTTAAATAATTATATTAATTATTATAAATATTTAATATTGTAATATCATTCAATAATTGTGCCAGGATTAAAATATTTTAATAATGTATTTTAAAATGAAAAGGTCCTTTCCCAAACCGTTCCATGATAAAAGTGATAGATTTTCCAGCATTATCCCATTATTTCCTTCCCTGATCAGCTTCTCTTTTTCAGTTGATGTGTTTGAAATACTTTGAATTAAAATTAATATTGAACATTTAAAAACATCTAAAATAATTTAAAAGTCATTGAAATTTCAAGACATCTCTCCCTAAACGCATCCACCTTTTTTTTGGGGAAGATAATGGAAAATCTCCCTTGGAAAAAGGGAAACATTAGCTCCACCAAGCTCCGGGAAAAGTGAAAAACAAGGAGTCAATTTTTAATCCAAATTAATTTTTCCGACCTCTTTGTGCAATTCCCTCCCCTTTATCCCAGGTAATGCCTCCAGAATTCCAAGCCCAAATTAAGGGCACCTCATCAAAGCGTTTCAGACAATCCCTGATGGATTTTGAGCTGGGAAAGGCAGGGATTTGGTGATGAAATTCCTGTGCAAAGGGGATTTTAATCCTTACTCATCGCTCCCAAGCTCCGCCGCTTTTGGATGATTCCACTGTCGGAATTTGCCTTTGGTGTCCCAGAGAGCGGCGCCCACAAAGGAACACAGGAATTTCTATCCCTGGGGAAAAGCAGGAGCTGATCCTGTGTGCCCTGTCAGGATTAAATCCCGGTCAAGTCACAACTGAATTTCCATCTGAGGCCAAAATCATTTCCTAACGTGCCCCATTCCAGAGGAATCCATGGAGTGGCTGCAAGCTGGGTTTGGAAAATGGGTGGCAAAGCCTGCAGGAGCTCCTCAGGGAACATTCCCTGCTTGGTGGAACACGCTGGAATTCTCCTCTTGGATCCAATAGAGCTGTGGAATGGGAGCTGTGGGGAATGGGGAAGGAATTCAGATGGATTTGATGGATTTGAACCTCTTCCCTCGACCTGGGAAGGGTGGAAGGGCTCAGGATCTGCTGAACGTGGTTGGCCAGAGAAGCTGTGGCTGCCAAATCCATGGAATTGTCCAGGGCCGGGGTGGACATTGGGGCTTGGGGCAACCTGGGATAGTGGGAGGTGTCCCTGGGTGGGACTGAATGGGCCTTAGGGCCTCTCCCAACCCAAAATATTCCATGATTCCAGGATTCTGGAGCCCCTCTGCTCTGGAGCCAGGCTGGGAGAGCTGGGAATGTTCCCTGGAGAAGGGAAAACTCCAGGGAATCCTCAGAGTTTCTAAAGGGGCTCCAGGAGAGCTGGAGAGGGACTGGGGACAAGGCCCGGAGGGACAGGACACAGGGAATGGCTTCCCACTGGGAAAGGGGAGATTGGGCTGGGATCTTGGCAAGGAATTCCTGTCTGGGAGGGTGGGGAGGGGCTGGTCTGGAATTCCCAGAGCAGCTGTGGCTGCCCCTGGATCCCTGGCAGTGCCCAAGGCCAGGCTGGACATTGGGGTTTGGATCCACCTGGGATAGTGGGAGGTGTCCCTGCCCATGGATGGGGTGGCACCGGATGATCCTTAAGATCCCTTCCCACCCGACCCATTCCATGATCCCTTAAGCCTTGGCATTCCCAAGACCAGAGGCAGGAAGGCCAAAGCAAAGAGGAGCTGGAAATGCTCTTGGATTTGCGAGTGGCTCTCGGGACAGGGAAGAAGAGGAGAACATTCCCAGATTTATTCCTGCCGGCACAGGCGATTTACTCCCGCCTGGCTCCCTTTCAGGCGCCATAAATCGAGCGCCGCTATCTTTTCACAGATTGTCTTCCTGGATTTATCAGGAAGGAGTTTATGGATCAGAGCCCCCTTGTTTTGCTCCAGCCCCTCCTTGCCGGGAGCTGGAGGACCAGCCTGGGCTCCGGGCTGTGTTTATAAATTTGTGGATGGGTTCCATTAATGGAATCTGATTTATGGCCCGAATAAGAGACTCCATCAATTTTCCCCTGGACCTCTCTCCGTGGGACATAAATTATCCTGCTGCTACTGGGTTTGGATTTCTAAGTGGATTTATCGGGGCAGGGAATTCGCTCATTTGTTTTACAGCTCTGCTTGTCCGTGGAATAAATATCCCTTGGAAGTTTTTCCTCCCTCTCCTTTGCTCCCTCCTGGAAAATGCTGGCTGACATTCCAGGGAGCCACCTGGATCAGGACTTTTGGGGTTCCTCTCCTGAACTGTCCTGCTTGCAGGACACGCAACACTGGAAAAAACCCACTTACAACATCTCTAACCCCAAAATTCGTTGGCTTTGTTGGAAAAATCTTGCCCTGTGGATCCCATTCCGGAATCCTTTGGTTCCTTCCTGCTCTTGGCACTGGATGGAGCCTCCTCCTGCTCTGGCATCTCCGGAGGTGGACGGGAAGGTTTGTCCTTGGATTGTCTGCACTGGTGGATCTGTCACACAAACAATTCCTGGCCTCGCGAACTCCTTGGCTCCTGGAATATCCAAGTTTTCCTTGAAAACCTACAGCTTCCATGGATAAGGCTGTGAGGGACCTTGGAACTGGGTGAGGAGCTTTGCTGGCCCCAGGACAGGAGGGATACCAGGCACCATCCTTGCAGCGGGATCAAAAAGGTTGGAAAATCCCTCCAGGATCAGCGAGTCCAACCTGGGATTGATCCCCACCCTGGCACTGAGTGCCACATCCAGGAATTCCTTGGACACCTCCAGGGATGGGGAATCCAAACCTCCTTGGGCACTTCCGAGGCCTGACCACCCTTTCCATGAGGAAATTCCTGCTGATGTCCACCCTGAGCCTCCCCTGGGACAACCTGTGGCCGTTCCTTCTTTTCCTGTTATTGCCTGGGATCAGGTCTCAAATCCCACCTGGCTCCAACATTTCAGGGAGTTGTGCAGAGCCAGAAGATCCCTCTGGATCGCCCTTTTCTCCGGGCTGAGCCCCATTCCCAGCTCCCTCGGGAATTCTCCAGCCCCTTCCCATCTCCGGACACGCTCCAGCCCCATCCATGCCACGGGATTGCCCAGACCTGGACACGGAATTCCAGCTGTGACCTCAGCGGTGCCCGGCACAGAGGGAAGGGCAGAGCCGCTCCTCCCTCCCTCCCTCCCTCGCTTCCCTGGGGATGTGACCTGCTACAGCCTCTGGACGCATTCCCAGCCCTACCTGTGCACGCGGGAGGTGACGCAAGGCCAGGATTATCCAGCTTTTCCCGCTGTCTCCCGCCCCCTCCTCCCGCTGTCCATGCCCTGAACTCCTGCCCGGAACACTTTCTTCTGGAGCTCATTCCTGGAGCCTCCCAAAGCCCCAGCCACAGGCTCGCCTGCTTTTTGTTGTTGTTGCTGCTGCTGCTGTTTTCGCCCGGGGCCGGGAGCACAATTCCATGAACCAGGAGCGCAGGATCCCAGGAATGCGGGGCGTTACGACACCGCGCCGCGGAGACCGGGCTATTTACATAATGGATGAGAAAGCCCGGCCAATTAGCTGACAAAGGCAAGGGCGTGCTCGCAGGGCAATCAGAGTTCACGCTAATTAACAGCGGGCCATTAAGAGCTCGCCTCCAAACGCGCGTGGAGGAGGAGGGGGAGGATGGAGGGGGGAAGGACACGGTGACATTCCCGAGGGCCTGGTCCCCAGCGGGGGATGATTCCCAGCTCCTGGATGGGGAATGGGGGCAGTTCCTTCGGGATGAGAGCCCTGGAGCAGCACCCAGGTCTCTGTGACCCCTTGTCCCTCACCCGTTCCCACCTGGTAGCCGAGCAAAATGGGATCAGCTGTTAAGGA